>CAEFZP010005709.1:0-499426 GCA_903064625.1 Mallotus villosus
CCAAGAAGCCAAAAGGTTCCTTGGACCAAACCGGACGCCGAACAGATCAAAGTGGGAGGCGGTCCCTTTAACCAGAGTCATTTTCCTTGCTGCACAAGAGGGCGCCAATTTCCCAAGCACTACAACAGACAGGCTTTTGGTCTACAACGAACAGGACTCTGGGCTCGTTGTCTTTGGTGGAAGAGTGCAGGGTTACAAAGGGGACAGTTCAAGCTCGGCAGAGTCATCAGCGCCAATCCAGACTTGGGAATAGCACAACAAACCAAAAACTCTGACAACTTGACAATGTCAGAGAATTGAGGTGAACTAACTATGCTAATGTGGAAGGCCTAGATAAAGTGTACACATACTGGTGTTATGCAGCACCCTCTTTTGACTGTCTGTTTTGAAGGTATGTATATTAGCATACAGTTTATTGTTATTTTATATTTACTACATGATCACCACCAATCAATATGAGACCAAATCATTTCCGTGCGATCAATGACCAGTTTCTGGTTTTATTAAGAAAATTAATCAATGTTAGAATGATAAACAATTCCAAGAAATAATGCATGACAGTCTTCAAATCAATATGAGTTTATGCAATACAAAATTATTTAAACTTGGTGAATGTTTTGAGATCCCTTTTAACATCTGAGTGGGAACCTCGATCAAAATGTGTATCATGTTTCTGTGTAGGTCAAAGGCGTGCAGGGTTTAGATGTCCCGTCCTGTGATAGGTCTGATACTACAGCTAAACAGATAAGGTTGGGTCATCTGCAGCAGTTCAGCCAATAAGGAATGAATATAAAACGCTCTTTACCGTTTTCATGCAAAAAATGCATTTTAAATCATTTTTCTAACTTAAATAAACATATTGTTATTTCAACAAGTTGAAGGGGAAACTGAATTAATCTCAAACATGCCATGGTGAGCCTGCCTGACCATCCAGCGAGGCCACAGCACTCCTGTTTCTTTGCACCTAGCACTAGTCGTTCTGGACAGACTGTGAACTTGTGAACTCAGGATGGTTCCAGTAGGATATCTGACAGTGCTGCGCCAAACAAGCTGCACACCCTACAACTCTAAAGAACACCTCTCATATCTAGCATGCAGGAAACCCACATCCAAATATGCTCAACAACTGATCATGATCTGAATTTAAAGCAAAGATCTATGTTTGAAAACATTTCTGAGCACAATATCAATCTTAAATATAATATTCAGGGAAAGAAAATGTAAGGTGATTCTAGTTTATATACATATATATATAAATAAAAGTATTACATTTGATAATATGCACAGATATCCAGTGCCCTAAGCATACAACAATGTTCTAAAGTGCAGCAGTGAATTAGAGTCTATAACACAATGTGAGCTCCCCTGTTCAGAACAAAACCCTACATAGTAACATTACTTTGTTTGTAGAAAACAAAACAAAAAAACAATATACAGTACATAAAATAAAGCAATAATTATAGATGAGAAATGAAATTAAAATAAGAATATTTAGAACAAAATAGTGAGGTTTTAGAAAAGTGATTTAGTAGATGTGTTTGGTAGAGTAGGTGTGTTTGGCTTGAACCTGAAATTACAGACACAGGAGAGATTCGAAATTTGAGAATCTGAAAAACTGATCTCTTTCCTTAAACTAATAAGCCTTTTATTTAAAACAATAAACATAGCACAAATCTGCTGTACATTTATCTTTCATTATGTACTGTAAAAGTGCTATCTTGGAGTAGCCTACTGTAGCTATGCCTTTTTTCTTGTTTTGTTGAGATCAGCCTCCCAAAATCTGAGTTTGTGGTTATTTCATCACAAACACAATTCATGTTATTCACAATCCCTATGTCTGTCAAATGTTCCTTTGCATTCTTTCACAGTGTCGAGTCCTATTTATATCTCTTCAAATTAAACATCAATCTAAGATACGGCAACGGTTGATGCAAAGAAAAATATATGTCTATGAAGTAGTACAGATTTTGTTCTGCTTTGAAAACAAGGGCACCAGTTGTGCCTTTGATTCATACCATTATCTATGGAGGTCCTGGAGGAACTAAAAGCAGTGGGAACAGCAGTGAAACACCTTCAGAGTCCTTGGGTCTGGGCACCTTCGATCTTTCTTTTAAAGCAATGCCACAGTGAGAGTCCTCCCACTTTTTCAACAAAAGCGAGGTTCTGGTGGAAGGCTAGAGACCTCCTGGCCCCTAGATGGAGCTGCGGCGCTTGGTGAGTCCCCTGTAGGTGTTGAGGCTGTGCAGGCCCGTGGACACAGAGCTTATGGCGGAGTGATGCTGCAGGCTGCAGATGCAGCCGTTGGAGTGGAGGGGGTCGGAGAAGGCCTCGCCCTGCTCCATGTAGGTGTCTGAGGTGGAGAGGTCACGTGGGATGATCATGGGGATGGAGTACTGCAGCTTCTCCCGGCTCTTGTACCACAGGCATGAGCACATGGACTGGAAATGGAGCACCTCAGCATAAACACTGCGCAGGCCCCGCCCCGCCCCCCCCAACCCCGCTCCCTCCCCCTCCGGCACAGCCTGAGGCTGTGGAGGAGGAGGGCGGGTCAGGCGGGCAGCAGAGGTGTCCGCCGCTCGCCTGGCCGTTGCGGGAGAGTAGGGCCCTTTGCTCGGCATCGCGCTTCTCGTCCTCTGCATTCATGGTCATGAAGCGCAGCACCACTAGGTTGAGGAAGGCTCCAATGACGGTGAGGCCCGTCAGGATGTAGATAAAGCTGAAGGCCACGTACTCCGGCTTGTTCTCCAGCGCGTCGCCCCGCTGCAATGCTACGTAGTCCCCGAAGCCGATGGTGGTCAGCGTGATGAAGCAGTAGTAGTAGGCATGGAAGAAGCTCCAGCCCTCGAAGTGGGAGAAGGCCAGGGCGCCCACGCACAGCGTGCTCATGCAGGAGATGAAACCGATGATCACCATATTGACCATGGACACCTCCGTGTGGCGCATGCCAAGGCACTTCTTGAGGCGGTGCAGCAGGTACCTCACCAGGGTGTTGATGCGTTCACCCAGACTTTGGAACATGACCAGGGTGAGGGGAATGCCCAGGAGGGCGTAGAGCATGCAGAAAATCTTCCCCCCATCTGTGCTGGGGGCTGCATGGCCATATCCTGGGGGAGACAGACAGGGAGAGCGGGGTTAGTAGTGTTCACTGATTTTATAGGAGATGGGGAAACACATGGGGTTGAGGGGACCTCAGTAATCATGGACAAGGGCCAACAAGTGGATCTGGTCAAACTCATGCCGAATGGAGGGATTCAGGGATTCATAGCTGTGACTGGGCACTCAGTTCAGGAAAAAATACACAAACATATTAAGTTAGATTTTTATAGTGCCTCTCCCAAGCTCAAGAACGCTTTACAAATGTAATACAGTACAATGAAACAAAAACATGGACAAACAGTAAATGTAAAAAGCATCAAGCAAGCATCAAGCAATCAAACACAAGAGGAAATACATAGCAACATATTAGGACAAATAAAATACAATACAGTCCCACTGGTGTTTTGAGACTCGAGACTTGATATCATGTATGGACCAGAGAGAGGCTCTATATTATTCATATTGAGTTGTTCTCTTTGGATTTGGATGGAAGGATCACTGAGGAAATTTCGCTATTACAGTATTTTACAGTATTCGCTGACAATTATCTTTCTCTTAAGAAGTTTCCTAAACTCTTGACACAGTTAGCACAACATCCGTCTGTGTTGGCTATACAATTAACAGATTTCTTATTGCTTTGACAAAAAATGCATAGAGGAAACACAAATTTAAAATGCTTCAACTTCTTTTACACACAAGGTCAACCAAGACCAAAACAGTAGATTTTTACTGCCCAATTTACCAATGCTTTCACACTGTATGTCAAAACAGATAACATCATGTTCAAAACCTAACTTATTGGCTAAAGTTAAAGTGAACAGCTGTTCATATTGTGAATTGAAACACAAATATATCCCTTGTATTTTATTCCATTGCTACTGAGATAACTGCTGGTTGAAGTTGTGGAAATACAGTAAATCACAGCTGATTCCCAACTAGGAAACACTTAAGTGTTGAGGTTCTTTCAATCCCATGCCATGACCATATGGTATATAAAGAGGACCTCTTTGGGCTGATCTTGTGTGGGAAAAAAACAATATAGAGCAACACAAAGAAAGTACGAATCATGCTTGCACGAGGGAGAGGAAGACAAGTACCACTAAGCCACAGTACGGCCGCAGCCTGTGTAGCGAGTTGAATAGCAAATGTGAAATGACCACATCAAAGTTGACAAATTCTCCAAACAGTAATTATAATTTGACAGTACCGGTATGTTTAACAACAAGACTAGCCAGCTATCGGCCATGTCATTGTCCCCAAATCAAATCAAGATTTTTACGACATGGCATGTCGTGTTGTCTGCAGCCTGTCTGAAGTATAGTAGATTGAGCGAGGTGAATAGCGGATGGGATGTGAGATGAGTGGTTACGTGACACTGACAGTAAATTAAAAAAAGTAACATTTTCCAAATAGGTCAAAAGAAATATTGAAGTCACTTATTGTTGTAGCTAATTACATGCTAGGCTTTCACTCCGTCCCTGTTGTTATGGTTACTTATTTCAGACACTTTGTACAGGCTCATACTATGTAGCCAGCGCAATAATTTAGAACGGTGAACAAACGGTTTTGCTGGAACTACTTACAGTTTTTTCCAATCGCTATGACGGTTTTTTTCCATACCTTTAACAAGTTTTCTAAACTCCTAACGCACCAACCCACCTACCACCTCATTATAAACTAAACTCGAACACTTATTGTCATAACACAAAAATACACTAAACATGACACCATGTCTAGCAAACACTAACACACTCACTAACATTCTCTTTTCACACTACAGTTTTTTTCAGTCACTGACAAGCATTTGTCCAAACAGTAGTCACATTTTCCAAACTCTAAATACAACTAACACAGCATCAGTCTTTTTTGGCCATACAATTCACATATTTCATGTATTTTTCACACAATATGCAGTCAGTGAACACATTTCTACAATGCTTACATTTTCTTAACAGACAAGCTATACCTCCCAACAAAATGATGGATTTTTTGTCTAGTATTTACAAATGTTAACACACAACATCCCACAATAGCAAAAACAATTATCCAAACCTTAGATACAGTATAAAAACATCTGCTTCTGCAATGATATTACAGTTTTTACCAATCGCTATGACGGTTTTTGCCATACCTTTAACACGTTTCCTAAACTCTTAACACAGTTAGCACAACATCCGTCTGTGTTGGCTATACAATTAACACATTTCTTGTTGCTTTGACACAAAATGCATAGAGTAAACACAAATTTCAAATGCTTCAACTTCTTTTACACACAAGCTCAACCAAGACCAAAACAATCGATTTTTACTGCTCAATTTACCATTGCTTTCACACTGTATGCCAAAACAGATAACATCATGTTCAAAACCTAACTTCTTGGCTAAGTCAAAGTGAACAACCATTCATATTGTGAATTGAAACACAAATATTTCCTCTGTATTTTACGTATTCCATTGCTACTGAGAAAAAGCTGGTTGAAGTTATGCAAATACTATAAATCACAGTTGATTCCCAACTAGGAAACACTCAGGTGTTGAGGTTACCTATTTCAATCGCATGGCCATATAGTATACAGTAACGAGGACCTCTTTGGGCTAATCTTGTGTGGAAAAAGAACAATATAGAGCAACACAAAGAAAGTAAGAATACAGTAATGCTGCACGAGGGAGAGTACGGTAAGACATGTACCAGGACAAGGGAGAGGAGTGGGACAAGGGCAAGGGAGAGGAGTGGGGCAAGGGAGAGGGAGAGGAGTTAGAATGTGTGGTGGCCCTCAGAGAAGGGCCAGGGCTAGGGTAATACTGTAAATGGCAGCTATATCCCTGTAAGACCCCTTGTTGTAAAGTTACAATGTCATCTTTAGCTCTTTACTGTAATTGCTCATTTCTTTTTTTCGAAAGACCAAATTTATCCAATAGCATTGCAAGACAAGACAATGTGTTTTTTGGAGAGCTAAAGGTGATTTTGACATTTTACGTAGATCGGGTCTTACAGGGATATCGCATATTTACTGTATTGCAGTATTGTCCTGTTGCAAATGAAGCCTTTACTGCAGCAATTATGTTTCTGTCTTCTTTTTTTCAATACAGTAAACGTACATTCTCTAAAGCTACTCTGAGATGGGTCATTCATTTTTTGTTCAGAATTTCTTGCAGCAAAGAAACAAATTGCATTTCATAACTAAACCCAACAAAACAAAAATGTAGAGAGGCTTCAAAAGAAACAGCATTGCAAACACAATCTATAGTCCATATACTGTGAGACCTGACACATATAGATGAATGCAGTTTCTGTAATTCCATCTGATGTTAGTGTTTTTTATGACATTGTGCTATGATTGACTACATATTAGTGTGAAAAGAGAACGTGTGTTAGTGTTTGCTAGACATGGTGTCATGTTTAGTGTATTTTTGTGTTATGACGATAAGTGTTTGAGTTTAGTTTATAATGAGTGATTTTGAGCATGAAATTAACAGTTTTGCCAATTGTGTGTGGTGGGTGGGTTGGTGCGTTAAGAGTTTAGAAAACTTGTTAAAGGTATGGGAAAAACCGTCATAGCGATTGGTAAAAACTGTAGTTCAAAAACAACATATCTCAGCTGAAAAAAGAAAAAAAAGACAATTGTAAAATTGACACACAGCTGATTTATGTTGGGTAAAGTGGGCCAACCACAGCTGATTCCAGTCTGGCTTAGACTCAGTGGCAGGGGTTATTTCCTTTAATTACTATAAAAGAAGGACTTTGAGGAGTGATGTTTTTGGAAACAGAAAAATTCAAACACTGTAATGTCTGGACGAGGAAGAGGAAGAGCAAGGGGCCCAGGGAGAAGAGCAGGCCCAGTGAGAGATGGAGGGAGAGGTGCAGAATCAGTGAGAGATGCAGAAGGAGGTGCAGGTGCAGTGAGAGGAGCAGGGATGGGGAGAAGAGCAGGCCTAAGGAGAGGGCAAGGTAGAGGTGTAAGAATGCGTGGTGGTGGCATTCCAAGGGCTGCAAAAACAGTAGTCAGTGATAAAATTTGTGCGTTGCTGTTTTTTTTTACAGAATGTGTTTCATGGATATTTTGTTCACTGTAAGCATTACTGTAAAACGTTTTCTGTTTTATTACTGTATATTGTGTTGCTACTGTACTTCCTTTAGTAAACAGTAAGGAAAAACACTGAAATGTGTTTGAATTTAAACATTATTGTACATGTGGACATACAGTTCCCAACCAAGAAATTTAGTGTAAAAGGTGGATTGCATGTTTTGCATGCAAATACCTGAAACATAAGTCTCTGCAGTTTTTATAATGTCAACAATAGCCAGTATTTTGAAACCTGGTGTACTTTGATTGACTGCATGTACCTTGTGAAGTGAAAACAAGTGTTATTATATGACAGAATAATTTCATTTTGAGTCATATTTCCAGTGTTTTGGTAAAGTCAGTGTGTGCAGAGAAATGGAGAGTTAGTATATATTTAACAAAATGTGTTTTTTTTTGTTAGCTTGTTAGCGGCTGTAAAAAACTGTAATATGTAGTCAATCATTAGCCTAGCTCTGACCACCTACGTACTTCCGCTCAATTTAGATTTTGCTTGTGTACTGGGTCTGGATCTTCGGTACGTATTTCAGATCTTGGAAATAGATTTTCTATTTGGCCCAATCAGCGAACAGAGGGAGTGGCTGAGAACGATAACGTTGATGTCGTGCGCTGGTTTGTGTTGTAGTTCCGTAATGGCGGCGGAGAAAGATGCGAGCGAAGCCATTCGGTCCGTTGTGGCAACACTGCTGAATATCCAGAAACTAAAGCCGGAGCAAGAACAAGTGTTGCTGAGTTTTCTTGGTGGCAATGATGTTGTGGCCCTTCTCCCCACAGGGTTCGGGAAAAGGTTGATTTTCCAGCTACGGCAGCTAGCTCCGTTACAGTAGTGGTGCAGGAGTTGGCTAAGGCGAACGTTAGCTATTGGTTATGGCAGATCAGAGTGGCTCTGGGCAGATCCAATCGTTTTAAACTTCAACAGAGTACCCGCCTTCAAGGAAGTCAACGTTTGTCAATGGAGCGGAGCCAGACCCTCTGTACAAATGAAATATGTACCAGAGTCTGGTAAGGACCAGGCTAGTCAATCATAGCACAATGTCATAAAAAACACTAACATCAGATGGAATTACAGAAACTGCATTGATCTATATGTGTCAGGTCTCACAGTATATGGATTATAGATTGTGTTTGCAATGCAGTTTCTTTTGAAGCCTCTCTACATTTTTGTTTAGTTGGGTTTAGTTATGTAATGCAATTTGTTTCCTTGCTGCAGAAATTCAGAACAATCTCAGAGTAGCTTTATAGAATGTACGTTTACTGTATTGAAAAAAAGAAGACAGAAACATAATTGCTGCAGTAAAGGCTTCATTTGCAACAGGACAATACTGCAATACAGTAAATATGCAATATCCCTGTAAGACCCTATTTAAAATGTCAACATCACCTTTAGCTCTCCAAAAAACACATTGTCTTGTCTTGCAATGCTATTGGATACATTTGGTCTTTCGAAAAAAAGAAATGAGCAATTACAGTAAAGAGCTAACGGTGACATTGTAATTTTACAACAAGGGGTCTTACAGGGATATAGCTGCCATTTACAGTATTACCCTAGCTCTGGCCCTTCTCTGAGGGCCACCACACATTCTAACTCCTCTCCCTCTCCCTTGCCCCAATCCTCTCCCTTGCCCCACTCCTCTCCCTTGTCCTGGTACTTGTCTTACTCTCCCTCGTGCAGCATTACTGTATTCTTACTTTCTTCGTGTTGCTCTATATTGTTCTTTTTCCACACAAGATTAGCCCAAAGAGGTCCTCTTTACTGTATACTATATGGCCATGCGATTGAAATAGGTAACCTCAACACCTGAGTGTTTCCTAGTTGGGAATCAACAGTGATTTATAGTATTTGCTTCAACCAGCTTTTTCTCAGTAGCAATGGAATAAAATACAGGGCATATATATGTGTTTCAATTCACAATATGAACAGCTGTTTACTTAGATTTTAGCCTATAAGTAGTAAGGCAATAAGGTTTTGAACATGATGTTATCTGTTCTGGCATACAGTGTGAAAGCAATGGTAAATTGGCCAGTAAAAATCGATTGTTTTGGTCTTGGTTGAGCTTGTGTGTAAAAGAAGTTGAAGCATTTGAAATTTGTGTTTACTCTATGCATTTTGTGTCAAACAAGAAATGTGTTCCCTATCCAGCCGGACCATTCAAATATGGGCATTTAAATGCCCATGGTTCACGCCTTAATAGCTCTGCCGTCCAATCACCAATTTTAATTCTGAAAGCTTCTGGATACTCATGACAAGTTAAGCTAAAAGCACATACCATTGGTTAAGGGGTTAGTGGGAGGAGGATTTTCCTGTATCGTCTGCAACGGCAGCCATTGTTTTCCGAGGCGGAGCTAGAGCGGAGATCATGGAAGATTGCCTACAGCGTGAGATTTACAGCTTCGAATTGAAATCGGAGACGATATTATGATTAAAGACAAGTGTCTTAATATGTGTTGTGAATATTGTCAATTAAAAGTCTAAACTTTTTACTTACGAAGAATTTGTTTGTGGGAGTGACGGGAGTTATTTTGACGAGAGAAATACTTGTCCGGCAGGAAGGGTAGTATGACGATAGTAGCGCTGTTTAGCCTCAACTTTAGCATATTTCTGTGAAACTTGGAAAAACAACATTAACTAGCTAGATTATGTAAACTATAAGCTACATTTTGATATCTTGTTTGGCCAATTCGGTCGATTGTGGAAGACAGTAGAACGTTTTTTAGTTATCGATAGGAGTAGCCAGGCATAGCGCTAGCTACTTTTGGGGGAGGAGAATTACGGTTTTCCCCATGTTACCACTAGTCACTAGAATGGTCATAGCTTTTAATCAAAATAAGATATTTCTAATCTGTTTTCGGATTTACATTGCCCACAGATTTGTGGATATTCCACCTAGTCAAAGTTTTCCTCCATCTTGTAATTAAAGTCGTCAAAATGTAAGTTGTCTGATGAGGTATGGTGGATGGAGAAGTTTTTGTAAAAAATGGCTGCCTGAAATCACCTTAATAAAATATGATTTGCCTTAAGTAATCATATATTTATTCACATCATTAAAATCCCCTAGTTCTCCTCTTCAAAATGGTATAACCCGTTTAGGTGTACGATTGAATATGAAAATTCATAAAATATGAATATGAATATGATAATCATATTTCGGCAGCATATGGAATGTTCGGAATTTTGCCTCCGGCAGGAAAGGGTTAATTGTATAGCTAACACAGACGGACGTTGTGCTAACTGTGTTAAGAGTTTAGGAAACTTGTTAAAGGTATGGAAAAAACTGTCATAGCGATTGTAAAAAACTGTAATATTTGTAGGTTATAGAGAGGAGACATAGGCCTATTTACGGACGCTATAGAATACATTCATTGACAGAGCCAGAGATACAGACATATGCCAGAGCTAGATAGACAGAGATAGATACAGATGTGAGAGTACGTGTACACAAGCACATACATCTTTCTCTTTTACCAGCCTTCAAATGTGGCCATCCCTTTCCCGGTTGCAAAAACATGTTCCAAAAACCTTAACCTTTAGCCTATATTATAATATTGTATTCATTTAGCATTTACTTCCACTAAAACGGGTTACGAGGATGCGATACACTTGTGTCAGACTGAGAGGCAGCGCTTTTACCATGAAGCCATATTCACCTTAACGGTATGTGTAAATTATACTAACGCTATAAGAACCTAAAAACTAATGTTGTGAACGTATAGTAGCAAAGACGTTACGTTGTTTATAATACAACAAGATATATGATAGCATATTTTTGACACTTGCACATCGAAACATTTGTCACATAACCTTTATTTATCAAGTTGTCAATGACGATTATGAGACTGACTTGACGTCACTTGATTTCTTCCATCGCTCGATACAGTCGCCATACCATAAACTGACCAGCAGATATCCCTATGGAGAAGAGGTATCGAACGCTTCGAAAAAGCGATACTTTTTCGACACAATTGTGTCAAATAGCTTGTTGCTTCAGAAACCTTCGTTTCCCCCATCACTTGTAACTAGTGCCCTGACCCTTTCTGTGACACCACACCAATCACGTTTTGTGATTTCAGTCACATAACATCCTGTCACATTCCGCCCAACTCCCTAGGTCATGTCTTGGTGTCTGTGTGTGTACTTCCCTCTCCTCTTATTTCAGTGTCTCCTACCCTGCCTGTTATTGACCTCCCCAGCCCTGATTGACAGCACCTGTTTTCAATCTAGCCCCAGTGTATTTAGCCCTTGTGTTTCAATCTCTCATTGCTAGTTGGGTGTGTGCTTTGGCATGAAGCGCCAACCTTTGTTATCTCACATATATAATATTATTATTCTTTTTGCGCCCCTAAAACTCGGTCAATATTTGCGCTACATAGACAACGTCGACGTCAAAAGTTTCGTCATGGTGGAGATTGAGTTGCTTGTATTAGAATTTACATTCAGTTGCACAGTTTATGACCATACAACGTTTTTCTGGCAAAAAGTGTCTTTTGTCGCCGAAGGGTACTTTTCTAGCCTACGTCACTACGTCAGCGACGCATGGATACAACGTGCACTAAGGTCACGAAAACACGCGTAACTACCTCTAGCAGAACATTAGACTAGCAGCTTGTTAACTTCCGGGAGATGCTAGCTAGGCTAACTAGCTTTACTGCAAAGGCAGCTGCAGAAATGCCACAAGCAAAGAGGCCAGGGTGATAACTATTTACTTATGTTACTTTGTGATATGAATTGTGAAATGTATTAACTTTGTGATATGAATTGTGAAATGTATTAGCTGATATTATGAAGGAAGTAGGCTACACCTACTTTCGGAAACAGTAGTCTACTATTTCACTGAAGCATTAGCATCATGACACCTATGTTGCCCGGGCGATCCTTAAAATAAAAATTCCTCACACACTGAATGGTTGATATCAGTAAACATAGTGAGACTATGGGCAGCTGGGGCAGCCGCAAGCACACCCTCACAATTTCCCCAGAAATTGTATGCTCTCTAGTTTGTAAATATTCCGAGTCGTGCTTTTGAGTCCACCACCTATCGTCGTTACAGTACAAACTAGCCAGCTATGGACTCAGCCGACTCCGACCCTTTGCGCGCTGCGCTTCAAGTTCAAGCGAAACGGATAAATCTGCAGGAGGAGCATCTCAGCTCGTTCTGCACCGGAGTAAGGGAGATGTCTGCACGCCATGAGAGCTTTCAGGCTTACATCAGCAGCCAGGTGGGCCACCTCTCTGACCGCCTTGAGCTTTTGCTGCAGCGGCTCGACCCACCTGTTCATGAGCCGACTAACCCAAAGCCGGAGGGGGTTTCTCCAGTCCCTGCTCCAGTGGGAGCCACTGCAACGCAAGCCCCGATGACGCACATAGCTAACCCCGAACCTTTCTCCGGGGACTCGGGGAACTGCAAGCCATTCCTGGTCCAGTGTGAGCTGCATTTTGAACTGCGGGTGGCCTCGTTTCCGACGGAGCGCTCCCAAGTAGCATTTATCGTCTCCTTCCTCACCGGCAGAGCAAGGGACTGGGCTACGGCAGAGTGGGCAAGGAATTCCCCGCTTTGTCACTCACTCCAGCGCTTCACCAAGTCGCTTCGTCAGATTTTTGATCACACACCTCCTGGTCGAGAGGCAGCAAGGGCGCTGATGAGTGTACGTCAGGGTAAGCGGCGCGTCTCCCCGGTGCAGCCTCTCGTCCTAGGTTTACCCTGGCTCATTAAGCATAACCCTAACATGAACTGGCCTACAGGCGAGGTAACCAGCTGGAGAGAGGCGATGGGTTCCCACCAGTTACATCATGGATCCTACTCTTATTGATGACTTCCATCGCCGCCACCCTGACCAGCCTGGGACGTCCGGTGCAGTCCCTAGTGGTTCCCAAACTGGGGGGCCATTGCAGGGTGGGCGCGGATGGAATGAATGAATCAATATATTACACTACTAACATAACGTTTTTTACTAGGCTCCCACGTAAACGCAAAGCAGAGGATGAAGCATCGCCAAATGTGCTTCCAAAGCAATTTCCTTACAAGGCAAAGACTTGAAAATATGACGACACATTACATATCTTGTCTTTGGCTTCACCTGTAGCCTACAACGGGGTGGGTCATGAGCAGGCGCAAACGTAATTCCCGAGGTCAGAATTCCGCCGAAAACTTTAAATATAATGCCTTGGTCTGAAACATTTTTTTTATTAAACTTCTCAACTCATATTACGTCCCTATTTTTTCAAAACATTTAACCTGCTAACAGAGCCCATTGCCACCAGTGTAGGTTGGTCTGTGATAGCTATCGAAGAAAGTCTGTCAACCCTGAAACTGATAAAGTATACGTTTGACGAGCTACTGTAGCCAATATTAAAACGTTATCCAAAAATGCAGAGATTCAGCCCTGAAGAACTGACACGAAAACACTTATCAACCAAAATTACAGCAACAGGGCCAGGGATTTTTTATCCGATCTTTATGAGGATGGATCACAGTCTTTCAGATTCAAGACCCTGGTACTGACCTTCCGAGCAGTGAATGGGGCTGCACCCGACTACATCAAGTCTCTCCTCCAGCCCTACACCCCCACCCGCCACCTTCGGTCTTCCTCTGACAACCGTCTGGTGGTCCCACCGCTCAAGACCGGCCGGTCCCAACACAAGCTCTTCTCCTGTCTGGCCCCCCAGTGGTGGAATCAACTCCCCACCTCCATCAGAGACAGTGACTGTCTCCCCACCTTCAAGAATAGGCTCAAGACACACTTGTTCCGGGAATACAACGGTACCTAGGAAAGATCTGCTGGACATGATGTTAGTTTCTTCCAGGATCACAAGGACTCTTACTTAGAGACCTGCTGCTCTTGTTGGTTAGCTGTAACTGATTAAAATTATTGTACTCGCTGTGAGGTAGTTTACTGTTGTTTGCTCTTCCACAGGTACACTCGTGCACTTTTAGATTCATGTTGTCCAATTGTAACTTGTTTAACTTCATGCTCTTATGATTCTTCCCTTTGGCACTTTTTTTTTCACAATGTATGATTCATGTTTGACTACTTGCAATGTTGGGGATATCTCGTTGTTATGATCAGTGACCTATGCACTTTTGTAAAACTCTCTCTTGGAAGTCGCTTTGGATAAAAGCGTCTGCTAAATGAATACATGTAAATGTAAATGTCTTTCAACATTCAATCGACCATATTCGGCGTCAAACTATTGTGGAATATCTTCGGTCGCTCCGACATAAGAACAGGAAGGCTGCGGGAATTCCGCAGATATTCAGTCTGAATAACAGCAGAAAATGTGAAAGAAATCCGCAGATTTTGTTTGGGCTTAAATTGGTTAATGAGGAGATACCGCAACGTCCATTCAAAGTTAAAATTAAGCCTGCCCGCTTCTATAAAAAAAAAGCAGAAGTAAACAGACTTACTTGATATTTGGTGGCCTCAGGTGAACTTGTGGAAGCAAGCTGCACTGAGGATGACGGACTCTGGTGGAGGGGCGCTCACAGTCACTCCCTCCCCTCAAGCCCCTCCCCTCTACGCCAAAAAAGTGACAGAAAGTTGAAACTGAAAGGTCCTGTAAAGCAAATTCTATGATTTGCTTCTTATATACGTGTGAAAAAGCATGTGCAAAGCGCGAAAACTTTGTAGCACTGAAATGTGGAGTTAGACCGTTGAACAGTTTCTCTTCCGTTTTCAGCTCAGGTTTTGTATAGGCGGAGCCAAACCCTGACCGATCTACGTCACAGCGACCGATCTACGTCAGATCAAAGATGTTACTCAGCTGGTACGATGCAAAGACAAAGTAATTAATACATAAAACACTCACAGACTGCAGGTAGGTATGTTCTGATATATGCAATTTATTTAGCTAGTGTTGTCGTTGTTGCTAAATTCAATCAATTCGAGGGGGCGGAGATTCAGCTTCATCAGGCGAGACGCCCCCCAGGAAATGTGTAAAGATTGAAATTGAAAAACTCATCATGATGATGCATGATATCAAAACAAAATTATAGGTTTGGGAGACTTTTTTTATTCAGTTGAACATGTTTCAGTGCCAAAACTGGTTGTTTCAATGCCAATTTCAATTTTTAATACCTTATTAATACAGTTTACTGTTACTTTTCTAGCTCCATATGTTTCTATTTATTTGTTGTCACTCGTGTTGAAAGCTCTGTAGCACATGAACCACGTTACTATGATTTCATGAGCTACAGAGCTTTCAACGTGAGAGACAACAAATACATAGAAACATGGCGTCCAACAAAAAGTTCAGCCAAAACGTTGCGTTGCGCCACGCAGCATCGCGTCGCTCTCGTCCAGTTAGGACATTCCAAAAGAAAACAAGCTAGTCTAACTGCTTTTAGTCGTGTCCCGTCGCTCGCGCCATACAGTTAGGACACGCTGTAAGTGAAAATTATTTCCTCATTCACTATCCACATTTATTCATGCTGTTCTATGCTAGTTTATAGAGAATGCATAAAGAAATAAGAGGGAAAAGTCTCAAAAACACTTCAATTCAGTCTCATTTGGTGGGAATGTTAGAATTGTGGTTGGAGAACGTTTGGATTGTGTGTCTTGACAAACCAGATAATCTGAGACAGTCAACATCCTCATCTGACAGACGTTTTACTGCCACCTAATCCCTCTGGCGGTCCCAGTCCTGTCCTGCAGGCCTCATATGACACACTCTGCATTGATTCTCCCTCATGTAATCCCTACAGGGTAATAAAAGGAGATAATGGTTGAATTACATAAACCAGTTTGGTTCAGCTGAATTCAGGTATAACCTTGGTGGTGGCTCTCAAGAGCACCAGCATTACCAGCCTCTTTCTACAGATTGTGTGTGGCATTTCTCACCCACCATCTATACGTTCCTACTTCTCAAGGCAGCTCATGTTTCTCCTTTAATCCACTTCAAGTTCCTGTAACATTATGCCTTACAAAGACCACACATCCCACTTGATACCAGCTTCCAATATGCACAATTTAACCACTCCGAGTGCAGCTTGTCTGTCAGACTGATGTTTAACATGCCCAAGCTCTCTGCTCTTTCCTCCCTCCCAGTGCAGGTCGTTGAATGTTAATGTGCTGCTTATACCTTAGCACCAACTGGATAACATAGTGTTATGATTATGAATATTGCATACAAGTCCTCTGGGACATTAACCCAACAGCCTGAGTAAACAGATTGTCTTTGTAAAAGTACACCAGCGATGGTATGGGTAGTCATTAGAGCAGTCCCAGCCCCAGTCTTAGTCCTACTCAGAACTTTTCCCAGCCAACTCCAGACAAATCCAATCTAGTCAATCCAATTCCAGCCCTGTTATAGAGGGGGGTTCGGGAAATGTGTAATCACTGAGGGTCATCCGATTAGCATGGGAAGCAATGGAGGCTTGGATATCCAGATTGATTATTAACACATTGTATTGTATTAACACACATGAGGAATGAAGTATGTGGGTGAGTGCGTGTGTGGTTCTGAAAGTAAAGTACAAACATAAATATACGCAACCCTGTATGGTGCATTTAAATAACGAATTATGAAGGGAACTAATTTTAAGAATTCAACCTCTTAAGTAATATGCTACTGGCTTAATCTAATATCAACAAGGCAAGGGCATGTACGCTAAATGAAAGACCTCTCAAAAGTTAGCATCGGTAAACTTCAACACTCGTATTTGTACATTAGCAACTTTTGCTAGCGAGTTCACGAACAGTGCCATCATGCTAGATTAATAAGATTACACTCCTCGTTGCAACTATGAGCAAGCTAAACTATCATGAACACTTAATGACAAGATACAAAGTCAAATTTACGTATACATGGACGCACACAAATTCAACAACGTCCAATTATATATGAAATTATTGCTTGACGCAAACTGCCACTCCATCTATTTATGCCGTGAAATCTAAAACTATACCGTGTGGAGTGTAGTCACATGACCAAACAATTACCAATTTGGTCATTATCCGAAACATGCTCTGTCTGGGCAACTTAACAAATAACTACTATTGCCTTTTTAACAAGCCCAGTCTATTCCAGCTCAGCCCAGCCCATAGCCGAGTCTATTTCATTCCAACCCGGCCCGGTCCAGTCCATTTTATTCTATTCCAGCCCAGTCCAGTCTATTCAGTCACTATCACAGTCACATCTCCATCTTCATCACCAGTCCCAGCCCCAGTTTCAGTTCCCAGGTACACATTGAGGCAGGGCTGGGTCCCAGTACAGTCATGAGCTGTCATCAGCAGGCAGCTCGCTCAGTAAGACAGAGGAGGGACTGGAGTGACAGCGGGCCAACTCGTCACGGGCGGCAGGCCTAGCTTGAGGGAGCAGAGCTGGAAGTCCCCTCACGTGAGCCTGGGACTTGTAGAGGTCCATTGTGACAAGCTCGTCCTGCCCCCCTCCCCTCCACTTCTCACTCTCTCGTCCTCCTCCTCTCTCCCCATGGTGACTTTGTCATTGTGCGTCAGAATGGATGTCTCCCATGCTCTGCTGGGCATGCAAGGTCTGCCCCTACGGCCCACTCCAACTGTCCAAATGGGTTATCATCCCAGGGTCTGTAGCCGGACCACCTCAGTAGCAGGTACAGCAAAGAATCAATTGTCTATGGAAAGGTTAAAGTGTGACCCAACCCTTTAACCAGCATTGTGATTGGAAAAAAAACATTTCGATTTCTGCGATGCCTTCCACTAGCTGCGATGATTGGATTTGTGGATATTTGTTTCATTACCCGTGGCCAACATGAAGAACTGGATACAATGATCTAGTCATATTTTGAAAAGGGAAAGTAGTGAGTAAACCTTCACAAGCTAAAAGGTCATTTCATCTGAAATGAACTCTATCTCTGTATGGTAACGCAGAAAAGCACATCAAAGACGGCTTTGCAAGCCACAGCTGATTGTCACGCAAAACAATTACCACAATTACCATATGAAAGAAAATAGCAATGAAACAGCCAAAAACTAAAACCTTATGAAAGCAATCTGGCCCTTCAAAAAACTCATTAGGACGATGTGTAACAAGGGGAGAGGACTTAATCAATGTTACAGCACACAGATGTGCAACACCCCACACTCAGAACCACTAATACATATACATCTCATTTGTGGAGATTGTTTGAGGGGAATTATATAAAACTATTCAAAGCAGCCTGTAGAGATGTAGTCCACACTCAAACTCCAAAAAATATCTCTTATGGTTTCTAAGAAATTTTATGACCATGATTTACTCTCTACATAGGAAGCTCTCCTTGACGTTTTTTTCTAGTTTTAAAGGTGCTTGCCATCTAAGTCTTCCCACTGTTGTAGCTTTTATATCCACAGGCCTAAACCTTGCCCCACTGAACCCTGGGATTTGCTGCATTACGCAATCCCTCCATCCCTCCATTTTTTTCTAAACTTTTAATCCTTCACATTAATTTTAATGGGACTGTGCTCAGCTTGGTTAAGTATTGAGCCACATTAACCTTCATTCGGATTTTCGAAATAAAATTCCCCATATTTTTTAAATGCCGCTCCTCAAAACTGAAGCAGCACAGTAATGTAAACAATGGAAACCTTTCCGTGAACTGTCAGTCTGTGGACTGTCTGGTGTTGGGTTGTCTGTCCACAGATAAGAGTGTGGTCCCCTAACTACTACGCCTGCTTCAGAAGCATCATTTGATGCATTTAACCATCTTGATTACGCTGATTAATTGGGTTTAGATAAAAAGAGTCTTTGAAAATACATCAAAGCATGGCATAATGTGCCTGTTAGGGCCCCAGCCCCCTGTCACTCTATTAAATTTCCATTGATTACCAAGCACATTTTGTTCTCACCAAAGAGACGAGGAACATGGGCCATTTATCAGCTCTGGAACACAAAATCACACATAATAGAACAAGGATTCTCAAAGGGGTGATGAATCTATCAGAAAGTAATTTAGCAGGAATTTGTGAAAAGGCTAAGGTATCAAGACAGAAGCATGGGTCTGGTTAATTATTTGGAAATACTTCAAATATATATTTTGACATTAATTATGAATAATTGTATGAACTATTGCACAGTACACGTGATGCAGTTGGTGCTTAAGATGTCAGGGAAACACACAAATACAGATTACTTAAACTATATATAGTGCACAGTGCCCGTGATCAAATTGGTGGCACACACACAAACACACACAGATTCCTGGAATTATACAGGAAGGCACAGTGCTCGTGATATATTTCTCAGATCACAAAATCTGAAATGATCTGTCATCTCTGAATTGCATGTTCAACCTCATCTATTCTAGTCACTTATGCACATCATTAACGCAATTTCTCATTATTTTACTTGCCAATGCTCTAGTACATTCATGCAAATGATAATGTAACATTTATTTGTCTGCTGTTTCCAACATTATCAATTGCTTATGTTATGTTGATCAAAATTGATCATACTGGTTCTCTGTTAAATTGTCTTACCACCACAAACATCTAGACATTTAATTCATAACAGAAGTTCATTACATGTACAATGGTATAACCAGTTGTAATGATAGTAGTCTGCTGTTGTTTGCTATGTTTACATAAACGTTTGTATTTTTTCCTTTGTGCAATGCATGCTGTAAAATAGTCTTGTATTTTCTGTATCGCATTCGCATAAATAAGACACAACTGACAGAGGAAACTACATTTGTATGAACATTGTTCCTGTCGTATGCCTGTTTGTGGATTGCTATATATCCATGCCTCAAGAAAATGACCAAGGAGGCTAAAGTGGTAGGAATAGTGCCCATGTCCGTGATGCAGCTGGTGATTATAATTTTTTATCAGTCAACACATTATTATTATTTTTTAAATGATCGACACTGAAAGTATGCACTTTATATTGTCGTTCTGTTAGCTAGCCAGCATTTCAATCCTTTGAAAGCAGCTGATTTATATGACAGCAGTCAGCACTGCTAACCTGGCCATATTGGTTATAAAAGTGAATTTGCTTCTAAATAACAGTAAGCAAAGGGGCGGGACATTTGATAGAGCTGTCCTCATTGAACTGCAGTGTTTTATGCTTTATAAAACATTGTAGTTTCCTTACATTTTTTTGTGGGCTTAAAACGTAACCTTTAAAGTGTTATGCCTGGTATTGAGCTGTAGAACGGTGCTGACAGCCTGGCACAACCAAGACACACACACTTCTTTGACCCTCTACCTGCTCATGCACTTGCTTCAATGAACGTGACTGAGAACAGGCCACATGTTTACATATCTGGTAAAATCGTTTTCAAAGTGTGTTTCAATAAGACGGAAACTTGTATGTCTGCTACTTGATTGATAGCTCAGGTTTGACTGTCACAATGCTCCAAACACATGAGGACGGCTCCATGTAATGGGTTGTGTCCCGCCACTTTGCATTTCATCTCATCATTTGAATGAAATGTGTATTTCTTTTGAAAGACATGCAACTTTAAATCAGTTAAAGGATTTAAGTATTTATTATTTAATTATGGCACATTTAGTCCTCCATAGATGGTCAGACTATAGGCTGTCCATTACCAAACTGCAAGCTGCAACAAGACTGTAACAGTGCCATAGGATGGGGCCATGACAGCGGTCATGCTGTCCATGACAGGGGTCAGGGACTTTGGGCTCCAACCCTGGCTGATGTCATCAGACATCTGAATCCCTGTAGACACTTGACTGGCCATGTTCCAAGTCAGCAGCTGCACAAGTGAGGCTGAACAAGTCATTAAAGTAGTGGTGGACTGGAGGTCCATAACTCTGCTGTACCTGTTCTGTGGCTCTTATACAAAGCACCTCTGATCAATGTCTGATCATATATCTGTCCCAGCTCAGAAGTTTCTCCTCCGGGGCTATTTCTCATCAAGTCACAGGAAAATCATATTTATCATTTATAAGAGCTGTGGTCAACTTAAGAGAGGACCACAAACATCTACCTAGTTTACCACCAAACTGATTTGTTGGAGCCATGTCAAATTGCATTGAATAGGCTTTACAACATCCCAGAATGTAACCGACTAGAAACATAATCGTTCCTCTTCCCACACCAATCTGTTTGCATAAACTCCGCAGCATTTGTTCTGAACACTTGTGTCACATCTCTGCAAGAACACTGGACAACCCCTCCTCCTCAGCCCCTTCTCTTGGACCCCCAGCCCCCCTCCTCCCCCCTACACACACATAAACCTTCTCTGGACCCCATAGCACCCCTCCTCCACCTCCACTCCGCACAAACAGCTGAGTGTCGTTTTCCCAGGGCGAAAGCCCCCTTCCACCCTTCTGAACTTGCTGACTACCATCATTCCCCCGTCACGGACACCTCAAACTCCCAGCGACCCTCTGGATGTTTATCTACACATTCTACCATGGCCTTGGCTGCTCCGACGGTCTCCATTAGCCCAGCCGAGCTTTGACCCTCAACGCCTCGCACACAGCTGCTCTCAGGCTCTGTGTGGCCCACATCTGCTCTGAGAGACTTAAGAATCCTGGGATTGCATTCTATGATGATAATAATTCATTACTGGTATAGAATATGTATATAGGAGTGTGGAAAAAATGCACCCTAAGGCTTCATTAATGTTCCATGAGCTAGAGAGAGAAATAACTTCTGGAGGCTAAAATGCTTTTAGGAGGGGTGATATGATAAAGTGGATGAATTATTTGGGTAATTTACATTTACAGCAGTCTAGTAGCTATAAAGGGACATAGAGATTTTGTACCAAAACGATGGTAATATTAATCACTTGTTCTAATAAGTCTCGATAAACTCCTTTGAGGGTAAGTTCTAAACTTTTCACCAGCCACCCTAGCACAAGTGATTAAGTCTGTTTGGGATTCTATGTATCTGTTTGATGTAATGGGAATGTCTTCATAAATAATACAATAGGATAAACTGCACAAGGAATGTGCAATAAAATATAATTGAACAATACAGTTATCGCCCAACATGAGACAGTTCTATAGACTGTACTGGACACAAATGTGGTGTCATTTGTAGACATTACTTAAGGCCTATATATGCTTCTGCGTTTTTCGAAAAACTCTGCTTTGCTGCTATAAGTAGTTAGGCGTTACATTAGCCACAAACATAAGATGTTCTAAAGATTTCACTGCAGGGCATATTTGTTATACCTTGTTTGAAAGCTTAAGCTTGCTATTAGCCATAAACTGCAAATGTATGAGTGACAAATTACACAAATTGTGCTGTAATAATAAATAGTAACTACTTTTTAATCGGGGGTCTTTGGTAGAAGCTTTATTCAACCTGTTAAAACTTACATGAGTGCACTAGTAATGCACTAGTAATCTTCCCTCGTATGTAATGGCAATGAGAAAGACGCATCTATTAACTAATTTGATTGCTGCGTTGTTTCAAACGCTTTACATTACATTTAGATGCACTCGGACCTCTTCTTTCCATGGTCAAAACAATCAAAAGACAGGGTCTGATTTCGTTTTCTCCAGTTGTTATGGCAGCCACTAACTGCACAGTTGACGCTGGGCATCTTTATTAGCCTTAAATGTGTACCAAAGCTTGTCTAAGACGTTCTCTTATAGTACTGTTTTAAAGCGGAAAGTATACAAACAGGAAATGAGAATACGCGGATGGCCGCGCCCATTGCGACTTCCGGAATAAGGTGAACATATGCTTCTGCGTTTTTCGAAAAATGCAGAGGAGGGAACGCCCTCGTCTCCGTGGAACGCCCTCTGCGTGCTCTCCGTCAGCCCTCGGAGAGCTTTTGACGGATTGACGTGCACCTCCTGAATTTTCTAACTATCCGTCGAAACTACGCAGAGCGACGGAGAGTGACGGAGAGTGACGGAGACCCCCTTGGCTGTGATTGGTCCGTATTAAGAAGTCAGGGGCGGGGTTGCCGCTATGGGTTGCCGTGACCAACAAGACCAGGGGTGGGGAACGTCCGACCTGCGGGCCATATGCAGCCCCCGAAAAATCATTTGGTCCAGCCCGCCATGGCATTGCAGTGCAGGCACCATATTATTAGGTGCATTATTCGTTGGCAGCAGCACTATTTTAATATGTGGAAGAGGACCGTGGAGGCGCTCAGCGTCGCGTTCTTGCAAATCAAGCCCCAATACGTTGTTGGTTTGGGCTAAACCCGGAATGTTTACAACGTCTGGCTCCGCGCCTGATTAACACTCGGATCGATAAGCAGTCTCTAAAATGGAAATGTTAAATGGAAATGTTATATGTTAAATCTAAATGTTAAATGTGTAATTCACACATTTAGCTAGCCACGCCCCTATTGTTTTCTGGATTTTTCTGGAAAGCACGAGAATTTTCACATGGAGGTCTTTCAAAATGGCGAGTCCTGAATATTTACCGGGGATCATTGTAAGAGCTGTTGCAGCTGGTGTTCGGATCACAGATATATATATAAAGGCTAGATGTCTTACGGTGGAGTCTAGAACGTCCGCACATGGCGGCCATCTTGCTAAAGTCAACTCGCTCACCCATAACATTGTGTTGGTGCATGTACTATATATGCCACTGCATACTTCTATTCTATAAAAAAAGTACATGTAGCACCAACACAATGTTATGGGTGAGCGGGTTGACTGTAGCAAGATGGCCGCCATGTGCGGACGTTCGACATCTATCCTTTATTTGCAACTGCAACTGCTCTTTCAATGATCCCCGCTAAATCTTCAGGACTTGCCATTTTGAAAGACCGGCATGTGAAAAATCACGTGGTTTCCAGAAAAATCCAGAAAACAATAGGGGCGTGGCTAGCTAAATATGTGAATTACACATTTAACATTTAGATTTAGATTTAACATTTAGATTTAGATTTAACATTACCATTTAGATTTAACATTTAGATTTAACATTTACTATTTAACATTTACATTTAACAGCTCTATAAAATACTATTTTATTATTTTGCATACTGCAGAACATTGCTCTAAATAAGTTATGACATGTATTTAGATGAATTTCTCCCTAAATGTTTAAAAAAGTGACAGTTGAAAATTCTGATGCATTTATTTGTGCTAAATTGAGCAGGAATAAAGGACGTGCAACCTTTTACAAACGGCGCCCCATAATTACTTAGGTTCCTATCACATGCATTTGCTGCAGGGACCACTCGCAAAGATTACAGATACGGTCGTCAAAGGGTTAATAAAAGTATCCATAGGAGTAGCCATGGAGGAGTGTGTGATTATTGCCTAGTAACAACAGAAATAAAGCATCTGTACTCTTTGATGTCATCTCGCTTATGTTCCTATCTTCATCTAGCGACACGCACACACACACACACATATTTTCCACTCAAGTGACCTCAGTTGATAGGAGCCAAGGGCCAGTTCTCATGTTGATGCCAGCCAGTGATCCATGACCAGGGGCCACCACAGGTCCACAGGACAATTCTCAAACAGAGAGTGCAGAGAGAGAGAGAGAGAGAGTGAGAGTGAGAGTGAGAGTGAAAGTGAGAGAGAGAGAGAGAGAGGGCCATTTTTCATCAGCAAACTGATGTGCTGCTAAAAGGGGAGCAGTAAAGTGTCCGTCTGGGCTGGGTTTAACTCGGTTAGCTCCTCTGTGGGCTCCTCCACTCCCCCTTAGGGGCAAGAGCTCTCATCCAACCACAGCTGAGGCCCGGTCCACTGACATCACCAGCCCAAACATTACATTTAAAAAGAACAGAGGGCCTGACTTGGTCCCCAAACTAACCTCCATACACCCCAAGTGAACTGAGGCAATCATAAAGTCAACATCAAAGGTGAGGACTTATATCAGCTATCACCTGTATCAGTTCACATGACTGAGTAAATCAGTCATTTTTTTAATGTTGGTATGAACAGAGTGGGCTATTTTCAGACTCTGACTGAGGTTCCTTTTTTGGGGACAGAGAGGAACCTTTGGCAGGACTCGTTTTTTCCATGAGGTCAGCGAGAGAGACATTCCAGAGTGTAAGATCACTGGAGGAATTACAACACACTTAATCACTTTCCTTACCGTATGTACCTGATACACAGGATAGGAATCATTCACATACTGTATCTACAACACTGTTGGGTGTGAGTGAAAGCTCCAGGTATACAGACGAGCACAGAGGAGCGATAGAATAATGAGGGGAAAAAAGGTGCCAAAAGGATAGAAAGCAAGTATAGATTATAATAATATAACAATAATAACATTGTTTAACTGTATTTTTTGTCAGTATTTGTCAGATTGCAGTAATAAAAACAACCATGTAGGATATCTTCAAAGAGTACAGAGCTCATTCCAGTGTAGAGGAAGGCTCAAATTTGTTGTCATTGCTTATTTACCAACTCTGTGAGACGGTTTCTTTACAGGCTTTTAGGCAGTCCACTTAAATGACCATTCTTTGTTCAGTGTTCCGCTGGTGCTATCCAGACTGCATGTATGTGTGTAATGTATGATTGTGTGCCTGTATGAGAGCATGTCAAAAAGAGAGGGAAACTAAAAAAAGGAGAGGGGAACATGTAAATGTTTCACTGAGTTAAAAACATTAAAAAGAACCTTAGGAGACATAATTTAATAGCAAAGACTTTAGCATAGGGAAACAATTGCCAAATCTCCTAGCAAGCAAAAATACAGTAGTTTGTGCTACACAACCTGCATTGCCAACTTTTGTACTTTTTGTCTCCATAGTCCAAACTTGCCACTGCTTGCTGAAGTAAATGTGTCTGCAAAGCCCTGTTACTAACAATATGCCAAAAAGAGTGATGATGATGCACTTCTCTGGGCAGCATCAAAACCCCTATTTGTGGCTGCTCTCCACCTGTGAAAACACGCCTGACACAAAGGGTGGCAAATATGTCACAGTTACATAAAAATTAAGACCTACATGTTGACGCCTTCTGGAGAATGACGTGACTATTTCATTCCTGCCAATGATTTCTAGTCATTTCAACTGCAGACAGTTAATGTTTTATTCAGTTGAATGCTCTTTAAAAAAAATAGCTGCTGCTTCTCTCCCTAGCTCTCCCTTTTTCCGACAGTTCCCCAACCTTCTTCCCTTCTAACGCCTTATTTTCAACCTCTCTCTTTCTCTCTCTCTGTTTCTCTCTCTCTCTCATTCCATTAACTCTTTATCCTTTTATCAACTCCCACCCACCCACCCTCTCTCATCCCTTTCTCCTATTTGGAGAGATTGGTTTTCCCACTTTACAGCCGCATGTCTAACACAGTCATCCGGCCGCAGCACCTGATTCCACTAAGACACTCCAACATGGGAGATAAGGGGACGTGCCCTGGCACGGGCTCAGCCAGCCAGTGGCTTTCAGGGAACAGATGCTGTTCCAGACTGACATCTGCTAGCAACAGGAGCCACAGATGAAGAGGACGCCCTGGCAGACAGAAGACAGACAGACGCCCGCTCCGTTCCTACTATCGCCATCCCAACACAAGCAAGTGGACCCGGTGCAGAGTCCCATGGCATGGAACAGAGGTGGGATATGGTGTCCTGGCCCACTATACACCTGACACCATGCTACCCACAACCCCACCTCACCTGGATGAAGTGTCCAGTGGGGTGTAGGGTTGGGGACGTGAGCTGGTTGGACCTGCGCCAGGTCTTTTCAGAACAGTGTGGGGTGAGGCAGAACCCTCTGGGGTCAGTGAGCAGGTGTATCAGCAGAAGACAGCTGGCTGTGCTGCATGGGTACGACACAAGCACACACGTGCCATTTACACTCCCACACAGTACCACAGAAGCACCCCCTCAAAACACACACACACACAGCCATGCCACTTGGCATCTAAGGATATTGCAAGATCACCACCCCAAACGGCATGGATACCCAAGCCCCACTCTGGCTAAGTTTTCTGTGGGCTGAGAGCCATCATGTAAAGATATCCAATGGCATTGCACCCACTAAGATGACCAGAGACGTTGAATGCAATTAAACTGGGTAATAGATCTTACTTAGGATGTCACGCGGCCCTAAGGATGGGTTTCCTCTAAACCTTCAATTCACTGTCAGCTCCTCCTTTATCCACTTACAGTATCTGTGACGCTCAATGACAGCATATTAGCAACAGATCAAATGGTGGTTTTCTCGTGCATTTTTCATCCTCTCGCTCTCTTTCTGTCTCTCTTTTAGTCCCCGACCCCCATCCCTTACTCTTGGAAATGCTGATCAAAACATGCTCCCTCACAAAACACACTCCCCCAATTGTGGTGAGGACCGGGTTTTATCAAGTGCGCGTTCAGAGCACATTTATGTGTGTTAAAGAGCCAGTGATTGGATGGGTGGCCATGAACCGAGCTGAGTCCAAAGTGTCTTTCTCACCTTGGTGAGCACGCTAGCCAGTGCCCTTGGGCTGCCCATATGCCACATAGGGATGGTAAGAAAAAGGAGCTGTATCACGCTAGCTCTTGTCCTACATTACACTGGACAAGAGATGCCCGGACCCCTTTTGTCCCTATTATCATACTTCATCGAAGGTGTGAAAAGGGTACAAGCACATGGTTCATTCTATTGTCCATGGGCATAATTCAATTAGCAACAGGATCCTTCTGATGTTGTTGCATAGAAATGTCACAGATCCTTGTACAATGTGTGTGTGCGTGTGTGTGCGCAACAGTCTATTTTATCCAATGTAGATAATGCAGATGCAGACAAATTGGAAAACACAGTCACTAGAAACAATGTTGGCACCATCCCACAAACCATTCATATGCTTGTAGCAAGTTTAGTGACAGCAGTGGCTCTGTTGTCATCACTGCGCAACCTCATGTTCAACATTTTCTGACCTTCCAGGATCTTTAGAAGGTTGCAGCTGTCTTTTGAGGTAAATCGTGAGTCAATGATTCCAGGTTGTTATGATAAAGGAAGCAAAAGTGGAAATTCATTTATGTGAGTCATAAACATATCACTGGAACTTCTTACTTTTCGTGTAAATGTTTAGCTGTTTTTTACAGAGTGATGAGTAACCTGCTATGCCTGCAACAGGGTGACAGAGGACACGCTTGAGGCACACCACATTCACACACCAGGAGAGTAGAAGAGCTGATACAATCTAAACGGTGGAGTTGTGAAAGAGCTGAGTGTGCCTGTATGTGTGTGTGTGTGTGTGTGTGTTTGTGAGAAAGTGTGCATACGTGTATCACGCATGTGTTGATGAGAGCTTTTGAATGGACTGTTTTTATGGAAAAACTAAGTCTGGTATTCTACTGTCCTTTCGTTTAGTTTGACAGACTATGCCACACTCGGTTAACAGAGAGGGATGATGATGTGCATTATAGTACACTGCTCTACCAAAGACACACATGCACAAAAAAACACACACACACATGCTTGTGCGCACACACACACTGTCCCTTCTCCAGCTGCAGGAAAGACGTCACAGATTCCCTGCCTTGAGTTAAGTTAGCAGAGTCGAGACACAGCCACACACACACACACACAAACTGCATTTTAGAATAACAGAAAGGGGTTCTTGAATCACCACATATTTAAGAGCATAACAGCTGAGTATGCGAGGAGGCAGCTGGCTGAGCGGTTAGGGAATCAGGCTAGTAATCTGAAGGTTGCCAGTTCGAATCCCGGCAGGGAAAAATTGATGTTGTGTCCTTGTGTCCCATTTCACCCTACTTGCTTTGGGGGAATGTGCCTGCACTTACTGTAAGTCTCTCTGGATAAGAGTGTCTGCTAAAAGACTAAATGTAAATGTAAGTATGTCGAAACAAAATAATCACCAACAGCATTTGAGATTAAATATACATTGTAAACTACATTGCCTTTTCCAAGCATTGCTAGTTGACTAGGTAGATAGTGACACTGATATTGCTGGTGGTTTTGGGTGGCATGTACAGCTAAACACAGCTTTCCCCCCAGAAATACAGATATTTATTGAGATGAAATATTCCCAAATCTCTGTCTTTCTTGGTCCTTGTATACTGCAATAATAGTTCGTCTTTTTACAGTAGGTGTTTCCACTCCTTCACTCTTAAGGTGAGCGGAGAGAGACCTTACCAAACCTCATCCCAAAACCAGTGTGGAAGAAATTGGGATTTCCTGTGTGCTTCTTATTCACTAATCAATATAACTAGTCATTAGATACTAGTCAGTATGTTCTCATGTAAGCTTGCTATTAATAAGAGTAGATTGTGTTTGTGTCAGGGTTGATAGATGTTCGGGGTCAGGAGAAAGTACTGGCTAAACGTTCCTTGTCATGATTACAAGGAGAGCTCCACCAATGAATTCTCTAGTCTGAGAGTTGTCATGTGTGGGGAGCAGTGAATCTCTTTCTCTGAGACTGTTGTAACGTCATTACTGCCTGACTGTCGCTATCTATGTTTACATTCTTGTACCCTATAAAAGATGGTCCTCCGGCCTTCAGAGCTAAGAGAGACATGATTGAGACCTAAGCCTGGTGTTGTGTTGTCATTTATTGTCGGAGGTCTGGTTTTCTCTCCCAATCTGCAGATTGATAAATACTTAGAACTCAACTGAATTTAGTCACTCCGTTTATGAAGAGACGGACAAAACCCTTTTATTCATCACCAGTCATCACAACACCTGTTCTCCCTAGAACAGTTATCCTAAAACCAGTTATCCCAAGACCAAACCTCATTCCAAGACCAAACCTTATCTTACCAGTCTTATCCCAATTTAAACGTACATTTAATGATTTTAAATATGCCATAAGCATTGTGTTAGAAAATTAAATCAATTAACGTTTAACATATTTTGTGATGTCACGCCTTACTCTTTTCCCAGAACCAATTCAACGCATGGTGTACTTTACACAGTTCTGGCATTCAGTTTTGAGACATGTCTTGTTTCCGGTACTCAGCTCTTTTAGTCTCTAATTTCCAGTCCATGGATTATGGCATAAATCACATTGCTATATTACCTGTCCACAAGTCACTAAAAACTCGGTAGGTGAGAGGGCCATAATTCAATATTCTGGGCCATGAGATTATGGCCATTGTTCAGAAAAAGAAAACACAGTGAAGAAAAATGAGTTCTGCAATCCGATTCAAACAAACTAGTGGGTTGTAAAACTGTGTTAGGTCGTTCATTTGATTTGCATGACTCCTTCATACAGCTGGGGCTCTATGTTTATCCACTAAAATAATCTTGAAATCACAAACGACTAGTTCTAGTCTAGTTTTAGTTTCATCTGATCCCAGTGCTTGTTTGGCCTAGGAGGGACAGTGTCCTGTTTTGGTGTGGAAAATATCAGTCCCCTGTCAGTTAGTCAGTACAGTTGAAGGCTTCAGCATGAGGAAAGAAAGAGAGAGACCCACTTCTCCCTACATCCCCTTTCACATGTAGCTTTGTCTGCAGGACATGACAACATTACATCAAGCTGTGGTGGCTTCATACAGTCTGTTGCATTAGTTCACTCTCTGTCAACAGGAGGACAAAGAGCTAGTCCATGCTCAAAATCCATTACATATTTTGACAAATCCCACTCACTAGGAGACATGGATTGATTAATCAGCTTTTGGAGAGTCATATTAAAGGTTTGTGAGTGAGGCAGTGTGTGTGCATGCATGTTTTTGTGTGTTTCCACTCCCTGATGATGTCTCTGTTTCCTGTGCAAGCCTTGTTAGCTGGTACAGTGAGGGCTTGTGTTGACTGGTGTGTGACAGTACAGTGCTAGTCATACGAGGCCTCCTGTCACTCCTCATCAGAGAGCGTCCTGATCATGTGCGAGGAGAGCAGTGCCTTGCTACGGCACACCACATCGGGTTATGCAAGTTTTTGTTTGTTTTCTATTTTTCCCTTTTATGTAAGCCGCCAAAGGAGGCCATTATCGCGACCTTTCTCCCTCGCACTGCTACTAACCTTCATAACACTCACAGGGACCTTACCTTGGGTACAGAGTAGGGCACTTCCGTGACACTTGTCACTGCCCACTCCAACCCCCAACCCTTCCTCTTTGAGCTAACGAGGGTAATTTATGTTCTATAGGCGTACTGCAAGAGTAAATACACAAAATCTATATTATTTTACTTACTCTTACTCTCACTTAACATTCACTTACAGTAGATACATCAAGATCATGATGTGACAAAGAAACACATTCTAACGATGGGCCCTAACGTGAAATAAACCAATCAGTGCGTCGTCTCACATTCCCTTTAAGAGCAGGTGCGCTTGTTCCATGGTGAATTGCTATTATAATGGCGGATTTGCCAGGCGCACGCCAGGAGCGGTTTTACAGCCGAGGAGACCGACGTTCTCGTCAGGGCCGTAACAGCTAGAGAAGTGACATTGTATGGGAAAGCAGAGCAGTTTTTTGGACCAGCGTTCTCCGCCGATCACCGCCGATTACCGACGATTACCAGCGTCACCAACGTCCACACAACGCTCTTCTGGCGATATACCAGCGCTATACCAGCGACCATGGACGATTACCAACGTTTCCTCTAACTTCATAGAACGTCGAACAGAACGTTATGGTGTGACGGTGCCTTAACACAATAGCCCTTAACACAATTCCCTCCACGGACGCACGTCGGAATTACCTTGCGCTCCCGGGGGCGGTTTAGCGAAAAAGGAGGCGTGTTCCGGCGCAAACGTTCCCTGGCGCTATTTTGCAGTTTCCGAAAAACTATTCCGCCACTGACCAGGAAAAAGGTGGTTTAAAGACAATGGCGCATTATTCAGATGCTATTTTAAGGGCGCAAGCTTGGTCCGTGCGCACTGCTGGCGAAGCCAGGGTATTCTTCCTGCGAAACTACGTATTGTTTTGATTTATTGTATGGCTACCTGCAGGGCCGGAGTGGGGCCACTTTTCAGCCCGGGAGTTTCAGGCCAAAGACCGGACCACTTTTTTTGTATACCAAACAGGGCCGATGCTGCCTGGTTTGACTGGGGGTGCAGTGAACTTTTCTGGGGGGATTCATGATTAGAGAAAAGGATCGTATTATTTTTTATATTGATACCACTTCTGAGACTGCTTAACAATCCGAGTGTTAATCAGGCACGAAGCCAGACGTTGTAAACATTCGGGGATTAGCCCCAACCTAGGACGTATAGGTTTGATTTGATGCAAGATAGGGACTTCCACACTGTGAGCGCGCCTAGAATTTTTTTTTGAACGCAAAATAGTTTTTGGAGCTTTATGTAAAATAAACATCAATTGGTAAAACCTTGTCTAGTGATGCCATCACTCCGGCCCTGCTCCCATCCATCTTCCCTAACGCGTATCGTTACGGTAGGGCCGCACGGCCCAGCTATCGGTAGCCTTACCTGTCAGATAAAACGTTTTGGAAAAGACGGGCTGGACCCAACCAACTCTATTTGGGAGGGGATAACTCCCATGGTACAACCCATGCAGAGGCTGCGGTGTCAGAATGCGGAACGTGTGTAGCCTATTTTAAGAGAATATACACTAACGTGACAAATGTCAACAACAACAAAATCCTCGACCAGCCCAAAAGTGAAGCGGCCCACCGGGAACCCTCCCGCTTCTCCCGATGGCCACTCCGGGCCTGGCTAGCTGTGTTACATTTCGTTCATGTCAATGATTAATAAGATGTTAATAAGAAATCTCTATGTGTGAACTTGAATTGTAACAACTGTGGCAATTTACTCCTACGCCTGTTTAACCGAAGCGATGTTGGGTAGGTTTCTTACATCAGAATCAGAATTCGGTTTTCAATTTACTGTGGCAGGAAGGTGCAAACAATAAATATATAGGCAAAGTCATTTATCCTGCCGGCAAAATAGCAACCGCACCGGAGTCCCGGCCACAAAGTTACCTGCGCTTTGCGTTTTCATATTTGCGTTTCAGATCGTCAAAATAGGGCCCTATGTTTTTCCTGGTATGTGGCGGAGTTGTTTTTCTGAAACTGCTAAATAGCACCAGGGAAAGTTTGCGCTGGAACACGGCTCCCTTTTTCGTTGAACAGCCCCGGGAGCGCAAGGTCATTCCCAAATTTACCGACGTGCGTCTGTGCAGGGAAAAGTCTGCTTTGCGTCCAGTGAAAACTAGGAATGATACTTGCATCGTTGACAAAGTCAATTGCGCTGGGTGCAAGATAGGGCCCCAAATATCATATCACATTTTGGCTGAGGCACAGAAAAATGCCTCAGGAGATTGAGGTGGCGCTACCCACATGGGAAAGTAGACTGCGTTAAGAGTTACATTTTTAATCCACTCAACTACAGTCTAACTTTTTGTTCTTAACTAAACAGTAGGTGCTTTTAAGCAATTCCAATAAATATATATCAGCGTAACAATCGTGGCTATTTGTCTTCAGGTGTGGTAATAGAGTTAGATGCACACATATTAAACCAGGCATATTAACCACGATGAATAGAGCACAAGTGTGGATAACTTTCAATACCTATTTGTTACACAGTACAAAACGCAGTTTGAATGCAGAATGTCTGCATATGAAGTAGGCTGATACTGTACAATTTGTAGTGGTTAAACTGGACAGTCATCCTTCTCTCTCCACAGCACCTGAACACAGTCTGTCTCTCTTTGTCATCTCCACGGCAGATGGATACTGATGAATATCAGCCATTAACAGCGGCATCGCATTTACACAGCTCTCATATCAACATATTGAGTTGCCTTATGCTGCCAAAATCAACAGAGTTCATACAGGCACAAGTATTTATGTAAACAAACACAAAAGGAGCTCCAGTATGTATTAAAACAACACTTGCATTTATACTCAGTGTGTACAAGCAACTAATGTATGCAGTATAGTCCTGAATTGACATTTTCAGGTGACAAGAATCTTCTGGCATACTATGCTCTGTGAAGATAAATGACCCTTTAAGATGTGTACATGAGTAATTAGTTTGTTGTGCGTGGTATTTGCTTTGAAGACTACATAAAAGGTCAGGGGTTAGACTAACTAAGGCTTATCTCGAGAGATGCACCTCATGTTTTAGGTCAATTCTTTCTCTCCAAATCTCAAATTATATCATAGACATAGTCGCAGGTGAGATTTATCATCCAAAACATAAACAAGGGGAGAAAAAGCAGCAGAGCTCTTGTCACGATCTGTCTCTTTCAATGTTCAGTGCAAACGGACACCATGTGTTAAGTCTCCAGCCTGGCATGATGGACTATAGGCCCCAATACGGTCAGCGCTAAGATCGTGCTTAGTGACGTGGGAACAGCAGGCTGGTAGGGCCCTTTGGCCGAGGGAGGCTAAGATGTGAAAGTTCCCCCAGAGTTTATCACAACGGCCTCCATGCCAAAAGCCCCAGTGATCCAGAAACTCGTAAGGCACTTTTCAGCTTTATGCTTATTTATTCTCCCTTTGCGACATTCCTTCCATGATCGAAACAATCTTTCCCAGGAGATGGTAAGTAAATGGACACCTCCCCCTCTCAGTATGTGGAGAGTGATTGCTGATTGCAACCTTCTCTCCCTCCTCTTTAGACAGCCATTTAGGCTGAGTTATTAGTGCTCACTGGGACCAGTTGTATTCAGGCTGTCAAGGCCGTTTACATGCAGTGGTGAAATACCATATATCACACAGGTTAATAAGTTTTTCACACAAATTGAGTCTTTCCCTAAAAATGTCTTTGGAGATATCACAAAGGTTTACTGAGAAGTTTAACACTCCTATTTTGGCCATTTTCCTCCTAGATTTTTGGTATCGCAAAATCCATCTGTGTTCCTGTCAAAGGCTTTGCTGAAACATCATAAAATTATGTCTAAGGAATCATGTTTCAAAAGTGCACACAGGCTGTGTTTTTTTTAACCAAATGCTAGATGGTCATATTGAAAGCTGAGTCAGGTTTCTGGACAAAGTATGTTAGCTGGGATTAGGCTTGAATTGTAGACCATCCTTTTATGATGAGCAGAGGTTTAGGAGGTCTTCGGGTTTGCAAGTGTTTTATGGCTGTGTTGCTCAGGAAATCAGGACTGTGTGTGTTTATGTGTGTGTTGAGGTGTGTGTGTGCACATGTTTACATCATCCTGAGTGCTGCCTGTGTGTGCAGGGAGGCCAGTGGAACAGAACAGGTCTGGTGTTTGGTGTCATCAATAGTTAATGGTAGAGTGAAAAGCCAAACACAGTGTCGCTCCCAACCTGTGGGCTCACAATTACAGAATGTGGTTACAGCCACCCAGATCAGGTTAGAGTGCAATTAGTGGCCTGCATGTGATAGGGTTACACCTCAGGTCATCAGCAACAACTGTCACCAGTCCCCAATCCAGATGGGAGGTGGGAACAGTGTGAGAATGGGGGTGTGATCGCGTGCCAGTAAGGCACTAGGTTGGGTGGGGGTCTAAAGGCAGAAATATACTACTCCGACTCCGTTACGGACATACAGACAAACGGAGTCGGACGGATTTGTAAAATATATAGTGCTCCGAAGGCTGTGGGTGCTGAAAACAATTCACCGCCAGAAAAGTAGGTGGAGCAACGTTTAAGAAGCCTGCCACATGACGTCTTTGTGTGTGGAACCAATTGGGGACCAATCACAGGCACGGGGTATCCGTAAAATTACGGACTAGTGGACGGATAGTCAGGAAAATCAGGAGGTGCACGTAGAGCTTCCGAGGGGGAGGGGATGGAGAGGGCGTTCCACATCTCAGAGGGCGTTCCACATCGGAGAAGGTGTTCCCTGTGTCCGTCTCCATGAAAACGGAGTAGTATAATTGGGCCTTTAGGTTTGAGGGACAACTGAGGATAGACTATAAGATTAGAAGGCAGTTTTAGGGGGCGAGGGTAAGAACGAATAAAGGACGACTACGGATAACAGGAGAAGTTGCGAGCGTGGTGCATCTTGATGATGCTGTGTATTCCTACCCTCTGCCTACCTTCATGGTCAGAATAGAAAGGCTAAAAATGCTATGCAAATGACTAGGATAGCCTCCTCCAGTCCCCCATGGAGCTGTCATCTTCCAGACCACCTGCTCTGCACTTCTGAAGTGCAAATTTACAACTGACAGGAAACCCACTGAAAATCCACTTAAATAATGTTCAGCAATATTTATCTCACATAGGGCTACTGGCAAATGAAAATATAAATGACCCAAAATTAGAATCTCTTTTATAATTCTACTTGTGGCATTCATAGTGTTTCCCTGGTTACACTATAGTGATATTTAGAATAAGAAAATAAGTTTGTGCTGCTTCGGCAAAGTCATTTTATGGAACAAAACCCTACAGCAATTGTTTCTGTCATCGCTTGGAGATGATTATGATGACAACCTGCTCATGTTCATATTTACTTTGTCTAAACTGTTTGTCCAGCAAGCGTTAGTCCAAACACGATGAATGTTTGTGCTTCTGCCTCTTTATAAAACGGGTTGTTCTAGTTACTTACGTGTGTGAACTCCATCCAGGCTCTACAAACTGTTTGGCAAAATAAATGGTCTTTTATATGGAATTTTACATCGAAATTCTTCCATAACCAATGTAACTGTTATATTTGAGTCTTAAACCAAGGAAATTAAGATAAAGCTTCCTACTATATCCACTGAAGGCTTACACAGCCATTATTATTATTATTATTATCATTAACTACACAAGCTTCGGGGTAGGATATGTTATAAACAACAACATTCATTAAGAGTTGTGTCACATAGGATGACCTTACCTATTGTCGTGATCACAGTGATAGCGAAGTAAAAAGACCCAGCAAATTTCCACTGTACCCCGCCTTTGTGGGGCTTAAGCTGCAATACAACCACCTCAAGTTCAGTGAAGTTTTCTTTAGTCAGTTTGTACTTGTCCATAAGATCGAGTTTTCTTTCATCCAGTTTAATCTTCTGAGCCTTCTCTTTTTGAGATTCCAAAGCATCGAAAACAGCCGCGCCAACTAACAAGTACGTGAACGTGCAGATGATGAGGGCAAGGGTCCTCACGTTTTGTCTCTTCATGGTCAGGGTGAGTAGATGTTTTCCAAAAGTTTAAACGCAGATCTGGAGGATGGAGAACTTGGCTCGTTCATGGCTAGACTGGCTCTTCTGAGAGGGACAGTGGAACGCCGAGAGATCTCTGATGACTTTATTTGTCGAGGCGTAAATGTTTCTCTTGGAGCTGTTCGTTCAGCACCACCCCTTTCATGTGCCAGCCCCCATCTTCCGCCACGCGCGTGTGTGTGTGTTTGTGTGTGTGCAGGTGCCCGCGTATTTTGTGTATGGTTTTACGTGTGTGAGATTTGCATCGCAGTTCTCTAAATTCTGAACGATTTACCTGTTGTAACGTCCAATTAATATAACCAGAATTATGCTAATGTTTGCGACTAAGCCTTAATGTTACTGCCACAGCTGCAGTTGTTAATTCTTCCACGTGATTTCATAACATTTGTGGCCAATCTCTCCTGTTAACGGATCGTATGAGCAAGCATATGCATTATATAATGAGGACTATACCTACATCAAAGACTCGGATAATGGAATACCTATGTTCACCAGCAGTGTTTTCTTCTTCTTCCCAATTTTATTTTTTTAAGTCAAAGATCTGAAGTACAAGCAAACATTAGGCTAAAAGACACCACACAAACAACAGAGCTAGTCTCTACTTGTAATCAGTTCCTTCACCAGTCCTGTTTGAGAGCTAATCTGAACACAACACTTCACTATGCTGCTAACCAAAGCACCGTTTCTCCTCTCATTTGGGAGTATAGAAGTGACTTATTTTCCATGTGCTTCCACTTACTGAGCTCCTCCCCTCATTCCCAAATGCAGATGTTTTCCAAAACATACTCATTCAAATCTGTTTATGTCATATATTATCCAGGCTGGAACATATGCACATTCCTTGTCAACATTGATATAAAGAGAAAGTTCATCTAAAGATTGCTTCAGTGGCTAAATGTATCCATTAGTCTCATGTCTTTCCAAAATAGTTGAGGTGTGGTCATTTTGGTGTGGACCACTCCTCAGTAGAAACAGTTTGTTTAAAAAGCACCACTCTCTACTCCCCTTATACTAAATTCTTCACAAAGCACTTGCTCGTTTTCCTGTTGCATCACTGGCTTAATCATGTCTCAAGACATTTCATTTCAAATCATAGCACAGTCTGCAGAAATTCCAAATACAGTGTATGCTGACTGTGTGTTGGATCCACAGTAGGTCCCTCCCTCACTCTGTCAGTGGAACTGTCCAGTATTAAGGTGATCACCACGAGCCGTGATAAAAATAGCTTGTTCTTCGATATCCAGGTCAACCAGATTGCACCCAGACTGAGCCCTACATAAATCATTAAACTGTCAATCAAACACCCACATGCATCAAATTGATCAATGTATCAATAAATCAATGGCATAACTGCAACTTTTCATGATCCCAGCAACAGGAATCAATATTATGAAAATATAATATGTAGAGAAGGATATGCAGTAATCTCCATTTCTTGTCAAACACTAAGGTGGACCCAATGTTGGTATATAGATGTACTCTACCAATGAAATGATCAAGATATTTTAGTTCTTGGCAGAGGTGTTATTACTATGGATGTGTGCAATGGACTCGGAGTAGTGGCTGTTATTCTCAAAACTATGGGAAGGTCACGTGAACTTCTCCCTTGCAACTTCCAGTGGGTGATTCCTAACTCTTCCTTGGTTGGGGCCATGCAGATTAGGCTCCAGAGGAAGCCATTATGGCAATTTGGGAAGAGAGCATGAATCTGAGTCACTGATGCAAAGAGAGAAAGAGAGAGAGAGAAGGACCCAGGGACAGCACTTTAGGGACTGTGCCAAACTACAAGATCAGAGGCGCACTTCTGTGCTTTGAGGACAGTTAAGGAGCTGTTGTTTTGTAATGGGAGGGTTTGGAGTCCGATCATAGACTGTCCTCACTGAACTCCAGAGTTCCCTCTAAGGAATTCAAAAGCACGGATATCAATTATGGTCATGAAATCAACAGCGCATGCATCAAACATACTCATTAAACAACGTACCTTCATCCCATCTGTATTTTTGTGAATGATATGGGAATGCTGTACACCACATGGAGTTGATCTTATTCTACACATAGCATTCGGAATAATTTTTTCATCTGTACAAGTTACACATTACAGTTTACATTACAGTTATCTTGTTACAATGCAATTAAATAATGTGTATTAGGTAGATAAATAAACAATGTACTTACTATGCAACTTCAGCATGTTGTGGAGCCTGTGATTTTATGTGTGCTAATGTAGCTGATGTGTATCGGTGAAACTCACTCCTCAGGTATGTAATGAGCCACCCGCGTCACTGAATAGCTAGCTTTTCTTTGGCGTAGTTGGTAGTGGTGGCGCTTGGGAAGCCAGAGGTGGCGAATTCGACTCCCGGTGGGAGCGATCTCCTAAATGGTGGGAGTGAACAGTGCCAGATACCTCTGACGGAACTTGCAAGACCACGGTCGTTACATACCCGTTACACTATACTAAGCAACACTCTGTTCTTTCACACGGTTGTGAGAGGCTCTCTCTTGATTGTATGTATTATCCTATTATTATTATATTTAATTGCATTGCACACACTATTTGAATGTGTGTAATTATAAACTGTTCTACAATGACCATATCTATTGCATTGCCTATCACACAGTACTTGTGACTATAACAAGAACATTAATGTTACTTCTAACAATTATTTAATTATTCACCTACCTAAATACTAGCCTGGCTCTGCCCACCTACGTACTTCCGCTCAATTTAGATTTTGCGTCTGTACTAGTTCTGGGCTTTCGGTATGCATTTCAGATCTTGGAAATTGATTTTCTATTTGGGACAATCAGCGAACAGAGGGAGTGGCTAAGAACGATAACGTTGATGTCGTGCGCTAGTTTGTGTTGTAGTTCCGTAATGGCGGCGGAGAAAGATGCGAGCGAAGCCATTCGGTCCGTTGTGGCAACACTGCCGAATATCCAGAAACTAAAGCCGGAGCAAGAACAAGTGTTGCTGAGTTTTCTTGGTGGCAATGATGTTTGGCCCTTCTCCCCACAGGGTTCGGGAAAAGGTTGATTTTCCAGCTACGGCAGCTAGCTCCGTTACAGTAGTGGTGAAGGAGTTGGCTAAGGCGAACGCTAGCTATTGGTTATGGCAGATCAGAGTGGCTCTGGGCAGATGCAATCGTTTTAAACTTCAACAGAGTACCCGCCTACAAGGAAGTCAACGTTTGTCAATGGAGCGTAGCCAGACTCTCTGTATAAATTAAATGTACGAGAGTCTGGTTAGGACCAGTCTACCTAAAAACCTGCGCTAGATGGAAATACTGATTGGTCAAATGCAGCAACAGTTTTTAATCCTGAATGGAAAGTGCAGTACATGGTCAAAAGCATGAGGTAAAATATACTAGCTCCTGTGAACAGGTAGTCAAAAATAACTGTTGCTGTATTGTATTATCCTTTATCTTATTTATGTGCTCTTATCTATAGCATTTTCAAATTGATATCTCATAGCCAACCCCAATTTCTTGTAAAAAAGCTGATTCATAAATAAAGAGGATCTTGCTACCGGTAATCTCAAGCCAACAGACCCAAGAGAAACACAATTTAGAGGAGAAGACACGTGAAATCATGTAGGAATGCACTCATTGAAAACACAAAGCGGTCAACCCCCATCTTTATCCAGCCTCTACAAGCCACCTGAGGCCAAGATCCTGAGCACTCTGGAACCCTGTAAAGTACAGAAGACACCAGTCACAATTCATTTCACACTGTATATTTACCACTCATACATTAACTGCAATTTAATAGTGATTTATTTCTTTGACATGAGCAGTCAGTTTGATGGGACACTCTTTTAAACATGTTCTTTGAGATATCCACAATCGGTTTATCCACTGACTGAAAGAGGAGCAAAACAACAGACACAGATAGGTCACCAGCGTTACATGTGATCGAAACATTGTTTTTGTTAGGGTTTTGTAACCTCAAAAGAAAACATTTGCAAGCCCCCAAAAAGAACATAATCACTTTTTCTTTTATAGCATTTTTAGCAAATATTCAAATTTACAAACCAAACAAATGTCTCTTACAGTATATGCTTTTGAAACACCAAATCAGTTTTCCTGTCCTACTTTTTCGAGAGCTGAGACATCTTCTCAACCGACGATCCATCCCTCTGATGGAAACTCCATCCGTCAAACTCCTGAAGTCTGCGGACGACACCACCCTTATTGGGCTCTTCTCTGGTGGAGACGAGTCTGATTATAGGTGGGAAGCGGCCAAACCTGGTGACCTGGTGCAGCCAGAACAACCTAGAGCTCAATGCTCTTAAGACAGTGGAGATGGTTGTGGACTTCAGGAAGAATACAGCCCCACTCACCCCCATCACCCTGGGTGACTCCCCAGTCAACACTGTGGAGTCCTTCCGCTTCCTAGGCATTATCCTCTCCCAGGACCTCAAGTGGGAACTGAACATCAGCTCCCTCACAAAGAAAGCACAACAGAGTACTTCCTTCGGCAGCTGAAGAAATTCAACCTGCCAAAGACAATGATGGTGCACTTCTACACAGCCATCATTGAGTCCATCCTCACCTCCTCCATCACCATCTGGTACGCTGCTGCCACTGCCAAGGACAAGAGCAGGCTGCAGCGTATCATCCGCACTGCGGAGAAGGTGATTGGCTGCAATCTGCCTACCCTCGAGGACCCTGAGGCGAGCGAGAAAGATTGTGGCCGACTCCTCCCACCCTGGACACTCCCTGTTTCAGTCACTCCCCTCCGGCAGAAGGCTGCGGTCCATCAGGACCAACACCTCTCGCCACAAAAACAGTTTCTTCCCTTCCGCTGTTCGCCTCTTCAACAATTGTCGTGGCAATTTTTGAGAGAATCAATCGTTTAAGCTGAAGTTGGGTGAAGTATAGAGTTAATGTTTATTTGACGTAGATTTAACATGTATTAACGTTATCAACATATCATAATCACACACACAAACATAATAACGTTAACACAAAGACAATTCCATACAGCTCCATCTAGCATTCTATAATGGAACCGGGAGAATCCAGCCCACCAGCACTACCCAGCTGAGGGCCCTGAACCCCCCAGAACATTCTTCAAACAGACCATTTTATAGATACGACAGTTCTCAAAAGTCATTGGTCCATCCTCCAGACATGCTGCTATACCAAATCTCTTCTATCATTGGCCTTAGAACAATACAGTCGAATCCACATTGTCTTCAGACCAACTGTCTCTTCCCCTAGGTGACAAGACTCTCCCAGGTCACCTAGACTTCACATCTCCTAGACTTCATGTCTCCTGGTTAGGTGTCATAAAACTACAGATGGCTTCTCTGCCAAATGGAGTTGAATCAACATTCATTGTAACAAGCTTCTTAATCAACTGTAAACTTCTCCTAAAACACATTCATTGTACATAGGCCCAAAACTTCCATCACACAAGGCCAAGGGTTCACACTGACTTTAATGACTTTACTTTAATGACTTTAATCCTGCTCTAAACACATTGCTTTCTGCACTACATTACTGTATCTTGTACATTTGTATTTTTTGTCATATTTGTATTTTTTGTATTTTTATATTGTAAATTAGGCAACTTATATTTTATTGTATATTTTATTTTCATTCTAATTACACTTTAGTATAGATAGTATAGATGTATAGTATAGATATTTAGTATAGATAGTCCACATGTTTAAATTTAAGGTTACTATATGTTTATTGTATGCACCTTCCTGCCAAAGCAAATTCCTTGTCTGTGCAAACTTTCATGGCCAATATATCCCTTTCTGATTCTGATTCTGATGCACAGAAAGCACATCTTTGAGGTGCACTCCAACACCCTCTAAACTTGAAACTCTTCTTAACTTGCCTAAGCTATCATTTGAAATCACATATCCTCTTCACTAAACCCTAGGTCTCTACTGAATGCACCTTTCATAATCTTGTTCGCAAGATCATTAAGGTTGTCTGTAAAAATAGTCAACATAGGAATTATGCCATAGAATGAAGTTTTAGGGATTACAATATAACTGCGATGTAAAAAAAACTTTGTGGAGAGTGACATCTTAACAGGGATTTATATACGTACAGTAGTATTACCTTTGATGCAATTTACAGTCATATTGTCATTATGGTACACTGTAGGTTTGATTTTCAATTCAAGAAGCAGGAAGAAGGATTCCCTATCTCCTCTTGAAAGCAATAAAGCACTTTGATATTGTGCCTATCCAGCCACAATTCCTCCACACACACACGCGGAGTGAGCGTGTCGACTCTCGTGCTGTGTCCTCCTATTGTTGGTAGGGCTCTGGGTGCGAGGATGACTTAACGTTAATGGAGAGCCCATTACATAATCTTCTGGCATGAAGACATCATTAAACCGATGCCAGGCAGAGTGGATGCTAACATGAAACACCCCCTACGCCCCGCCCTCTCTCCCCTCAACCTCCACCCCACCAGCCCAGCAGTCTGGGAGGGGTGCCCATCAGCTGGCTCTGTCTCATTACATGAAGTTCATCCTGGCCTCCAGCTTCCCGCTGACATTCAATTAAAGCCTTTCATTTGCCCGTCGCTCCCTCCGCCCGCATGGCGTCAGCTGGTGTCAGATAATTATTCTGTACGTCCCTGCTATCAGAGAGGAATCTATTTATCAACTTCGGTGCCACAATGGGTGTTACACTCCTGGTTGTATGTGCGTCGTCGAGACAGTGTGACGGTTTAGAGGCGGAGTGGTCACGCGTACTGGCTGTGTGAGGGGACTTCTTTGAGGACAGGGATGGAAGGAAGACCCATGCTGCTGGAGTGGTCTCCTTGGACCATTCACTTCTGGGTCAAAGTAAACTCATCACCCATTAAATTAGTAAATGACTGAGTTTGATACTGAATTACTAAACTAATTTTAGGGGCAACGTTCATTTAATGTCTAATGAACCACTTGATAAATGTTAATTTACCGTTTAGAATCTTTCTCCAACCTTGTATTACAGTTTTTTTCAGTCGCTGACAAGCATTTGTCCAAACAGTAGTCACATTTTCCAAACTCTAAATACAACTAGCACAGCATCAGTCTTTTTTGGCCATACAATTCACATACTTCATGTCTTTTTCACACAATATGCAGTCAGTGAACACATTTCCACAACGCTTAAATTATCTTAACAGACAAGCTATACCTCCCAACAAAATGATGGATTGTTTGTGTAGTATTTACGAATGTTAACACACAACATCCCACAATAGCAAAAACAATTATCCAAACCTTAGATACAGTATAAAAACATCTGCTTCTGCAATGATATTAGTTCAAAAACAACATATCTCAGCTGAAAAAAATGAAAAAAGACTATTGTAAAATTGACACACAGCTGATTTATGTTGGGTAAAGTTGGCCAACCACAGCTGATTCCAGTCTGGCTTAGAGTCAGTGGCAGGGGTTATTTCCTCAATTACTATAAAAGAAGGACTTTGAGGAGTGATGTTTTTGGAAACAGAAAAATACAAACACTGTAATGTCTGGACGAGGAAGAGCAAGGGGCCCAGGGAAAAGAGCAGGCCCAGTGAGAGATGGAGGGAGAGGTGCAGAAGCAGTGAGAGTTGCAGAAGGAGGTGCAGGTGCAGTGAGAGGAGCAGGGATGGGGAGAAGAGCAGGCCTAAGGAGAGGGCAAGGTAGAGGTGTAAGAATGCGTGGTGGTGGCATTCCAAGGGCTGCAAAAACAGTAGTCAGTGATGAAATTTGTGCGTTGCTGTTTTTTTTTACGGAATGTGTTTCATGGATAGTTTGTTCACTGTAAGCATTACTGTAAAACGTTTTCTGTTCTATTACTGTATATTGTGTTTCTACTGTACTTCCTTTAGTAAACAGTAAGGAAAAACACTGAAATGTGTTTTAATTTGAACATTATTGTACATGTGGACATACAGTTCCCAACCAAGAAATTTAGTGTAAAAGGTGGATTGCATGTTTTGCATGCAAATACCTGAAACATAAGTCTCTGCAGTTTTTATAATGTCAACAATAGCCAGTATTTTGAAACCTGGTGTACTTTGATTGACTGCATGTACCTTGTGAAGTGAAAACAAGTGTTATTACATGACAGAATAATTTCATTTTGAGTCATATTTCCAGTGTTTTGGTAAAGTCAGTGTGTGCAGAGAAATGGAGAGTTAGTATATATTTAACAAAATGTGTTTTTGAGAAGAAAATTATCCATTTGGCCAATCGTGTTTTGTAGGTGTCAGTCCGTCAGTATCCGAAGTATAGGTAAGCGTTTGTTAGCGGCTGTAAAAAACTGATCAACATTGATTATTATTGTCATAGGCCTAGAGGAAAGCAAGATTAGAGAATGTGGAGGAATAAATAACAGGTACAGACAGTGCAGGTGAAGACCCCAATGGTTAAGTGTGAACCAGTGCAGCAGATTAGTTGTAAGACTAAAAACAAGGGTTTCTGATGTAGCCCTATACACCAAGACGCACTCCCTGATTGAAACAAGAAATGTGTTCCAGAGAAGAGACACTCTACAGAAGAACTCCCTGTCCCCATAGTTAACATGATATTTTAAGAAGAATCCATTGTTTTGGAATATCATAAAGTCTTATATAACAGTCATTTATCTGTTTCTATAACTTCCCATGTCTATTCTTGATTTCTTAGGTACTTTTCCACACCATATAATTCCAATGAGCATAGACAGCATGACTCTCATTAATCTCTTCATCAGAAGGTTAGAGCTATTTTACCTGTGGCTTTAGCCAACAGAGAGTTGTTTGCAAAATTGATGTGTTGGTCAAAGTCACACCAATTGAAAGTCCTGTGTAGTCGAGTATAACGTATAAATAGTAAAGATGGCATCTAAAAATAGAGCCTCAGTTATGAACAAATACTGTGTATTTAATAACCTTTTAAACCAAAAGCATTTTAAGAAAGCAAAATGTACATTTACAGTAGATTTGGGGAAATATGAAGTAATAGTGGCAATCATGCACTTTTTTTTCAGGAGTGGGCTGGTCTGTTAGTCTGAAACAATCTGTTAAACTCATATCTAAGGCAGCCTGACCTCGTAGACGTGGTCTGTCCTGCAATATTGATGCTTGTTAATGAGTGACAGGCTGGGAGACTTTCTGTATCCTGCTGTGTGACACGTCTGACTCACGCTAATGAAGCAGTTCCACACATCCTCAGCATCCCAGCTGGGCCCTCACAAACTACAGCTGCCTGTCTGCTTGTCTGGCTGGACAGAAACCTGTCCATATGTCCCCTCAGGTCAATATCCTTTAATCTGCAAAATAAGGTGACTCCCACTTAGACATTCTCTAGTCAGTGGTCATAACATCATACTCAAGTTCACTGACTGTAGATCGGACCAAATGTTTTGATTTACCAAGGGCAGTGACCTGGAAGCTCAAAGGCCGTATGGACAATCCCTGCTGGAACTTTTTATGGTTAGGCCTATTAATACTAAAAATAAACACATTTAGGAAGTATTAGAAGAATGCATAAAGGTAACAGAAATAAATGGGCTAGCTAAGCATTGTGCTGTCGTGATTCTGCCATAAACTTAAAACAGAACCAAGCTCAAATAAGCTTCAATCCTTTAAGACTAATCACATTTGTTAGGCTAATAGATACGTAGGTACGTAACGCCTTTGAACAATGTTTCCCTATTTGTTAACTAGCCTGGAAAAGAGAGACACAAAAAGAAAGGAAAACAAAGGTTGTTTAAACTGTTGAGTCAATAGAGAGTCAATGGATAAACATGTGTCTATGTTTAAAAATGTGTATACTGTATGTGTATTATGGTGGCGCTGAAGTGTAAAACACACCCAATAATATGAGTACATCCCCCAAATGAAAACACTCCCCCAAAATACGAGTCAACTCCCCCCAAATAGGATGACTTGCTCACCTCCCCCCAAAACAAAGACACGCTCCCCCAAATGGGAAACAACATGACATTAACTCAAAAACACATTACATTAACTCAAAACGGAAAGGGTAGGTACAACACTTTTGTAGCTGATTGGATGCACAGTAACTAACAGGAAATAAGAAATTGATCAACAGTAGTACGAAATGCAATAATGACAAAGGACAGTTGTTTGACGTTATCGATAGCCAAATAACTAAACAACTAAACTGTTTAAATTTGGGGGATGTACTCATATTAGTGGGTGTGTTTTGCACTTCAGGGCCACAGTCTCTGCCTGGTATGAGGTTCCACACACAAACACACAAGAGCAGCTGACACGTCCCTCTCAGCGAGGGGAGTGATAGCTGCATGATCAAATCAGTCAAAGGACAGAGCGAAGCGTGCCTCTCCTTTTCAAAACTCCCCCGCTGCCATCTCTTAACAACTTCAAAAGGATTGGTACAGCATTATAATTTGTGACAACTGAGAGCGCTAACTCTGCATTTTCACATTGTAAACAGTCTTTAAAGGCTGTGTTGGTGTTCCCTTTTGTGGGGGGTTGTCTTCTCCAAACCAGCCACATCTTCTATGATTAGCCAGGTCTACCAACACATCCAAGATGACTGGGACTGACTCACTTGGCTCAAATCTAGGACAGTCAATGGTGAAAAGGAGAATTACTTCAATAGAAGCTGATATGGAAAGTGCTTTCTCAGCTCAATAATCCACTCAAGCATTTTTTCAGTTTTTACTAAGTGCTACATCTTTGGGGAGTCGATGTGCTCTTTAGTATGAGCTGATTAATTTTTAAGGCACACCTACAATACACAATACATTGTACACCCTTTCAAGTGCACCTGGAGAGGTTTGATTGCAGTCTCTACAGCCAACCTTAAGGAAATTGGCCTTAACCACACTAAGCACTTAATGTCACCTGTTGCTGATGCATTGCTCCTTTTTGAAGGTATAAACTACAACTTTATGTGATCGATTGGAATGGTGTGTGTCTGGAGTTGGTTGTCTTGACGTTTTTCGGAATCTAGATGGCAAAAAAAGGATTGTAAACTTAATAAAAAAAATAAAGGAGACATATCAAGAACAAAATGTTTTTCACATATTGGAGGGAGAATGTGCAGCAGGACAGTAAGTACTGGATGTGAGGGTGCAGAGGGAAGGTCAGATTCTTATGGCCAGCTGGGGGAGAACAGCTGGAGGCTCTATGCTGAGACACTCTGCTGAGGGACAAACACTTCACTGAGCATAGGACACACACACTTCTCACTTGCTCTCTCTCTCTCTATACTCTCTCTCACACACACACACACACACACACACACACCAGTGCACCCCACAAATACACATATACAAACCCACACACAAATGTTAAGCCATACACACAGTCATACATGTATTGCATAGTTTGACTACACACATGCCCATCGTCACCCCACACACACACACACACACACTCACACAAAGATAAACAGTACTGGCAACAATAAAGGCCCGGTTTCTTCTCCATGAGGGGTGCTAAATGTGGGAGAGGTCACACGTTACTGCCACAACAGACGTAATGGTGATTATCACATCATGAGCTCTAATTGGCTCTGAGCGAGACCCAACCCCCTCATCGGACACGGACAGATTATTCTCAGACTTGGACTTTCTTAAACTGGAACACAGTGGGAAATTGATGATTATAAAGGGCATCTCATTGTACATACATATTTAAGTCGATGCAGTCTGCATTTTACTTTATTGTTAAGTGCCACACTACCATCTTGTGGTGGAAAGGAAACCATCCGCAAATCAACTTTCGAAGTGGTTTTTAGTTAATTCCTTTTCTGTTTCAACAGCAACTTCTACTTTGTTTCAAAGGATAGTAATATCATACAGTACTACTGTATATACAATGCTTGCAATAAATGGCAAATGGCTAAATGACTGTTATTACAGAAACAGCTATTTCTGAATTCTGAGGAGAGGTTTTTATAGGCCTATATACATATAGGTTTTGCACATTATTTCTTTAGCAGCAAACATATACTTTGGAGTTCCATTTATATTTTTGAAAGGCCTATTTAAAAAAAAATCAACTGCTTACACACAAATCCTTACTTGTCACACAATTTCTGGAACCTGACACTCAAACAACAGAACCACACATCAAATCTGCAAAACCATACGCACATTTGTGGCCTTGGACTCAGTTTTCAATTTAAGACACTTTTTGCTAAATACAACACACATCTGCAAACATTCATTGCTTTACTCAACACCAACCAATCATGGATTTAGAATAGGCCTATAAATAGCCTAATTTGAGTCGATTTACAGTGGTGGGTATAATTTGAATGTTCTAATGTACACATATAAGCTGTTTCCTCACAACACACGGTATACTATACACATACATATATTTTAGCACCCATGCATCCATTGACTGCAGTGCACTGCATGATTGGTCACAGTCTGGTGGATTACTGTATCATACTGTGCAACAGTACAGTGACTGTAAGAATACATTCTGACAATATTGTAGAACATAGTATATATTACTGTATGCTACAGTTCATGGCACACACACACACACCATCACCTTTTTCAAAATTGTTTGGTTTCTGTCCTACTACAGTCTTTCTTTCGTACTGTGTAATACTGTTTTCACAACCACAAATGCTTACAGTTAAAAAAATATATTTGGTTTCAATCTTGTTTTCATGTTTACCATGAATTTTTCAACATCTCTTCCATTACAGAAATGTACATAGGAGATCATGAAAGAAGAGTTTTAGGTTTTGAACAATAATGTTGTGTATATGATATATCCAAAAATTTAATATTATGGCAAAGGTGTTTGCAATGTAAGACAAATGTTTGCTTTGAAACGTGTTTATGATATTGTAGCGTGCGGGAGAAACAGACAGGACTCAGGACACAAGAGGCAGAGACCACGTTGTCAGGTTGATAGCTCGAAAGCCCAGATGTATTTTCTCACAGTTACCCGGGGTTGAGATGTCCGCCAAAAACAATAAGGTTGGTGAGACCCGTTCAGAACAAGAAGCCCCTGCTTACCAAGTCAGGTCCTAAAAACCCTGTATGTGAACCCTCCCCTTTCAACCTTTCCACCAATACCCAAACCAGGTTAGACATCTCCCCCAATGAACCAATAACACTAGAGCATGTGTAAACCAAACCCCCCCCAGCGTTACACTGCCTCCCCCCATGTCAAATCTCCTCGCCCCCGAGGAGCTCAATCTCATGATCCCGGAACCGCTGTGGGACCCTCCGCTGTCTCCTTGGCCGTACGTCCTCCCTGGGTTCCTCTCGTAACCCTGCCATAGGAGGGACGACCGCCCCCAAAGGCGTGACCTGAACTTCAACCCTCCGCGGTTGCACCGGACAACCTGCAGTTCCTCCCCCCCTGTGTCTCCCTCGTTGCTGCCTCAAAGTCGATGTTGGCTGGTCCAGTGCAGGCTGGTCACTGACAGGGGATGGGCATGATGCTCCCTTGCCGTACCCAGGTTGAGCGTTACCCCGATAAGGTGCCAGGCGATCGTGATGCAGCACCACCACTCTTCCACCCGGAGCCATCTTCACCCTGTACACCACCTCTCCAACCCGCTCCAGCACGCAACAGGACCCAACCCACTTGCTGTCCAGCTTAGGCGACCTTCCCTTAACTCGCTTAGGTCCGTACACCCACACCAGGTCCCCTCCTTGGTAGTGAGCCCCCATTGTGTGTTGGTCATAGGCTCTCTTCTGCCTCATTCCTGCCTCCGCTGCCTGCTAGCGAACCCATATCCCACTTCTGACACCAATGTAGCGTGCGGGGGAAACAGAGAGGACTCAGGACACAAGAGGCAGAAACCACGTTGTCAGGTTGATAGCTCGAAAGCCCAGATGTATTTTCTCACAGTTACCCGGGGTTGAGATGTCCGCCAAAAACAATAAGGTTGGTGAGACCCGTTGAGAACAAGAAGCCCCTGCTTACCCAGTCAGGTCCAAAAACCCTGTATGTGAACCCTCCCCTTTCAACCTTTCCACCAATACCCAAACCAGGCTAGACATCTCCCCCAATGAACCAATAACACTAGAACATGTGTATACCAAACCCCCCCAGCATTACAATATTTTGAATGCAGTGCTTCATTTGGCAAGAGATGCGAGGCATCTTAGTGTGGAATTCTTGGATTTGTATGTAAAGTTTTGGAAAAAAATAGGAAAAGTTAAAAAAATGTGTAAGCTGTTGAAAAAAACTGTAAACTGCATGTGATGACTGTTTGAAAGTTATAATATCACCAGATGGCAGCAGAATTGCACCAGCATACACTTCAAAGACAAGCATCAACTCCAACATGACAGATATTTCGATAGCGTATTATAAAATGTTTATAATATTGTATTCATATGAAGACATGAATGACTGTTTTGTCTCTGATGTAGCCTACAGTAGTATTATTGAAATCCCCAAACTATTTAAAACATATAAAACACATTCTACACATCTGTAGAATCCTGCAGGGAGGAAAAAATAAACACATGCTCAGGAAGGCTGGTGGAGTTACATTTCACACCTCCCTGGCCGGAGGCTGGACTTCGCCGTGGTTTGTCCAATTGTACCGCCTATTGTAGGCAGGGTATGGTATCTGCACATGCGGACATTAGACACGTATTGAGACGTCAATTGAAAAAGAGGCGGTTCTACATTGGCACCAAAGTCCGAAGGCTGTAGAGTGTTTGACGAGGCTTTAGGTAGTATAATAATTGAACAGATCTTTGCAAGTGCTGTCAGTGGCGACAGTATGGAAATATCCAAAGGGGATGACCATACTACAGAGCATGCAGCTACGTTATTAGGGACGCCGAGGCTTGATAATCAGATGAGACACAGTGATAAAGTGAAGAGGAACTCAAATAAATGCAAAATCATTCTTGGGGTGAGTTATTTGTATAATCGACAACAATTACGCTAACATTTTACACGTTAAAGTTAATTGTAAGTTTAAACTACCTGATTAAGCTTGTGTTATCTAGGTAGGCTATATGCCACATGTAGACTGCGTTTGAAGTCACGGACATTTACCCAACCAATTGACATGTAGCCTATGTGGCCTTGTACACATGTTTATCTATCAGCCTGCCAGTAGGCCATGCTGCACTAAATTCCTACTTAAAAGAATGTCGTAAATTGGCGAGTCAGTGTCATCTTCTCAATAGATGGTTTGTGTGGACTATTGTCGGGACAATACTCGTTGACTTGTCAGACGCAGCCTTCTACATTGCTTTGGGATGTTTTGCAACATCTGGTTAATATTGACACATGACATGAGTTGTAAAATAAAATGAAACATCTTGTAGCAAAGTGTACGCTGACCTTGTCGAACGAGGTCTGATAAGACTCTGATAATTTCGCTAGTGTAGCTTTTAGACTTGACCTAGAAATACCCAAGAAATGTATTTGCCATTGATTAAAAATGAATCACGAATTGGATGAATGTTTATTAAAAGCTGTCATGTTAATTATATAGGCCTACGTTTTAAGTTGCCAGTGTTCAATCTAAAACCTGCATCTCAATAGCTTGCATTACTAAAATACTCAGTTTATTGTATCAACCTCAGTCTTCAGACGTCTGACCACTAACTTGTAGGTTTCCACCAGACACTGTTTGTTTTGATGACCCCTACTGGAGTCCAAAAGCTTTAGACACCAACCAAGGGTGAAAAAGCACCAATCTGAAAATAGACACCTGGATGCAGTCATCACACACACACATTGTGTATCGCTATGCTAAAATCCAGTCCCAGTCAAAATCCTGTTTTCTCTAACCCCAAACCTTAATCCTAACCTTAACCTAAAAACCTAATCTGAATTTTTACCCTAAACCTAACCCGAGCTCTAAAGCTAACCCAGAGCAAACCCTAACTCCAAACCCCAACCCTTAATGTATTTCTATACCCATTGGAAATAGGACAAGTCTACTATTCTTGTTGGAATATCGGGTCCCCACAATGGTAGTAAAAAACACACAATACCAACCCACTGTGCAATTTAACATAACCTGTTGAAGATTTAAGTTTGTACTTGTACATATACCAAACAGAGCACTCTGTTTCTTATTATGTTATTTTTTAGTCCACTTTTAAAGTTACATGCCAATTTGTAATTATTGTAATGTGGGGATTCCCTTATAACCGCTATTTAGACTGTACATCTGAGACATTAAAACAGCTGGATATCCCTCTTTCTAACATGATCTTAGTTAAAATCTGTGCAGAGTACTTCTTTGGCTGGAATTCTGCATTTATTTTTTTCTAAAAGTAAACAGCATGAGTTTTTTTCCCTTTTCTTGTTTTTCAACATAAGCGTGGGTTAGGTGATGTGGTTTGGCACTGGGAAGAAGACTTTGTGTAAAAAATGAAATAAAAAATGGAGATCAAGATGCAGTACTAAGAGCCAAAAGCTCAGTCAGGAAAGTAGCTCTTCTCTTTAAACAATGCTTCTCTGTGATCTGTGGAGTGCCTCGTCGGTCTTTATAGTGTTTTGGTAAGGCAGCATGCTTTTCTTGGGAAGCAGAGAGAAAGCTCCAGATAAGAGAAAAGGCGAACTAAACAGAATGTTCATCCATCAGAGCAGATTGCAGTATAAGGGTTCAAAGTGTGTCCGACTCGACTCAGACAAGCTGTGATGAGTGTTAGAGAACAGTGGAAGCAGGTCGCCAAACTAGCATCGTACACTTTTCAGAAGGCAGATTAAACTGTTCTTATCATTTCAGCTGTAGAGATCAAACTGATCAAATCATGTTGTGGTCTTTGTCTATTATACTTCTCAGGTGCTGTTGCTGTGCCTGTTGGTGGTACTCATTCTTGCAGTGGTGTTTGCCTTGAGGCAACGGTGTGACATAGAAGGTAATCTCAACCGTAAACAAAACCAGCTGTCTATGTGGTCCATGTCTAACCACTGGCATCTGTGCAAAACAAGTTTACTGGCACAGGAACACAACAGTCCAATGACACTCCCTGTATTCTCCTGTAGCATGAACAGTACATCCATTTTAAAGTTGTTTCAGTCTTCTCTCCTGTGAACAATTGTTGAGCTGTAATACCGTTACTTCACACTAAATCTCCCAGGATGATTTGAATGACTCACTCATGTTCATGCATAACTGTACCACATGATCTCGGGTAACTCATTTACATGTGCAGTATGTCTGTCCCCTCAACGTGCCTCTGTAGTGATCAGCTGTAGAAACAGGTGTGTGACCGGGAGCAGGGACAAGTCTGCAACATGCCACTGCGATCCCTCCTGTGAGGCGGAGGGAACCTGCTGCCTGGACTACCAGGAAGTGTGTGTAGAGCCTGGTACGTCCTCACTGCCCAACACGCTCTCCCCAGCAACTCTAGGTCAACCTTGCGCTAGACCGATTTACAACTGGGGACAGTTAGGCTAGATAAATATATTATTCATGCTGACCTGGTACAATATTATGTGATTTTGTATTCAAAAAGGGGGAGAGGAGGTTTGAGTGTTAATGTTTGCACACTGCATGCCTTCTGTGCTGTTGTGCCTAAATGGGGTTCCTGGAGATTTAAGGGCTATACACACTAATCTATAAGCGTAGACTATAAAACTAACTTTGGGACAGTGTGTTGACTTTGGAGTAGATTGAGTGTGACACAGAACCCATCTGGCTAACCCTGGTCAGCCCCCATCAGTGTCTTCACATGGAAATCACAGGACCGAAACATCTTTTTAGGGGCCTCACCCGGTTACTGTGGTCAGGCGTACTAAGTCTGGGAGTGGTGCAGTTCTCTGCTGTGTAGTTTCCCAATGTATTGAGGAATCTATCTCTGCCACCCAGTCAGCATGGCAGCCGTATGTGCCTCTGGTTCCTTAGAGAGGCCCATGAATGTGCAGGGAAGGCGGGGAAAGGCTTTTTTTCTTGAGAACTGTACACGGGGACAGTGCAGACCTTTTAGACCATTCGATTGACCACAGTCAGAGAAATGGAAAGAGCAAACAAAGATGAGTTGGAGTTGGGGTTGGTTCTCTCATAAACATGCTAGAATCCCTCCATTCTCCTAGTTGGCTTAGCTGCTCCATAAGGTGTTCAGTAGATTGAGACTGAAGCGTCTTCTGAATCCAACATTTTCCACTTCCAAAATTACTGTTGGTCAAGCATGTCTCCTAGGATTATAAAAATGATGTATTATATATAGATTTAACAGTATATTAGTATATTATTATCAGACAATAATGAGTTGTTGGTGTTTGGTTTGTTGGTTGTAAAAGGCAAGGCCGTGGAAACATTCATCTCTGAGAAAATATATTTTCATTGTCTTATGTCTTACAGGTCAACTATGCTATGGTTGGGCGATGTGATAAACAGGCAGCCTCTTTTGCAAAACAGATTTTTTCCAGTTTATTTTGATAAACTCTCATGAATTTGTCCTGATGTGACTTTCTAGCATACAGTGCTTTCTTTCTCATACACACACGGTCTCTCTCTCCTCTCTCTCTCTCTCTCTCTCTCTCTGTCTGTCTGTCTGTCTCTCTCTCTCTCTCTCTCTCTCTCTCTCTCCTTTCCTTCCCCCCATCCCTCACTTTGGGTGTTTATTTCCCACCAGGTCAGCGTTGGACCTGTTCCAAATTCCGCTGTGGGGAGGAAAGGTTGTCTTACAGTCTGTGCTCCTGCTCAGGAGGCTGTGAGGCGGCGGGAGATTGCTGCTCTAACTACTACAGCGTGTGCAAGGGTAAGAGAGCAGGCTCGACCAAGCCCCAGGCCTGAGGTGCAAGATGGCCCGCTAATGTACCATAGTCAGTCAGTCTAAGCATGGTCCACTGTAGGAGTTTGTTTGCTTAGTTTCAAAGTTCTTTGTACAAAAAAAAACATTAAATGAACCAGATGTCAGAGTGTAGGATGTGTTGTTGTGTGCTTCCTACTTAAATTCTCTATTATGACTGTGCTAGATCATGTTTTATTTAGTTTGGAACCCAATCATTATTTCAATTTTCTTTAGATAGATTTGCATGTATTACATTAATGGGGTTGGTTGATCTTTCTCTTTTCTAGCTCCCCATTGCTTTACAGTAACTATCTTAAATACCTTTCCCTAGTCTCTGAGCCGTGGTTGTTTAACATCATTCATATTCCTTGGCTTTTGCTAATGTGCTTTTTCAACAAAGTAACTGCTGTAATCATTTATATTACATTTTAGGTTTGATCTGTAGCCAGATTAACACTGAGAAATGTGTATAAACGGTGTGGGTACTGTGGTGATATTGTAACTGATAGTTGTATGTCTTTTCTAGTAGGTGGGAAGTCGTGGCTGGAGGATGAGTGTGAGGACATCAAAACACCCCAATGTCCTGTTGGGTAATACTCATTCACCTCAACACCCCAATGTCCTGTTGGGTAATACTCATTCACCACAATATCTGGAGAGCAGTCCACAGGGATCGCAGGATCTTTCAACCGCTCACTGTTTTTAAATGTTGAAACAGAGTAATAGATTCTTGAAATAAATGTAGTACAATGAAGCTGAAGCTTTATTTGCAAGTGAAAGTACTCGAAAAACACAATTAAGATATCAGCGTTGTCTTTTATAACTGGACTAATTGACTGTAGAGTCTAGACACCAAAGAGAACATCAGTGTCTTCATGGAAACATACACGTTTGACCCCATGAGTGTGTCTGCACTATTGGAAGGGTGTGATCCTAGGTTCATTAGACTACGGAAAACTAAACTAAGAGTTTATTTTAAAGACAGTCTAAGTTTTTCCAAACAAATTAATGTGCTTGGTTTACTTTTTCTACAATGTGAGTCAACCACACAAGGTTTTTTTGGGATGTAATTTTTGTGAGCGGTTAGTCTTTCTAACACAGGAATGTCCTCTCACACAAACGTCTTCACACTAATCCATACCTTCTGTTTTAATACCGCTGTTACTCAACTACGGAGAGACTAAAATAACTTCCATATCTGGCCTTGCAACCTATCTGAAATGGGGAATAAATGTGGCTTTCGAAAGTAGCTTTTCTATTTCAGAAAAAAGGCATGAGAAAAAAGTTTTTATTTTGAGCGGAATGGAGGAAACTCTGTGTCACGGATCCAGATTCTCCATTTGGCACCGCCTGTTCACTTCAATCCAGTCAATGAGCTCTGCCGTACTTTTTACAACAAGCCACTGTAATGTAGAATCATCTTGTGTAGACTCTAGTCTATACTTAACTCAAATCTCCCCATTTTTCCAATAGGGTTGATAAATGCATTTATGGAATCTCTCTTTGTTTATTCTTCAGTTTCTCCAAACCCCCTCTCATCCTGGTGTCTATGGATGGGTTCCGAGCGGGGTACTTGAAGGCTTACGGCAGCCTCCTTCCTGTCATCAGCAAGTTACGTAAGTTATAGTACTTAGCACATCATTGCCCGACAAACACTGTTTATGTGGTGGCAACAAGCCACAGGACAGTTGTCTGGGCTAGTTCTGATCAAACCTCCCTGTATTCCAGGCAACTGCGGGACATCTACCCCACACATGAGACCTGCCTACCCCACCAAAACCTTTCCTAATCATTACACCATTGTGACTGTGAGTCATTCATCTCAATTTAGTCTCCCCAGTCCCCCAGAGTTAAATACACATTCCCTTGTTTGTTTACTCACTTCCATTAGGTGAACCTCAGTGAAGGCCGTACTCTTGTTTTAGCAATCTGACAATAAGATGAGATCCTTTTGAAACGGGTACAAATAAAAGGGTAGAATAATAACAACAAAACTGTTTGTGTTTGATGATGGATTACATGTGCGTCCAAGGAGAGACAGCTGGTAAGACGTCTTTACCAGTTTAACTCTACCGTTTTAATTAGCAACCGCCATCCTCCTTCAGTACAGGGTGGGTGAACCTGTGGTTTTCTATCTGGGAGGAAGCCTGGGAGACACTGAAGATCAGATAGAGAGATAACCCATGTTAGCCCTTCAGCTGAAAGCACTGCCATATATGTGTTCCACACTCAACTTGTGTGTGTGTATATTTGTGTGTGTGTGTATGTGTGTGTGTATGTCTGTCATCTCCTCTCTGCAGGGCCTTTATCCTGAGTCTCATGGAATTGTGGACAACAAAATGTACGATGTGACCCTGAATGCCAGCTTCAGTCTAAGAGCTGCAGAGAAGTTCAATGCCAAATGGTACCAAGGCGAGCCGGTGAGAGCTTGTGTTCTTGAAATTCTGATAAGTATTGGCATTCTTTAGACAATTCCTTAAACAATGATACAGTAAAAAGATAGATGGTTTGTTATTCTCTTTTTGTTGTTATTGTCGTTCCTTCTACATGATACTATAAATATTGAGGCTCAGGGGAACAGAAACATGATAGAGCATGCCTCAGAACATTTCGTTTGTTGTTCTTACTCTAAAATTCCCCTAAACTCTTGTACAAGTATCATTGAGAAACATCCCAATACTGGAAGTACCCGTAATACACAATGTCTTAGCGCAGAGCTCTTAAGATATATGGATTGGGTGGGAACAGAAGTTATCATGCTTTATTTATTTTACTGTCATTTGCCCTCCACAAACTCCACGTGGGGCTGTTCTGTTGACAGCAGTCAGTTGAATCTCAGTGAGATTGGGGAGGCAGGGTTTCAGTCCCACATAAGAGGCCTCTTGAAATAAATATGGTTTCTGCCTCCGCAAAATGACAGGCTGCACGAGCTGTGGGCTTCCCTCGTTTGGATGCTCGTCTCTATGAAGTTTATGACTCTCTTTGCATGCCATCCTCCAGCTCAGTGTCACACAAACCCCCACCCAGACCCCCCACCCAACCTCAATCGCCTCCCCACCCCCTTCACACTCCACGTGGCCTATGTACAGAAGCAGCCTGAGTCTGATTCAGAAAGACAACTACACGTCCCATGACCACTGATTAGGATTGATGGTGAAACTCTATATTTAGAATATTTAATCAGTGAAATCCAAATGGACTACTCAATGCATCAAACTATTTGATTGCAATCCTTAAGAGTAAACTGTGTTTGCATGGCTTTTTTGACCAAAGCCTTTCCCAGTAATGGAAAAAGACCAAGAGATGGAACTGATGTTTGAAGATTTATGATTATATCTATGCATGGGTGTATTTTGAATGTCTAATGTTACTCTGAGCGCAGATCTGGTTGACTGCCATGTACAACAACCTGAAATCAGCCACTTTCTTCTGGCCTGGATCTGATGTAGACATCAAAGGAAGATTCCCAGATTACTACAAAAAGTATGACAGGTAAGGAATTAATATTACTATTACTTGTTTATTGTTTATATTGAATGTTTATATATGTGCATACATGTAATTCTTATAATTACCTTTTTTGTCAATGTATTTTTATATTGATTGTAATTTCTCAGAAGAATAAATACATTTTGTTTTTATTCAGGGTTATTCCATTTGAGAAAAGAATCACAACCTTATTTGAATGGCTGAGTTTGACTGAGGGGACAAGGTAGACTTTCTCCTGACAGACATTGCACATCCTCCTTATGCATGCCGCTTGTCCTTCTAACCTCTGGGCTGTTTGTGTTGGCAGGCCTGATTTCTACACTTTGTACTTAGAAGAGCCGGACTCTTCAGGTCATCGCTATGGGCCGATGAGCAGCCAGGTCAGACCGTCTGTAACCAGTGAACAGCTGAATATGCTGTACTGAATAACTGACAACAAGCAGACAAAACATAGACAGAAACTGCAAAGTCAACACATATACAGTAACACACATTTATGTACAGTAAAACATTTTATACAGTACAGTAACACATATCCATACATAAATCCATATCTGCAATGGGTGAAATGCCTTAACGATTACCAGTAATCCTAATAAAATTCCAATGGAGTTGTAGTCAGGCCCATGCTGGGTGCTGGGTTTAAGTGAGCGTGTGTGTGCAGGTGATCGAGGCTCTGCTGAAGGTGGACAGGCTGCTGGGGCTGCTGATGGACGGGCTCAAACAGAGGAACCTGCACCACTGTGTCAACATCATCCTCCTGTCTGACCACGGTGAGGACTACCCTGTAAAAAAAACAAAAACAACAGTACTTTTGCTGTAAATATATAAAAAAAATCTGTATTTCTGAATGACAGGAAATACAGATAGAAAGGATGGCAAAATACAATGGCAAAATGAACATTTATATATTTACATTAAAATTACAGCAAAATATTGTTCCTTAAAAATACATTAAAATGTATTTTTTTATATTAATAAGCTAGCTATTTTAACAGTTATTTTGCAGATATTTACTTTCATTCCACGGTCAAATAACTTCTTAATAACATAATTTTTGGTTTAGACATAAGAACCTTGAATTGTGAACTGAGCTCGGGTAGTCGACGTCATGCAATCCCAGTATGCACCCGTGAATATCAAAGACTGCAAAAGCCTTTTTGGGGCTATCTCGTTGTTTATGATCATTGACCGATTCACTTTTAGTAAAGCTCTCTCTTGGAAGTCGCTTAGGATAAAAGCGTCTGCTAAATGAATAAATGTAAAGACTCCAGAGTAGGACGAAGGAAAGTTGATTAGATAGTTGTGTAGCGGCAACGCTCCTGTTACCCAGAATGCCCCGCGGCAAGCTGAAAAGCTACAAAGTTAAAGGTTTAAGCTTAGTTAGATAAGCATTGTTTGGAGTTTTGTTGTTGTGTTCGGTGTGTTTTGATATGTGTAATGTGATAGTCTGTAGTTTGGATAAATTAAGTGTTCACCCTGAGTGTGAAAGTTCTCCAGTTAGATCCCAATCTAACCTGTCTTATTAAACTTAGTGTGATGAGCTAATATCCTCTCCAACACTTACAGCTAGCCGACACTACAATTGTTAATATCTCAATACTGATTACAGCATCTGTATGTTGTGCGCACGACTAGTTTAAAATGAAAAATGTTATTCGTGGTATCTAGTTATGTCTTTATCACGGATATATCTTGGAAATTTGGTACAGGAAAATTACAATTATTTAACCATTAATTCATGTTAATTTAATAAATCGGGCTTCCCAGCTGCCAGATTGTTCCTGTTTTTTAATTAGTACAGTGTAGCTACACACACTGTCCTATTTGGAATTCCTCAATATTTTTGGTAACAAAAAAACATTTCATACTTTGTGGTATATGTTATGTATGAAAAATGGCAACTGTATTTTAGCACAGCAATACAGTCCTAAGCAACGTATCCTTCGTCCTACATGACAACACTAACACAATTAGGTAAGCAGCCTGAATTGTGTTTGCTGCTCTGATACATAATTAAATAACTTATGCTACAAAACTCAGTTAGTTTTGAAGGGCTCCATTTGTTTGAATTGTACTGTTGTAATGTGGCATTGTTACAGTATGTGCCCCCACTTCCAACAGAAGGGATGTGCAGAGGCTACAGTGACTGTCAGCCCCATCACTGTCTTGGTTGAGCCATAGTATAAGTTATGTATAAGTAGAAGTTATTATATGTTTGTCTTAACAGCCTAATGGGTGAGCAGTTCACCACAGTCAAAGTAAATGCTTTCAACATCTGCACTGCGTGTGTGTCTAATCACTCTTGTGATTAAAAATGTTTAGCATTAGGGAATTTAAACAAATGTGGTTCAGGCCACCGCTTAACAGGCTTTGGAATAAGCTCTGCATCAGGCTGTTGATCAAAAAGGTTTTTAATCTAGTGAAATTAGTTTATAGTTTGTGAATGGTGATGGAATGGTCATGGAACTACATGTAGAGTATAGTTGATGCATATGGATGAGTAAGTAAGTATGCCGTGGCCATTGAATTATGTCGGTTGGTTTCTTTATTTCTGCATATTATCTATGAATTCTGATTTATTAATGAACATTTATGAATTGTGCAATGATGAGCAAACAGATCATAGTTGCTCCAGCAATAGTAGTCAGGATTTGATATTTGACTATGGGTATAATTAACTTTTTTCTACAAGCTCTCTTAGTGTTGGTGAGAATGATTGTGAAATCTGTTTAATGCAATTTGAAGTGTCAACAGTGACTGTGTTTCCTGTGAGCGTAGGAATGGAGGAGGCTTCCTGTCAGAAGGCCGCCTACGTCTCATCTTACCAAGAAAACATCCAGGACTTCACCGTCATCCAGGGCCCCGCAGCCAGAATCAGACCTGTGCGCCTGCCCGAAGACTTCTTCTCCTGTAAGATAACCGCGTCATTTTCTGTCCCCTTCTCGATCCACTTCCTCCCATGAGCACATCCCTGTCCTTCACTTGAATTCTCAGTGTGACATTTATGCTTTGTCTCTGTGTCCCTCCTGCAGTTGACTATGAGGGGCTGGTGAAGAACATATCGGTATGTGAGGCATTTTTCTCCAGTGCTCCGCTTAACATCTAGTATACAGACGATGAGACAATTATCCACTTGGCTGACGAGATGTTAAACAAAGCACCACCCCCCAATCACCCTTCCCACACTCTTTCCTCCACACAACTGTCTACATCGCTCCCTGTCTGTCTTTCAGTGCAGGACCCCAGACCAGCCCATGAGGCCCTTCCTGAAGGAGCACCTACCAAAACGGATGCACTTTGCCAACAACGTGCGGATTGAAAGGGCCCATCTCTACATGAAGCCTGCCTGGCAGGCAGCACTGTAAGACACCCTCACATAACCCTACTGCTGACACATACTGGCATAGTAATGGCTATCAATGTACTGGAAAGCCTGTTTATTTAGAGAATGTGATCAAATTAGAATTTGGTTTGTTAAGCATGATGTGTTTATTGTTTTACAATAATTTAACTATTATAAACTATTACAGCAGCAGTGATTTTGGACCTGTACAAAAAAACAAACATAATATAATACATTTTAATAAATAAGTACAGTACAATAAAAACATGTATGATCTCTAAACTTAACTTGAACCTTAAATATACAAGTATCCCCAACTTGTCCTTGGGATTGAGCAGTAATATTAGAAATACAAAAATACAGAATATTGAGGTATCTACAGTGGGCACTGTTTTTGTAAGTGTGCGTGTGTGCTTGTGTGTGTGTGCACGTGTGAGTGTATAGACTTTGATATTTTCGTTTTTCTCTCATTTCTTCCACAGTCAGCCTAAGGAAATCAAGTATTGCACTGGTGGATTCCATGGCTCGGATAACGTTTTCGAAAACATGCAGGTTAGTGTCCAGTCTGTCAACCGATACCCTGTATGACACCATACAGTTGACACCCCAGTAAACACAAGGGAAGAAAAAACTTCAAATTGGCTTCACCATCCTAAGCAGAAGTCACACACAGTGAAATACATACAGTACTGTACTGTAGCACATTTTTAAAGTCCTATCTAAGTATGTTCTTGTCATCTCTGAGGGTTTAGGTTGGTTATTGGAGGGCAATAGTGAAGCATGTATTGACATTGTAAAAAGGGCTAAACCAATACAGTTTCATTTGATTGGATTTGTGTAATGCATTCCACAACCCATAGTAAGTTTTTAGGGTGTGGTGAGCTAAAGGAGAACAATAGTTGCCATGGTTCCTAACAATCATCCCCTCAAGCCCAGACTCAACCTCAGAGCTTGAGGAAGAGTAAAGACTGGCTCCTCTCAGACTAAGGCAGACTAAATCTCTCATCTCTCAAATGCAAACGAAGCAGGCTAAAATACCAGCAGCTTTTCAGTACAGCCTTTGGATATGTGCTGTTTGTGCTGTTTTCCTAGATGGGCCATGGTGTTCTTGACAGTACTTCTTACTGCCATCTACATGTTGGTCTTTGTGGTAGGTTAGATTGTGGTTTGCTTTGGTATAATTATCCATGGCATTTACTCACTTCTTTAAAAAAAAACAGCTGCATGAAAGTCTGTATTGAAACGTTGTTTTCTTAAGTGTCTTTGCAGACAGCGAGGGACTTTTTTAGACAGCACAGCAGACAGTTACCTTACTATCCTACGTAATAGCAGCCCACTTTCGAAATCAGATTAAATCGTATAATTATTTTGGTGTCTGTTGGCTGACTATTGCACCTGCATGTATGGCGGTTAAATTCCTTCCAAAACACTTCCATGCTGTTTACTTTATTATGCTACTGATAAAGTATGTACACAAGGCCCATTTCTAGGTTTAATTTGTATTTGTACTGTTTGGGTGGGGGTTCAGGTAAAAGCCAGTGGTTCTGAAGGTGGACCTCTGTTCTCCTCAACAATGCACATTATAATAACAAGATCCTGTTGCAATGTAAAAACAATCTATGTTGTAATATGTTCAATCATGTGTAATGATTAATGTGTTTTCTCAGCATATTAAATGTGTCTTTTCTCAGACTATTTTCATGGGTTATGGCCCAGGGCTGAAGTACAAAACCGTTGTTCCACCTTTTGAAAATATTGAAGTTTACAACCTTCTGTGCGGTAAGATCCCTGTTCACGAACATGCATCTGTTTGCTGAGGGAAGTGAATCTGAAACTTTTATTTCTGTCATATTGTGATAGGACTTTTAGGGTATTTAGCTGTGCAGACCAGGGCTGAAGCATATCAGTCTTGCACCCAAACATCCCAAACAGCTACACTGGAGCAATATCTGATATCTCTCTCAGATTTGTTAGGCATCCCCCCTGCCCCCAACAACGGGACTCATGGAAGTCTCAACCACCTCCTCCGAAACCCCACTTTCCTGCCTGTCTACCCTGCTGAACTTTCCCATGACTCACCTTGTGAGGGCAGAAGCCTCGCCCCCACAGACAACCTGGGCTGCTCCTGCAGCTCCCGCACCAAGCTACAGGTACGAACAGTACACAATGTCTGTACAGTGTCTGTAAAAAGTATTCACCCCCATGGACTTTTTCATGTTTTGTTTTATAGAATTAAATCACAGTGGATTTAATAAAGCTTTTTTGACCCTGATCAACAGCAAATCTTGTCCCAAGTCACAGTTCTCTTGCAAGACTGTAGCAGGTTGTTCTCCTGGATTTCTGTGTACTTTGTTGAATACATTTTACTCTCTGCCTTCCAAGCCCTGCTGCAGAGAAGTATGCCCTCAGCATGATGCCGTCACCACCAGGCTTCTCTGATTCTACGCCAAACACAACGTTTAGTGTTATGACCAAAAACACAGACCCTCTCTTCTCAGCCACGGAAGCCTTTAACTCCTTCAGAGGTGCCATAGGCGTCTTGGTGACCTCCCAGACTAATGCCCTTGTCACATAAACGCTCAAATGTTCCTAAATTTACAGCTACTCTTCCATTTATAATTTTATAATTGACTTAACTGCATCCCAAGGGCTATTCGGTGCCGTGTAAATATTATTGTATCCTATCCCTGAGGGGGTGAAAACAATATTTAGTGTACATTTCAGATCAAATCCAGATTGGTTTTCAATTTGACATTAAAGAGTCATTTTCTGTTCCATTGAATCTGATCAGATTCAATGTTTTAAATCAACAAAACATGAAAAAAATCCATGGGGGTGGGTGGCACTGTATACAAGGGCTGTCCAACCCTGTATCTGGAGAGTATTTCATCCTCTTTGCTCCAAACCTGATTTAACACGCCTGAATTTAAAAATGTGCTGGTTACTTGTAGCTTTATCAGTTATAAATGTGACACACTCTGGTGAAAAGGGGTCGCGGGAAGCGCCCCTGGGCGTGCCCAGCCACAGAAGCTCAAACGTCTGTCATTGACAGACAGGTCATGACAGTGACCCCTAGGGTACCCACCCCCCTTTAAAAGTCACTGTCAGACCCTCATGAGGGCAATGGGCAGGCCCAGAGGCACTTCCCATAGTGAGCTACCGAGCTAATATTTGAAAAAGAACTGAAGTAGACTTCGTCAATCTCATCTTCATTCATTTCCATGTTAATAGTCTGGGACTATTTCATTAGAACATTTGTTGTCTAGCCCTTCAATCATTCAGCAAAATATTCTTTATTATAAAGAATGTGACATGTTGAGGGTTAGATTGCAGTTGGTCTATAGATGCGTAGCCCGACATTATCAACATTCTATTGTCGGCTGAAAATGAGTCAAAGATACAAACACACAGGGACACCATTAAGATTCAATGGTCCAGTAATCCTGGCAAAACATTTGCTGTTCATCATTTATTGTCAGGGCATGGTCCAAGTAGGCCTTTCTAGGGTGTCTGTTTTTAATTAATGAAGTAAAGGTCTAAAAAGGTCCTCGACCTATGTAGCCTATGGTTCACGTCAATCACGGCGTGTCATTTTATTTTGATGAAGCGGTGGATGAGGGAGCTGTCATTGTACACGATTTCTGTTTGGAAGGTGCGGTATCCCATCCCCCTTGTAATGATCGATTGCGTAGTGAGTCAGAATCAGAATTGAGTTTAATCGCCAAGTAAGTGGTCACAACAAGGAATTTACTTTGGTGGGCAGGTGCAAACAGTGAACATTTAAACATAACGAACAAAAAGAAAATGTAGAGAATGTACAACAAAATTAAACAACTGGCAGAGCTATATAATATAATATAAAATTAAATACAATATAATATAAAATAAATATACAATATATATAAAATCAAATAATATAGAATAAAAATAATACTGAATGTGTTAAAGTGACATAGTGTATAAGGTAAGTGACAGTGTCAGTGTCAGTTTGGGGCCTTGTTAAAAAGGCTTGCAGCGGAATGAAAGAAACTCAATGGATCAAATCAATAGATTTGGTCCCTCAAATTCCCTTCAACGTATAGTCAACTTAAATCAAGTTACCGTCAACATTCCAAGCATTCTAATGCTTACGCAGCTCTTTCATCTCCTCAAAAATAGCTCCTTTAGCTTTCTTAAATGTTATAGAATAGCCTACTCATTACACAAACTGTCTGAAGGCGTGAAAAGGTCGAGAATCTTTCAAGGGGGATTTCTCTAATAGAGCATTCCAGGTTTACGAAAATTCAAATACGCGTATCTTCTTCAACTATTTTCAGATTTCAATGTATGAGACATAATTTGAAAGCTTACAATCTGCACTTTCACAATCCGTAAAACTGAGAAATGAAAACAGGCCCTTTTCACCAGAGCATGTCACAAATGGGATTAGAGTGAAAATCACTATAGAGGACAGGAGATCTCCAGGAACAGGATTGGACAGCCTTGTTTTACACAGTGTAAATTGGTATATGGCAAGTGTTCCATTGACAATACAGCAAAGCACACCAATTTCATGACAACCTATCAAAATTCTTTGTTTCAGGAGAAGGCTCTGAACAAACATCTCCTACGAGCTAATGCTAGTGAGTATAGAGTATGTTGATGTGGTGTTTATCTTGAATCAATGCCATGGATCCCATTGTATGGTACATTTATCGCCTTAAAGGTCACATTACATGCTGCTTTTGGATGCTTTTATATAGGCCTTAATGGTCCCCTAATATGTATCTGAAGTCTCTTTCCCAAAATTCAGCCTTGGTGCATAATTACAGCCACTACGAGCAGTGAGCTTCCCTCAAGATGCGCTGTTTCGGTGTCTGTAGCTTTAAATGCTAATGAGGAGGAGAGAGGCGGCACCATGCGCTAATGTTTACAGTGGATGTATCGCAATGGCTCGTTGCTCCGTTGCTGTAAGATGCCTTGAATTTGCCCATTCTCATCTGATCACCCTGGTTTGCAGAGGTGCACACTCATAGTAATTTCAATGAGGGGAAAGGCGGATATCACGCCCGCCATAACACCAACAGCAGAACGGTTATCCAAATAACAAAGAAGTGTACAACACTCGCGTTACAGCGTGTGTATTCACACACATAGGCCTACTTGATGCTATCTACCTTTACATTAGCTACAGTAACTCAGCTGTTAGCTGCAGAGCTAATGTTACAGCCACATTCTAAGGGTAGCAAGCTGGGTAACCATAAACAGTAACAGTGCGTTGACACTGCAGCGACGCGATTCGCTTGCCATCGCTCGCCTTCCGACAGTTCACCACGCTCTGGGGCGTATCAGACAGATTCATGTAGGATTGTAGTTCTCGAAAGTCACTGTTGTAGTTGTCATGGCAGAGTGTGCAGACTTGAGTTTACGCACTCGCAACATCAAATCAAAATACAAAACTGTTTAATATACATACACGTTGACATCTCAACTCGAATCACTTGGATCGCGTCGCTACCCATAATGCAACACACAAGCGATTCACCTGGCTCCATTGGAAATGAATAGACAGCATGTTGTCTCGTCGCTGCAGTGTGAACGCACTGTAAAGCAACAAAATGTACATAACGTTAGTTAACTTACTTGTCCGAGGTTTGTAGCTGGACCAAGGAGAGTTAGAACTGATCCAGAGTTTAATTTCAGCTAGGCCAGCTTTGTATTACCCCCAAATTGAGGAAACAGTCGTGGCTGAAATGTTTGGCGCTGACATACAAAACTTTGGGAAGCTGTGTCGGCGCATTTCCTGAGAAAATAAAAGTAAGACACTGGGTCTCAGAGGCTCGAAAAGGTTTTCCTTTGTACATCCAAACTGAGCAAATGTAATGCCTAGTTCGTTCGCAAGCCATGATGTCTCTCGAGGATAAAAACACTTGCACGGTCGTAGCTCAGTTTCTTATGGATGGGCCAGATTCTCTGGGCGGCAAAGCAGAGAGAGGGGAGGTAACCTTCCCTATTGTGACATCATAATAGGGGATTTTCAAAACCGAGCGTCTGAGCTTTCATTTTCTCAAAGGCGGAGAAGAATACCCAGGGCTTGGTTTACACCTATCGAAATTTCTAGCCACTGGGGGACCAAAGGCAGGCTAGGGAAACTCATATTTATGTTAAATAACCTCCTAAAGTTTTCATGTCGTGGGACCTTTTATGTGTATGTCTTTCTGGAAACATCTCCTGTCCTTCCCCAGGTTCCACAGCGGAGCTTAGGTATCACCTCCCATACGGAACCCCCAGAGTTCTCATGAAGAACGCCGACTACTGTCTCCTGCGCCATACTGACTACATCAATAGCTACAGCAAAGACCTTCGCATGCCCCTCTGGGTGGCATATACCATTCAGCCACTGGTGGGTCCTGCGTACGGGGAACCTTTCATGTTTAAATATAGGCTTGTTCAACTTAAGTCTAGTCGCCTGTGTTTCTTCCGTGGTTAGGGCTTGGTTGAGACATCAAAGAGTGTTCATTATGTGAAAGGGCTAGTTCTCTGGCCCCTTCCTTGCTCGTGCTGGCTTTCACTGCTCTTGTCGCACTCATTATGAGGTGGATGTAAATATTATATTTTGGAATGTTTTTTGTCAGTGTCATTGTGTTGTACTTGCATGTCCTTTTTTGATATCTCTCACAGCTTCTTTTTACATTCCAAATGTGAAAAAATGTGAGCTTTGGGACCTTAGGGTTACGGAAGTACAGTACAGAGTCAACAGAACCTGCTGTGATGACCCAGGCTCTCTCTCTTTCTGGCCCTGTTAGTCTCACAGTACTTCTCTCTATCTGTCAGGACCATGTCCAGGCTCTGAGCCCAGAGCGGCTGGCGTGTGTGCGTGCCGACGTACGTGTCCCAGCGACAGCGAGCCAGACGTGCACACGCTACAGCGATGACCCAGGCCTGTCCTTCGGCCTGCTCCACCCTCCCAGTGAGTGTGTGGGAGGCCTTCCTCCCCCCACCACCCGTCAGGCTGAAATTAGAACGATGAGCTAAAACCACATGAAAACACACACACAAACACAGATGTCCCAATGGTGAAACACCCCAGCTTCATCTTCTATACTGAATGGTTATGACCTGAGACTGTATATACTTGATGTGTTCTCTTTCATTTCCAGGAGTATTCATTATTTCAAACTAAACACATAAAATAAACTTTGTTAGTTGTGAATAATGTCAGCATCCATCTTTACTCCTTGGTTTCAATCCGCAGATCTGAGCACTAATGGTTCAGAAGCAGATTCCCTCATCACCAGCAACATGGCACCTATGTTCCCTGCTTTCCAAGGTAAGTTGTGTTGTGAACAATATACAATATGTGCTAGCAGCAAAGCTAGATCGCTTAAATGTAGTGCATAAGATATGTATTGAGTTTTGTAGTCTGTAGATAGTTTGGGGCTAACACTAACCCATTTAGGTCATGGACCAGACATGATTTCATGCCATGCCTTCTGTAAAGGCTGTTCCTACACAGATGTTTTGTCTAATGAGTCATACTTTTTTACAAACTGCACAGTACAGCACACTCCAACCTAACTTGATTCCCAGAACAGGCCGCTTTCATCTAGCGGGGGGAGGAGGGTTGCACACATCCTAGATGTTACTACAGATGGTCTCCACATTAATGTTGCTCCTTACATTATGACAAAACTTTACTGTACTAGCTGTCGATTTGGCAGACAGACCATGTCTGTTACTTTATACATAGGAACATTAGGATGCCATCTCTACAGAGAGACATTATAGTTGGACAGTGAAACTCGGTGATTAATGTAATGGGCTCCTTCAACCTGGTTAGTCTTCAGCAAGGATCAGTTGAATAGTTTAACAAAGGCACTTTATATGTGTCACAGGTGTCATTGTGTCGCTTTTCAGTATCCCTTACTTCCTCACTTGTCCACTCCAGAGTTCAAACTAGGGTTCTTTGACTCAGGCATGCAACAACCACTTTTCACGATCATAGCCTAAGTCAGCTATGCCACCTACAGGCTAAACATTTGATGGTGCGGCTTTAACCTGTAGGAGTTTAACCTAGTGTATACAACTTGGTTATGAATATCACAGTACTGGAGAGGGTGTACAGGGATAATTATTTCCATTATAGACTAAAAAGTTTGACAATTTAATAGTACAATATGTTTTTATTTGTTAATTAATTTCAGTAATAATGCACCGTTTAATTTTCATACTGCTTGGAGAATGTAGTGCAACAAAGCCAAAAACCTTTGGGTTTGAGCCAACCAAGGCTGAAGTTCTCACTTGCATTTAGCTCGATGATAAATTAAGTAATTGAATGCTACCACTGGTTAGAATGATATACTCGTATTAATACGTGTACCACTTGTGGTTAAGACAATAATGAAGGTTTGTCAAGCACTGAAATGTTTTTTTCAGTACTTGTGTTAATTGTTGTAGCCTAAAAGATGGATTGATTCATCATCAATGTGCCTTGACTCATCTTCAGAGACACTGCCCTCTGGTGGTAGTGTAGATATTCAGACCATCTCATGTTGGTTAATTGAATATTACTTTATAATAATTGTATCTCATCCTTGCAGATGTATGGACCTACTTTCATAATGTCATTGTGCCAAAATACTCACAGCAACTGAATGGAGTCAATGTGATGAGTGGGCCTGTCTTTGACAATAACTATGATGGAAACTTTGATGATTTTTCAACAAGCTCTTTGTAAGTGTGATGCGTCTGATTAATAACATCGTATGAGTCATGTATAGCATTGTTCAGTAATTAGGTACAATGTTCCAGTGACCCAAGTCTACCTGGCAGTAATCCCACTCATCCATCCCTGTACAGGAACATGCCCACTCACTACTTTGTGATCTTGACCAGCTGTGGGAACTCATCGTTCCCCCCTGTGGACTGTGAGGGTCCCCTTCAGGCCCGGTCATTCCTCCTACCCCACAGGGCCGACCACACAGAGACCTGTGCTGTGAGTAAATCCCTGTCTCAAGTCTGGCTGAATGGCTTTGTCTGGTTGGCTGACTGTTTTTCCACCTGGTTACCTAGTCTAGCTGCCTAGCTACCCTCTCTATCCTTTTGTGGGTCTGTAGTCCAAAATCGACTCAAATACAGATCTCTTGTTTTACAGAACAAATAAGATTTTCTCTCTAGATTTCTATAAAGTAGACAAATTTGAACCAGCCTATAAGTAAAGACAGCTTCTTAATGCATGCCAAAGTTATAAGGCAGCACTGTAGAAAATGTAATGAGCTCCTATATTACCCTGCTCTTCCTCTGTCTTTTCTCCTGTAGAATGGATCAGACTTCCAGTGGGTCCAAGACTGGGCTCAGTTCCATGCTGCGCGAGTCAGAGACGTAGAACTCCTGACTGGACTGAGCTTTTACCACGACAGGATATCAGTAGCTGAGACGCTCCAATTCAAAACTGTTTTACAAACTGTATAGGATCAGAGACACAAAGAAAGCTATTACGTCAAAAATAAGTAATTCTATGTTTTTTTGCATAGTAGATCTGTTACTTAACCCACTGGGTTTTATTTATACTACAGCACACACATTTTGTAAAAAAATTTTTTTTATTATTGCCAGGGCATTTCAGGAAACCTCAGACATTCTGGAAATGTCTGTTTCTGCCATACTTTGTTATGTCTGACAATGTTTTTGACTCAGATGTGGAAAGTTGGCAGTGACGGCACATCCAGGCAGCAGTAAGGGTTAGGGTTAGGAGTTTTAAAGGACCTTTTGGTCTGTAAGAGCATAAAACAGGGAAACCTCATCCTAAAGACATCATTATCAAGAGCCAGTTTTACTAATGTTTTTATTTTGTTAGATTGTCCTTTTGTATTTTGATGATAATAGTGTTCTGTGTTGCTGCATATCTGTCAATACCAAAAAGGGATTAAATATAAAACTAAAAACTAAACAAAAAGTTTTATGGTTTGTGACACACCTCAAAAGAAAGGAAATTTAAATGACCACCAGAACCCTAACTCAACCGAAGCACACCAAGGTGTTTTGAAATGTATGTTTGAAGTACAAAATAATGTTATAGTTGTGCTGTAACAAGTGTGATCATTGCCTATCGAAATGAAAATGTTCAAACAGTCGGTAGAATCCCTTTCACCAAGCTTCTTCTAGCATGATTAGCTAATGACTTCACTGCTTTAAGTTCACTAAGGCAATGCTCATGCCTATGATGCAGCCAGTGATTAAGATGTTGGTTATTCAGTGACACACAAACAAATGTCTGTCTGTTCAGTTGATTCTGTTCGCTTAATTGGAGTTTGTGCTTGTTCACATAACGCAGGCAGAGTTTTTTAGTTAGCGCATTAATTCACTAACATAACAGAATTCACTGATCTATACTGAACATAAAGTATCCACTTCATATTGTCTTGCTGTTAGTTAGCCAGCCAGTATTTCATCCATAAAGAACTATTGGGAAGAGTCAGTCAGCATTGCTCACCTGGACATATTTGCATTGTAATAGGTGAGACGAAAATGTTCTTATGTGATAAAATGCCCCCCCAAAAAGTATTTTTGAATTGCTAGTTGAAATGTAAAATTGTCCAGCCCTCATTTGTTGATGCCTAGCAAAGCAATGGAAATTAAAAAAAACGTAGGCTACTAAACAACTGGATGGAATGTGAGTCGTTTATACCTTTTCCTCCTTCTAAGTAAATAATACTGTTATGTAGCCAGAATGCAAAATATCTTAAGGGATGTGTATATATATTATTCATTATGCTGGATGGTTTTCAAGATGTGTATATATATAACATAATGTTATCCAACATAGCATAATCAAAAGGGATTTGTGATTATCAGTTGTGTTATGGTTAAAACATTAATACAGGACTGTTGTTTTTCGCCTGGAAGTCTCTAGAAATCTGGCACCTTATTTTAAGAAATTAAAAAGAGTGAACGTGCCGTTCACAGACACCAGAATTAATGCGTTCACAGTATCGTTCATCAGGCAGTAATACAGTAGCCTACATTCAGTTCACGTTCACAAAAATTATGAACGAGTTCATGAACTTTTGTTCAATGAACGCGTTCAGGCACAACACCCTATATCTCGATCAGGGGCGTAGGCAGACATTTTATTTTGGGTGAGCCAGTGCAAAAGTGAGTGGGCCTATAGTTGTTTGTTCCTATTTTTTTTTACTTAAATAATGATTAGCACGACGTTTAGGCTGAAAGTTTTGTCGGACGCATGTTTCTATTAATCTTTTTGTCGCTCGGGTTGAAAGCTTTGTAGCCTATCACACATGGTTAGTTTAAATGAATTTGACTGATAGTGTGGACAGAGAGCGTTCGATGCTAGTCGTACACTTGCATCCAGTTAGGATACGGTCAGAGAATGTATAATCTAAGAGAACTCCCACTCTCGGGATACTTCCGGGTTCTGAACTGGTTGCAGTTCCAGACTAGTTTCATATGATGGCGCTAACGGTCGAGTGCAGAATGAATGGAGGTCTATGGAGCTATACCCCTAAAAATCCACTTTTCTCAGGATATATATATTTTTCTAGTAATTTGAATTTGGAATTCGAAAGGGGAGGCAAAAAAAGTACTAACTGCTGGGTGTTAGATTTTTTTAAGTCGTTTTTGTGTTCTAAAAAGACTTTTTTAAATGTCAGTGACGTCATACACATTTTACGACCAGAGATACTGCTTTACGGTAAGCTGTCTAATATATACGTAGACGGGCTAGGGTCTCTTCCTTTTCTTTCGAGCTATGTCAACACAGGTCCCGCTCTCTCTGTTATTACACGTGTTAGAAATGTTGTCCACTGTGTTGATTGATTATTTGACATTTTTTCATAAAAGGGAGATGTTTCCTTTGTTCTGGACCACTCTCGAACGACGTGTAGGTACATCTGCATGTCTTTCACTATGACGGGTCCAGAGTACTCTGTTCATTCTTAATTTGTACAAACTAAATAAACTATTGAAACCGCATCTCTTGACAATTCAGATCTACACAGTGCGAATAGAACTTTCCCCACGACATACATCAATTTTGTTTAGGATTAAGTGATATGGTGTAGACTTCCATCTATGCAAGGTCATCAGGCCACATATTGGGTAACTCTTAAGAAACCCATTCAGTCTGTAGAGGGTGATTCAGTGAAGTACTTACTGTATTTAAATATATTAACAAAACCATTTGTATGCAGTAATCGAGTAAGGGAAGAGCCCAACATGTATCATTGCTATCGGTGGTAGCCCTTGCAAATTGGCTGAGTTGGACATTAGCCCACTTGGCATTTAGCCAACTTTCCCTCCCATATGAGCCCCGTAATTTCAGGTAGGCTCTGGCAATTACATAGGAACACATACGTTACCTTTTTTCGTCCTTGGGAAATGAGAAGTAGGATAACTCTTTCCCACTATTTGAACAATTCATCATTGCACATCTGCGAGGCATTTTCTTATTTTTCTAATTTGTATTGATATTTATCACTTTTGAGCAGGACATTGGCTGTTTTTATTTATTTTAAGGTGGCAATACTGTACCATGTATCCTGTATTACTGAATAATTTGAACAATTCATCATTGCACATCTGCGAGGCATTTTCTTATTTTTCTAATTTGTATTGATATTTATCACTTTTGAGCAGGACATTGGCTGTTTTTATTTATTTTAAGGTGGCAATACTGTACCATGTATCCTGTATTACTGAATACAAGAATAACACAACAAGGACTGAAATTAAATTTATTTGCCATGTAAATGTCCAGTACATTCAAAACTATAGTCAAATAAAGTCAAATAAAAGTGCCAGCAACCCCCCAAAAAGTTGCTGCGGACAAAAAAATAACTTGGGCGAAAAAGTCCACTTTAACATTCTCAGAGAATGCACGTAGAAGGGCTCTGACATTCTGGTTCCGCTTCGGATGCCATTAAGTGGGATCTCCTGTCGTAATCCGTCCGTCATTAACCAATCAGCATCATTAGCAGAATGCTAGCGTGTTACGGGCAACAACGACTCACCCTGTAAGAAATCGAAAGGACATAAGTACTCGTTCATCCAATTTTCGACCTATAAGCCATGTTGAACATGCAAAAACTACAATAAAATCTGAGATTTCTCACCGACAATCAGGTGAAAGAGGCAAATTTAGCCGTTTAGCTCCATAGACTCCCATTAATTCTGCACTCGACCGCGATCACTCCCAGTGGAACTCTGGTGGAACTGCAACCAAATTCGGTACAATGGGGCTTAATGACGAGTGGCAAGGCTCTCCTTAAACAGGCTCTGATACGGTGTTAGAGAGAGTAGAAAAAAGAATAGACCAACTGCAAAAACAGTGACACTTGTACTTTGCAATATTCAACAAATGCAACAACAAAACACTATCTAAACATCATGGACCAACAGAGCTCAATTAAGGCTGGACAAACCAGCACTCCGTTTCCCGATAACGATGGATCTTACACGATCGAGCAAAAAACGAAACCATCAATATTTCTTACGTGCGTTTCCAAAACATGCACGATCGAGCAAAAAACGAAACCATCAATATAACTCACATGCGTAAGAGTAGGCTAATCTATGCGCTTTGAAGAGCTACGAGTTTTTAAGAGACACTTTAGCTACGATGTAAAACTAAGATTCGTCGTAGATGGATTCTAGATCAATTTAGGCTTACGACGTTTTCGGGAAACGCAGGCCAGCGTAGTGAAACAAATACTTAGTGGAGACTGGGGTAGCTAGATGATACAAGCGCAGAGCACACACTTTTATTACAAGCACAAAACGGAGCAGGCAGAAGGCAAATAAAATGAATCTAGACAGAGTTCGGTAGGCTACTCGCTGAGGCAGGATGACAGGGCAAAGGTAGGCCTACCAGGCGACAGGCTAGTAGAGGAATCCAGGGCAAAAACGGTCCGGGGCAGGTCAAGTTGTTTAGCCATTATTGAGGCGATGTTAGTACCCTACATTGGCTAAAAAGCAGCTAGTCGAGGAAAGTTAGCTGGCTTCAGACTGCAGAGTCTATGGAACCCCAATAACATTGTCATTTAGCAGACGCTAACAGTTCCATGTGATTCGGAAAACAAATTAAACACACACCAGTCAACTATAAATTAGGTTTATGTTAATATATTTTCTGAAATACATTTTTATAATAAAAACATCTAAAAATTGATTTTGATCAAACTTGCCTGGGCGGGCCAGTGAGTAATGTGGGCGGGCCAGTGCCGCCCTGGCCCAATACTGGCTACGCCCCTGATCTCGATATGTTTGCATTTGTCACGCCCCTGGCTGTAACACTGGTTCTGTTTCTGTTTTCCTTTGTGTTCTCCTCCCTTTCCCTGTGTGTGTGTGTGTGTGCATGGGCGGAGTCTCCCGGAACAGACAACCATCCTCACTTGTGGCAGATCAGCAATCAACGATCTATTTAAACCCTGCTCACCATCCATACTCTGCCAGATTGTTACCTCCGCTAGGACATTAAACACTTACCTTTTGAAACTTCGCCTCACAAGTCGGTTTTAAGGTCCAAACATTGCTGTACCGTAACAGAACAATCTGGCCAAATGGACCAAATGGAACAACACGCGCTTCGGACGGCCCTGTTCACACAAGGAACCCGAATGGGACAGTATGAACAGGTTTTCCTGGAGTTGATGGAAAAGCTCATGAATGGGAGTTCTCCCCTCCCAAATAGAGTTGGTTGGGTCCAGCCCGTCTTTTCCAAAAAGTTTTATCTGACAGGTAAGGCTACCGATAGCTGGGCCGTGCGGCCCTACCGTACTGATACGCGTCAGGGAGGATGGATGGGAGCAGGGCCGGAGTGATGGCATCACTAGACAAGGTTTTACCAATTGAAAAACGTCTATATTTATTTTACATAAAGCTCCAAAAACTATTTTGCGTTCAAAAACGTGCACGCTATGCGCGCTCGCAGTGTGGAAGTCCCTATCTTGCATCACATCAAACCCATACGTCCTAGGTTGGGGCTAATCCCCGAATGTTTACAACGTCTGGCTTCGTGCCTGATTAACACTCGGATTGTTAAGCAGTCTCAGAAGTGGTATCAATATAAAAAATAATAAGATCCTTTTCTCTAATCATGAATCCCCCCAGATAAGTTCACTGCATCCCCAGTCAAACCAGGCAGCATCCGGCCCTGTTTGGTATACAAAAAAAGTGGGCCGGTCTTTGGCCTGAAACTCCCAGGCTGAAAAGTGGCCCCACTCCGGCCCTGCATTAGTACATATTGAAGCCATACAGCGATTGTTGCATTGTTTTTGTCTATCGGAAAATATAGGCTACAGTTGGAATTTTCGAAATCGTTACGCTGTGAGACCCGCATTCGAACAATCACATATGTACAATGCTACTCCTTCTACACTGTAGATTCTACAGTATAGTAGAGTTGTTGAGCTGCAGGAATTCTGCGTGCTCCTAGCATTGTGCTTTTGGATGTGCTTGATTAAATTGGTAGTATTGTACTTTGCAGTAGCTTACTAAGACCACCCCTCAAAACATTTACTTTGCAGACATTGCAAACAGCCGACGAACTAGTTGGCGCGGCAAGCGGGAAATATCTCCACACAGCCGACTTTGGCTTGCTCCATGTTGCTTTTAAGTTTATCTGTCCACTGGTTGGACACGAGCTGTACACCGCACGGTGCAATGCTTCAAGCTAAAAACTTCCATGGTTCATACACCAGCGACAAAAAATATATAATTATTCAAAAAAAATGTTTTACATGTTTACAATGTTTGGTAACTGTTTGATTACTATTGTATATTTGACCAATACACTATTTTGTTTCTACTGCTACATTTTATTTATTTTAATACGTTTGATTACATTCTATTTTCGCATTTTGAATGCACAATTGTTTTTTAAATAACAAATAAATAAGAATTCAGGAGATTCCATCTGTTATTTTGTCTTAGTTAGGAAAGTCTGGTGCCTTTAGTCTCTTCCACGTGGTGGAAGGAAGGTATAAGGTGGGAGGTATACAGTTTATTATTAATTCAACAACGGTATCGGATCGGTATCGGGTATCGACAGATACACAAAGCCCAGGCATCGGTAACGGGACTGAAAAAGTCTGATAGGTGCATTCCTATTCACGACTCCCCACAGTTTCTTCCCTCTCTTTCAGATGCACCTTCTCCTGTGCCTTCCAGTCCCCCTGGACCACCTGCTGGACAAGCTGGACATTACACTAACTCGTGCCCCCTGCTGCCAAAAGAGAGGGCCACACCTTTTTCTCTCCAGTCTTCACCCCCCCAAAGGCTCCAACTCCAGTGCACCATACTATGGTTACGTGAGTCCATTCCTCTTCTCGCATTAGTCGATTCAGGAGCAGATGACAACTTTATTGATTCCAGCATCTCGGGCTGTCAATGCTCTGAATGGAGAGAGATTAGCCAGAATCACTCACCTCAATGTTCCGCTGACTCTGGTGGTGTCTGGAAACCACAGGGAGGTCACCAAATTCTTGGTCATTTCCTCACCACATGCCCCGGTGGTTTTGGGGCGTCCAGCCAACCAGATTGTCGGCTGGAGCAAGTTCTGCCACTCCAGCTGTCTTCGATCGGCCGTGAACTCCAGCAAACAAGCAGGCACCTAGTCCTCCTGATCTATCTGCTGTTTCCTGGTGACCCGTTGCCTACTAGCCGACTGTACAAGATTTCCCGTCCTGAGAGAGAGGCAATGGAAGGTTACATTAAGGATTCCTTAGCAGCCGGGTTGATTCGTCCTTCCTCCTCACCTGTAGGTAATTATTTTTTGTGGATAAAAAAAAGACAAGACACTGCGGCCCTGTATAGAGGGTTACATTTACATTTACATTTATTCATTTAGCAGACGCTTTTATCCAAAGCAACTTCCAAGAGAGAGCTTTACAATAGTGCATAGGTCACTGATCATAACAACGAGATATCCCCAACATTGCAAGTAGTCAAACATGAATCGTACATTGTGAAAAACCAACAATAAGTGCCAAAGGGAAGAATCATAAGAGCATGGAGTTAAACAAGTTACAATTGAACAACATGAACCTTAAAAGTGCACGAGTGTACCTGTGGAAGAGCAAACAACAGTTTAATCAGTTACAGCTAACCAGCAAGAGCAGCAGGTCTCTAAGTAAGAGTGCTTCTAATCCTGGGAGAAACTAACATCATGTCCAGCACCTTTCCTAGGTACCGTTGTATTCCCGGAACAAGTGTGTCTTGAGCCTTTTCTTGAAGGTGGGGAGACAGTCAGTGTCTCTGATGGAGGTGGGGAGTTGATTCCACCACTGGGGGGCCAGACAGGTGAAGAGCTTGTGTTGGGACCGGGCAGTCTTGAGCGGTGGGACCACCAGACGGTTGTCAGTGGAAGACCGAAGGTGGCGGGTGGGGGTGTAGGGCTGGAGGAGAGACTTGATGTAGTCGGGTGCAGTCCCATTCACCGCTCGGAAGGTCAGTACCACGGTCTTGAATCTGATACGGGCCGTGACGGGCAGCCAGTGAAGGGAGACGAGGAGCGGGGTAACATGGGGGCGTCTGGGTAGGTTGTAGACCAGACGGGCCGCTGCGTTCTGAATTCTCTGGAGAGGGCGGGTTGCGCATGCTGGGAACCCGGCGAGCAGCGAGTTGCAGTAGTCCAACTTGGAGAGGACAAGTGCTTGGACCAGCAGCTGGGTGGAGTGCTCGGACAGGTATCTCCTGATCTTCCGGATGTTGTAGCTGTTGTGGGTTAAACGAGATCACTGAACAAATACCCTCTTCCCCTCATTGATTCTGCTTATGAACCTCTCCCTCAAGCCACCATATTCACAAAACTGGATTTGCGGAACGCATACCACCTGCTGCGCATGAATGGAAGACTGCATTCAATACTCCACTATGACATTTTGAGTGCCTTTTGGCCTTACAAACGCGCCTGCTGTGTTCCAAGTACTCGTATGACGTTCTCCGGGACATGCTGAACAAGTTTGTTTTCGTTTACTTGGATTTACAAAGACTACAGCCGAAGGGCTGCCCCACTGACTCGCCTCACCTCCATCCTCCTTCCCTTTAAGTGGTCCAGAGAGGCCGAAGAGTCTTTTTCCATCCTAAAAGGACTGTTTACTTCTGCACCTGTGCTCTCTCACCCTAACCCTTCCAGGCAGTTTGTCGTCGAGGCCGATTCTTCAGACTCCTGTCCCAGCGTTCACCTGAGGATCAGAAGCTACATCCATGCGCCTTTTTCTCGCGGCGGCTCTCTCCCGCTGAGGTAAACTATGATATAGGCAATCGTGAACTTCTAGCTGTGGTACTGGCCTTGCAGGAATGGAGACACTGGCTTGAAGGAGTACAGAATCAGTTAATCATCTGGACAGATCATAAGAACCTCCCCTACCTCTGATCGGCCAAGAGGTTGAACTCTCGACAGGCTAGATGGGCGCTGTTCCTGAGAAGGTTCAACTTCACCCTAACCCAGTGATTCTCAAATGGTGGGGCGCGACCCCCCAGGGGTGGGGTCTCAGGGGGGGCGCGAGCGGCAGGGGGGATTTAGTGTTTTTTTTAATTTTTTATATATATATTTTTTTTTAAATAAACATTATACCAAGGGTCAGAAGTGTAACAGAATTTAGATCTTACAAAGTCTATGGTTGCAAATGTTGCACACAAAGAGTAATGTTTATTTTTAAGTCATATATATTTTTGAAAGGGAATAAGCTGATGAAGCTGACTGACAAGTGACCAATGTTTACTGTTTAAAAATGTTATTAATTAAATGAAACCCCAGAGAATCATTTGCTCTTGTTTCTGTGTTTTGAGATTCACACAGACTGAACGGTCTTGTTTAAATGTTACAAATTGAGTTAATAAACTTGGAAATTGTTTTAAGATGTTGCAGATGTCAGCAAATGTTATTAATCTATTTTAATAATAAGGTGATTGTATGCAGAATGCTGGTGCTAGCAACTCAAACTCATATATAACTCTTATACAGATAAATAAATAAATATTAGCAGGTTCTCAATAGTATTTCAATTTAGGGGGGTCGCGAAAAAATTTCAGTCTCCTAGGGGGGGCATGACAGAAAATAATTGAGAAGCACTGCCCTAACCTATCTGCTTAACCTATCGTTAAGCCGGACTCCTTGTCACGCCAATCCACGCCTGATGACCCAGAGTCCCAGCCTGGTTCCGAGTCAAATGCCCCTCAAATGCCCCTGCAACTAAGAATGCCCCTTCACCTTACCTGGTCGGTGCAATACAGTGGGAGAGAGGTTCGCAAAGCTCAACTCAACCAACCCGACCCAGGTAGCGGTCGGCCTAATCGATTGTTTGTCCCAGACTCAGTTCGAGCTCGGGTCCTCCAGTGGGGGCATAGTTCCAAACTTACCTGCCATCCTGGGTCCCACCGGACCCTTGTTTTCCTCAAGCAGAGATTCTGGTGGCCCCCTATGAACCGAGATACTCGTTCTTTTGTTGCTGCCTGTTCTACCTGTGCCCGTAGCAAGTCCAACCATCAAGCTCCAGCGGGCCTCCTCAACCCTTTGCCTATCCCCAGCAGACCGTGGTCCTATGTTGCTGTGGATTTCGTGTCTGGGCTCCCGGTATCAGAGGATAATACAACCATACCGTTGTGAGTATTTGTTTTCACAAAACATATTGAGTCATCCAAGGTTGCTGTACATTCTATTGTAGCCTTCGCCGACTCTCATTTAGCTCAACATCCTTGTCCGTTCGTCCTGTTAAATATGGACGGCCCTCTCAACCATTCAGGTGCTATCGCCGTCCGTCCATGGAAAACAGGGATGGCCCTAAAAAGATCCATGCCATCGCCTGTCCGTCCATGCTCTGCGATCCCTGCCATCATCGTCCGTCCATGTGTGACGGGTATGTAACAGACGTGGTCTTGCAAGTTCCGTCAGAGTTTTCCGGACCGTGTTCCTTCTTTACCGAGGATCAAACACACCAACTCTGACTTCCCAAGCACCACCACTACCAGCTACGCCAAAGAAAAGCTAGCTATTCAATGACGTGGGTGGCCTGTTACATACTTGAGGAGTGAGTTTCACCGATTCACACCGGCTACACATGCTTTGGGCTTCCCCTAGCGACGGACGTCCATGCTAATCAGGGACGGCACTCTGAACATCATCGCCGTCCATCACCATCCGTCCAAGCGAAGATCAAGCTGCCATCGCCTCCGTCCATGCAGACTCCCCCTAGCAGGGGCGTAGCTATAGGGGGTGCAGCAGGTGCGGCTGCACCTGGGCCCGTGGGGTGCAGGGGCCCGTAGCCGGGTCCAAAGATTTACACGCGTCACTCGACGTGGGCGCGTCACTCGACGTGGGGCCCCCCCGTCACTCGACGTGGGGCCCCCCGCGTCACTCGACGTGGGGCCCCCCCCCCTCTAAGTACCATCGCTCGATGGGCCCTCCCTCGGTTCAACGATGTACTAGCTCTCCGATATGCTTATGTTCAACTACGTGTTGTTAATAAACTACCATCAGTGTCAAATGTTATTTATACACCTCATGGTTGTTATGATTTTTTGGGGGAAAAGTAGCAATTTATACCAAAATCATATGCTTATCCTACATATATTATAGAAACGATCAAAAAACGATTCAATGAAATGAATAAGTTCTTATTTTCTTTGGTATTTTTGTGATTAGCAATGATGACTGCTGGGTAATATGTATGTTGTTGTCCAATGTCAAGTCTCTATTTGATCATGTGACGATAAAATACGCGATAGTTACACCAATTTGAAGGTTACGATAACGCAGTTCATTGAGCACAGCACAACTGAACGTGTAGCAATGCCTTTTAAGCATAAGAGTGGAAGCAGGAAAAGGCAAGAGAAAAAAGAACAAGATGAGAAGGCGGCAAAGCTACCGAAATTAGATTATTTTTTAACTAGACCATCAACTAGTGCCAGCCCACGAAGTCCGCCACGGACGACCCCCCTGCTAGCAGCAGTGCAGCAGGTCAGCTGGGATCAGAATCTCTGGCCTCAGACAGGTAACCTACGGCTATTGTGATAGATATACATTTCAAGCCAAGCTATAGCCTACATACATTATGGTCGGGCAGGATAACTAGGATACAAGTTGGGTAAATAGTGGTCACTACTAGGTGGATAGCACATTATTATGTTGAGCTAGCCAATGGCCTAGCACGATGGCAAACGAAATATAATGGGTGTCTAGTGGCTGTGCTCTGTATTATTATACGGTTTTTATACGTTAAGAAATGTTCCCGCTGAGAGTCAAACAAGACTTAGTTCATCGTTTCCGAAATATGTATGGTTGATTATTTTTTTATTTTTTTTGCGCTCACTAGGGGGGGGGGCGTCATAATATCTTGCACATGGGCCCGTCGTTACTACGTTACGCCACTGCCCCCTAGCGACGACGTCCATGACGCTCTGAGGGATTTAGCTGCCTCTCCAACCCAGTCATTTGGAGCAGATAAACATAAAAAAAACATGCAGGGCTACAGTAGGCCCAAGGACCAGGATCAATGAACAGGATTGAGAGAGGCTGATGTAGAGGAAGTATTAGAGAAGCTGACAAAGTTGAATGTGCTCTTCCCTACTTAGGCCTACAACGTTGATAGCCGGTCACACGAGCGCTGAGTCTTTAGACCAGGATGTTGTTACTGTCGAGTATCGCTTTCAGTAAAATTAGCCAGTTTTCAAAAAATAGATTTCAAGCTTATTTATGTTTTAGGAGGCATATTTTCAGTTTGCAGATGATGATGTTGGAATAGGGATTCCAGATGAAATACTGCCAGTGAAACTTTTAGAATCCGCTTGTTTCAAAGTGAGTTCTTTATTATTTAATTAATGCAATATGCATGCTTAAAAATATCACTAGAAGAGAAAAACTTATGGGGAAGTTTGTCATATAGGTTAGGACAATCTTAACACAGGATTGGCCAATTTCTTTGTTTTCATGCAACTGTTTCAACTATGTAAGGCTGCCATATAGCCTATCACCATCCCCTCATGCAGGGTATGAGAAGAATGATCACTCTTAGTATTTTGAAGTGTAAATGAGCAGCAACAAATGTAATCTTTTTAATCCATGCAATCTTCATAAATGATAAGTATGCATACTTATTTAAAATATGAAGAAATATCCATTGTAAAAAAACAGGCCTATCTGCAACCGATGCAAGCAAACAATTTCCCCAGAAATAGTACCCTCTCCAGTGACTGTAACTATAAATGTCGCCAACATTTCACATTTATCTGCAACCAGCATCTTTCAATTCAAGGGCACAGTAAAATTAAGTACTTCAAAATGTGTATCCCTGTGTATGAAAGAAAAACATATTTGTAGAGCAATAACAGCTGCAGTGAGTGCACACAATTTCAAAGGAAGAATAAAGAGTGCCCTTTGATTTATGATCTTTGCTTACAGCACATCTCATGGTGTGATTCAATCAACAGTGAGCAATTTTACTGAATCACTAAACTGCTGTAAGTTGCAAAGAATTCTAGAGAAAAGTGACAATTTTACAGTCATTCTGTGGTTGGTGTTGAGACAAGCTGAGGAAGCTTGAAGTTTTGTATTTCCTGCTGCTCTGTGTGAATATAAAACTTGCTTTCACAAGGTCGCCACTGGTGCTGAGAACAACCAACAGTGAGGTAAGTTTTTTTGCTTCTCTGGCAACCAAAACACTTTTGGTTTGATGAACTATGAGGTACAGATTATTATGCATTTTTCATTTCAGGATGCATTTATTAAGTTAAGCATCAACATCTACCTGTATCTTACTTCTTATTGTTTTACATGCCATTGATGATCCCCTTCCTCTACTATGTCTGTGAACTGTAGAAAGACATTTTCGGCAGGAGAGAGAATTGTCACTGACTATCAGTGGTAAACATATCTCATTTGGATTCTGAGCAGTTTATGTGCTGTTATACATTGACTAGGTAGATGTAGAAGTAGATGAATGTGACATGGATCTTTTAAAACCTTTAATGTTAGCTACAACTAACAGGCTAATGTTAAGACCTATTTTCATCCTACACAAATTGTATTAGCATATTCTGCCATATCCCTTAAAAATAAGGACAGGTAAGCAAGATCGTGTGTTAGCACTATGTGGTTGCATGGAAAACTTCAGCTGACATTCTCCTATGAACTGGTTTATCTTTGAGTGTTGTCATGCTTCAGCATGACGGGCACACAGTGAGTTTAGCATTGGGCTGGACAAACACAGTGGGACAGGGCAGTTCACATGTTGTGAGGGTGGATGGAATCTAAGACGTTGATTGATATCTTTATTTGGTCTCTGTGGTGGGCTGTGAGGCTTTAGTCAACATGTTAGATGACTATGCAAGTATGTGTCCGATGCGCACTAAGTTAAACCTTCCAGGAAATTACTCTCTGGCTGGGAACTGTGTCATAAAGCCTCGTTTTGAAGGGGTGGTTTCTCACGCTAGTGCAGGGGGGCTCACGCATGCACACACACACAGTCAGGTGTTCTGTCACTGCAGTGGTTAGATTGTCATTTCTGGGAAGTCTACATTTATTTTATTTTTTTATCATCTGAGTCATGGTGGTCTGAGAGAGTTATATTGTTCTCTCACTGTTAAAAAATTGGTTAAAAAGCTGCATTTGATAAAAAGAGCTCCTGAAAGTAAAAGCACTACTTCAACCTCATGACAGGGACCTTTTTTAGGGTTTTATCAATAGTCTGTGTTGCTCCACATATGGAACATGATAAACATTGTGTAAAGTATACCCAACCCGTAGAATCCCACCCATTATAGCCTCTAACAGAACAGTGTTGTTGCCTACACACCAGGGGCCTCATGTATAAACGTTGGTTTTCACGCACATGGTGTGATGTTTACTTGACTTGAGAATGTGCGGGCCGTCCGCAAAGTCTTGTCTGGCTCTGTTACGTGGCGAATTATAACTGAAAAGTGCGGAAACCCACCACCAAACATAAAAAAATAAAGTTTCCATTACAGTTACTGTTATACGTCTATGACGTTGACTAGATATTCAAAAAACATTAATAAAAGTTTGATTATTAATGTGGATGATCACATAAAAATGCCAAAACCCAAACGGAAAATGCTATATGAAGCTTAGCGCAAGTTCAGTCAGGCAAGACCGATCCCTGCACTCGGGCATAGCCTACTCGATAATGTCCACCTACTCACACCCCCAGCTAAGAACGCTCTACTTTCATCTGTTCCTATGTCGGGCTGTCATCTGGGTTCAGTTCAATTAGCGCTCCCGTCTATCAATTAACATTGTCACATGATCCCGTGCCTTTAAATACGATTGTCTCCGTGTGTAGTTTGTCCATGCTATCAAGTGCGCGACCCTCCCCGTCGCCACCCAGTTCCTTGTCTCTGCTCTTCTTTATTTTTAATGCACTTTATATTTAGCTAAATTTCAAAAGTGCTTAGAGGTTAAAAACAAGAAAGGGCGCAAATAGTGACCGTTTTTCACTCCGCCAACTTTCTATCGTTGCTAATACAATGTTGACACATTTTCTAGCCTCCACCTTGTTAGAACCTTGATCATTGGCTGTGTCTACTACCGTGCACTCAACGAAGTACACTGCAATGTAGTGCACTGCAATGAAGTGCACTTACATTTGCAGTGCACTCAGTTGCTGAGTAGCGCTGTCTAAACTGGAACACTTTACTTACCCACTTAGCGGGAAGTGACACACGCAAATCTGCTTGCGACACCCGAGAAACTAAACCCGCGAAACAAACCCGCTTGTATTTATGTCACTGGACACTCCTCCTCTTCCGCTACGTAGCCAAGATGGCGCCCGTTTAGGGCGAGTAGTGTCCATCGTCGGACACTTCATTTTTGGACCGTTTGCAGTGCATCATCCGGGTACTTTCAGTGCACTGAATTATTTTGGTTTTTCAGCGTAAGCGCCCTAAGCACTGAAAGTAAGTGCTCGAAGTGCACAAGTGCGCGGTAGTAGACACAGCCTTAGTCTGTGACATTTTTCTTTTTTGCTTGTTCAGCCATTTTAATTCAGACAAAGAAATGACCTCAGGAGTGCATTTAAAGGCGACCTGCATATTCATTTATGGGAGGAGGCAAGGCGGGGTCAGTGGCTCGTGTACGTGCGGTCAATCTCACGTTGATTGTGATTTATAAAGGAAAGGTGCGCAGGAACTGGGGGGTATTCCATCAACGTAGATTAAGGAAAAGCGAGACTTAATTTGCCAAGTCTCACTTACTTTAGCGAGAGTTCTGTTCCATTAAGGTGGCTTATTTTAGTTCAAGCTACGTAACCAAGATAATTCACACTTCGGAACTAGCCTGCTCTGTGTCAGGCTAAAAGTCAAGCTAAACTAAAATGTGTTGCAAATAATTTCAAAGAAGCGGAAACAGAATCTCAAAAGACAGTTCCGTCGAGTAAATTCTTGCGCGCAAAACAGCTTAGTCCGTGTTCGGAAACGTAAATTAAGACTTTTTGAAGTGCAGACATGAACGATTTACGTGTTTACTTCATCTCCAACAAATATATACATTTAAATAAACAAGTTAAGAAATAATGTCACTTTAACTGTTTTCAAAAGCCATTGGTTAAGTGACATCAAGCCTTAGAAACTAAGCAGAACGTCTAGACAAGTTACAATCGCTTATCGCGTAGGCTATCCGTTCTTTGACAACCCTTTTATCTTAATAAATGCGTGCGGCAAAGTTATTGTGAAGTAATTTATGAATTGTGTTCAAGATGTGATTGTGAAGACAAAAACATTATTAGCCCACATCAAGTTCAATTAACCATGGCCTTCTTCAGTGTTTTGAATGTTATCCTACAATTTTCAATTGCTGCCACGTTCTTTTTTAGGTTATATTCTCAATCTCCTGTTGAGAATATCGGCCATAGGCCAGCCTGCTGTCAGAACGGTTTCAAACAGTGCATCAAATTACGCTAATTATCAGTAGCCTAGGCTAAATCACTGAATGCATATATGTTAATTTGGTATGTCTATAATTTACGCTTTTTAACAGTTGTAATGGTTTGACAAGTTGTCCATTGTCATGTTAATTGCTGCAACCCTTTTTGGGGACAACACCCAAAAAAATAAAAAAATCAATTTACGCTGCTGAAACAACACTACTCTGCTGGTTTACGCTTTGCTTTTTGTGACATAACTCCTCTTTTCGACGATCGCCTGATCTGGGCTGCACAGTCTAAAGGCCTAATTATGCTTCTGCATTTTTCGAAAAACGCAGAGGAGGGAACGCCCTCGTGTCCGTGGAACGCCCTCTGCGTGCTCTCCGTCAGCCCTCGGAGAGCTTTTGACGGACTGACGTGCACCTCCTGAACTATCCGTCGAAATTACGCAGAGCGACGGAGACCCCCTTGGCTGTGATTGGTCCGTATTAAGAAGTCAGGGGCGGGGTTGCCGCTATGGGTTGCCGTGACCAACAAGACCAGGGGTGGGGAACGTCCAACCTGCGGGCCATATGCAGCCCGAAAAATCATTTGGTCCAGCCCGCCATGACATTGCAGTGCAGGCACCATATTATTAGGTGCATTATTCGTTGGCAGCAGCACTATTTTAATATGTGGAAGAGGACCGTGGAGGCGCTCAGCGTCGCGTTCTTGCAAATCAAGCCCCAATACGTTGTTGGTTTGGGCTAAACCCGGAATGTTTACAACGTCTGGCTCCGCGCCTGATTAACACTCGGATCGATAAGCAGTCTCTAAAATGGTAGCAATATAAAAACATATACGATCCCTTTCCGTAATCATAATAACCCCCCAGAAATGTTCACTGCACACCCAGGCTGCCCTTCCAGCTAGCATCACAAACATCACCAAAGAGATCGAAGCAGTTTTTACAATTCATATTTCAGCTAAACAGTACATGTAAATCGCCATTTGAATTCAAATGTGACGAGAAATGGGCAGTGTAGTCGCTGAAACTGTGCATATTTTATTGATGAAACGGCTCATTTGTAAATTTGCTCCGAGTTTTCGATAACCTATAGCTAGCATCGCAGTGCAGCGCCACCTACTCTTCTGGCGGTGAATTGTTTTCAGCACCCACAGCCTACGGAGAACTATAAACGAAGTCTATCCGTGTGTATCCGTGCGTATCCGTGAGCCCGCCCACCCGAAAACGGAGACTCAGAAGCATATTGAGGCCTTAAGGTCTAGCTTGCATTAGCGTTGCCTGTTAGTGGAACGGAACGTTAGTGGAACGGTTTGAGGCTTAACGGTGCGTTCACACTGCAGCCTTTTTTAACGCTCCCCACCGCTTGCCTTCCCACAGTACACCACGCTCGGGGGCGTGTCGGGGGCGTGTCGGAGATTAATGCAAAACTGTAGTTCTTAAATCACTGTTATGTAGTTCGTATAATGTCATGGCAAAATGTGCAGACAAAATACAACTTTTACACACATTAAGCAAAAATCTGATACGCTTTCTAGATCTGACATGATCTGATCTACTGCCAACAATAGTTGATCTTTTTCCACACTTTTTTTAGGCCGAGTGAAAGATTAAATGCCACGCACTCTATGTAACCGGTCTTGTGCCGGCTGGAATACAGAGTTGTCTATGGTCCATGTTGTATAGCCTATGTATTTATAGTGTTTACGCTCATTTTTATTATTAATGTATTGTAATAGGCTAGTTACAATTTCTGCAAGCTAGCTAGACTTTAGCAATTTGCGTACATCGACTAAAAAGAAAGTATCAGACAAACGTTGACATGTAAACTTTAATTATATTACTCAAAATCTCTGCAAATCAATCGCTAGATTATGACTAGCCAGTACACATTTACTGTATGGCTAGCGAGTGGCTGCCAGCCAGCATTTCAACTTTGGCTGTCAATCGTGTGCCGGTGGGTGAGCTAGCTAGACTATGCAGCTAGCACAGAAGAAAGTTACGTAATGTGACAAAACTGAATTACAAAAGTACAAAATACACTCCAGGGACGCCGACAACCTCGGCAACCCTGCGCCAGGCATCATTTTTCTTATTAACATCTCTGTAATCAAACAGAGACGTATTATATAGTAGGCCTATTGGATGTGCGGACACGCATACGATGAGTTTCTCCTCCATCTTGAAATTGTCAAACCTAGAAAACCAATCCTAGCGTTTTCTAGCTCCTCATTTACATAAAGTTGAGAAAATCCAACTTTCGACGCTCCGCTCACCTTCCCACAATGCCCTACGCGAGCGTCAACGCCTGGTTTAATTGAAAATGCATTGGAAGCCGACGCCCCGCGCCGCCAAGTACGGTGCAGTGTGAACGCATCGTAAGTCTGAGTTGACGTTTACCCAAGTGAGACATCATCTAGCACGTATCGATATCTCCAAAGCAAGTAGTATTATGCACTGATTTCAAACGAAATTCGCTGCTAATGGAGTTTATTTAAAACTGTAGACATGCTAGTAAGAGAAATGCGGGACTGTTAATTAACACTGTAACATTATCGTAGCAAACTAGCGATTTTTAGAAACGCTTCAATTAGGAAAATGTTTGCAAATATATGTGCAGGACTGTGTATAGCACAAAACAAGACTTTAATTAAAAAAAATATCAATTAATTAAGTCGCAAATATATCATTTATCGGACTCTCGGGATGATCTGGCCGCCATGGTTGCCGGTCGCGCAGTATTCGCATACCCCTTGGTTTCAAGTAAGGTCTCGATCTCACTTGGTTTCAAGGGGTGTATACCCCTAAGTCTTAGCCCTACCCCTAGCTCAAAAAGAGTATTGGGACACCACTAGGTCTCACGCGAACGCGCAAAACCGAGGGGTAGGGGTAAGGGGTAGGGGATGTATTGGGATTGGCCCTTATTCGTTTTAGCGAGACTTGCGTTAGCGACGTTGATGGAATACCCCCCTGGCGTACGACCGGTTTTATACATGTGAATATTTCTGTGGGTAGGTACTTTTCAAGTTTTGGCCGTACGCCAACAGGATAACATCACATATCCTACATTTACATCACTGCAAAACACAATGTAGCCTATATATATAACTAAATATATTTCTTTAATAATGTGCATATAATCATATGTCAAAAACTGGAAATACAGCCGTTAAGCTCCTGTGCAATTGCTACTCTACGTCCTCGTTATCAGTCCAAACTTTAATACTATTCATGACAAAACCGGCATGAAGAAACGTGTATTTACGAATTTTGTTTTTAAATTGTTACCTCGCATTGCTTTTTTATTTATTGGTGATCCCGCTGCTGTGGCCACCAAATAGGCTAGGCCTAATGTACGGTGGCCCTGAAGTGCAAATGACACCTAACATGAAAGCATCCCCTAATGAAAACACTTCCTCCCACGAGTCAACTCCCCCCAAATAGGATGACGTGCTCACCCCCCCAATACAAAGACACGCTCCCCCCGAATACGAGTCAACTCCCCCCAAATAGGATGACGTGCTCACCTCCCCCCAATACAAAGAAACGCTCCCCCAAATGGGAAACGACATTACATTAACTCTAAAACACATTACATTAACTCAAAACGGAAAGGGTAGGTACTACACTTGGATGCAGTAACTAACATGAAATAAGAAATTGATCGACAGAAGTACAAAATGCAATAGCCTGACAGAGTAACGTGCACCAGGACATTTGTCTGGCTATCGAAGCATATGTAGCAAATAGTAGGCTACTCGTATTCGGGGGGAGTGTTTTCATTTGGGGGATGCTTTCATGTTAGTCGGTGTCATTTGCACTTCAGGGCCACCGTACTAATGTGTTTTTTCGCCCCTCCACCTCCCCTACAAGTATTTCAATAGGTGCATTCGACATGGACTGCGGCTGCATGAAACGACCGGCGAGAGTAGCCGCTTGCAGTCGGGGAGGAGTTGAAAACGGCTCTGTGAAGTCGGACATTCCAGCTTCTTGTGGTTTGCTGCGTTGATGTCAGTCATGGCCGATCAAGCGCTGTTTGCTTAAGTTACTTTATTTATAATTAAACTTAGTCTTTCCGTTAGTAGAAGAGGTTGCCCAAAACCCTTTCTTCAACAAATGTTTTATTCAATCAAATTATTTGGTCCGGATTTGAGCATCGGCGAAACTGAAGGTGTCAGAATAATTACAAGACAAGCGTCAAAGTTGTCGTGTGGGAGTCTGGCCAATCATGAAGCCGTGCAGTTGCTCTTGAGAAAATGCGCTCGGCTACACAGCCGGCAGTTCTCGAATCGATCTCACGGTACTTTGATGGCTACGTCACAGTGACCTAGCCTCGGCGCCGTCTCAAGTCGGACAAAAAGTCTAACCAGAATTCACTGTTTCAAGTCAGACGCCTGCAGCCGGCTGCAGCGCTGCATGAAGTGAGGTCATGTCGAACGCACCTAATGTCAGTGTCTGAGACTTTGCGCCTTTTCGCTCTTTTCCCTCCTGACGCCATGATTCAACGTAACGTAAAGTAAGAACAATCGCATGCCAGAGGCATTGATATACTGGATTAGCATTCATGAGGTGCTTTGCATTGACCATTTACCGGGTACAATGCTACGGAGCCCCTAAAGGCACATGAAAAAAAGACTTTCTCGTGCGCACCAGAAAGTATCTTCTCAGACACTGTTACTTGTAGACGAGGTGGAGGCTCGAAAACACAATATTTGGTGGCCGGTGGATCACCAATAAAAACAGTGTGAGTTGCAGCATATTGCTGCTGCCATCAACTGTGCCAGTGTTACCCCGAGTCTATGGGGCGCCGTTTGTAAAAGGTTGCACGTCCGTTAATCCTGCAAATTTTTCGCACATTTAGCACAAATAAATGCAGCACACTTTTCAACTGTCACTTTTTTAAACATTTTGAGGGAAATTCATCTAAATACATGTCATAACTTATCCAAAGCAGTATGCTAAATAATAAAATAATATTTGATAGAACTGTTAAATCTAAATGTTAAATGTTAAATCTAAATGTTAAATCTAAATCTAAATGTTAAATCTAAATGTGAAATCTAAATGTGAAATATTAAACTAAATATTTAGCTAAATATTTAGAAACGAGCCAATAGCTGAGCTCCTGGCAAGAGCAGTGCACTGCACACAGCCCCGCCCATGCCTGGATCAGTGGGTGCAACGCATAGGTGCAACGTGGGTGAAAGAACTCAAAGATGGCAAGTTCTTTCCAGCTAGGTAAAATTCTACCTCAGACTAATACATTCTATTAGAAATTCTGCGGGTTTTTGTTGGAATTCTACACTGGCGAATTACGTTTGGGCCTGGTGATGAGCGATCGCACTAACTAAGCAATCTGGGAAAGTTAGTCACATATTCACAAACAACTTAACATTAATGATGTGGACGGCACCGGTGGACCTGCACCTTGGAGTGCTGCCCTCACTCCTGCCAAAACTGCACGTTCGACATCCCCTAGCTGGGAAGAACTTCTTGTAGAACTGGAAGAGTTCTTTCACCCAAGTTGCACCTATGCATTGCACCCACTGATCCAGGTATGGGCGGGGCTGTGTGCAGTGCACTGCTCTTGCCAGGAGCTCAGCTATTGGCTCGTTTCTAAATATTTAGCTAAATATTTAGTTAAATATTTAGCTAAATATTTAGTTTAATATTTAACATTTCGATTTAACATTTCGATTTAGATTTTACATTTCGATTTAGATTTAACATTTAGATTTAACATTTAACATTTAGATTTAACAGTTCTATCAAATATTATTGTATTATTTAGCATACTGCTTTGGATAAGTTATGACATGTATTTAGATGAATTTCCCTCTAAATGTTTAAAAAAGTGACAGTTGAAAAGTGTGCTGCATTTATTTGTGCTAAATGTGCGAAAAATTTGCAGGAATGAAGCCCAGCGCAAGTTCAGTCAGGCAAGACCGATCCCTGCGCACGGGTTAATCGTAGTGTACACTACCCACTTCCCCCCGCTAAGATCGCCCTTTCTTTCCTTTCGTCCTTGGTAGGGCGGTCACTGGGGGTCAGGTCGATTAGCGATCTCTAGGGGTCAGGGTGATTAGCGCTCTCGCTAAACAAGCAATTGCATCACATGATCCGTGCCTTTAAATACGATTCTCTCCCTGTGTAGTTTGTCCATGCTTTCAAGTGCGCGACCCTCCACCTCCCCGTCGCCACCCGGTTCCTGTATGAGTCTTCGGCTTGTCTGGTCGTCGGCTGTCGCCACCGCCACCGGTGTCTGGACTCCGTGAGGGGATTCTTCTTCGGGCGTTGGGCAGGCGCCCGTTGATTTATATAATTCCCCGTGGGGTCCAAGCTCCAAACACTGTCGTACATTTCTTATTATGTAATAAACGTATTCAATCTTCCCAGGTCTCTCCTGATTGAATTAACGGATGTGCAACCTTTTACAAACGGCGCCCCATACGAGTCGAGATACAATTTGAAAACAAAAGTGTTTCGTTATGAACAGTATTAAACTTTGGACTGATAACGAGGACGTAGTGTAGCGATTGCGCGGAGCTTTTAACTGTATTTCCAGTTTTGACATATGATGATATATGCACATTATTAAATAAATATATTTGGTTATACACTGTGTTCTGCAGTTATCTATAGGTAGGATATATGATGTTATCCTCCATGCAGTCAGGGCATCTCCTCCTCCTGCACCCATAGTGGACGTGATGTTGAGACAGCGCTGAATTTTGATTTAAAATTTGAGTTGTATTGTACAAGGTGTTTATGGAACAATTATCACTCAGCACAAGCACAAATAACACTGCTGGATTTAGTCTTCATGATAATGATGAAACGGAGTGAAAAAAACGTGTGTGAGGAAAACAAAATACATAAATATTACGAGTAATCGTTCTTCCCACACTTAGTTTCTGCAGTCTGACTACAGTACGGTCATCTGCGTCGCCAATTCCAACTGTTTCCAAAATGTGCGTAGGCTCACGGGAGGGTCAGAGTTTGCGTGAAAGACCGCACATTCTTCCGTCAAGTTTGTTTTTTATAAATAACAACCTTTGCGTGGAAAGTGGCGTACGCACATTTCAGCCCCGTTTTGTGCGTACGCAAGCTTTATAAATGAGACCCCAGGCCTCTACAGTGAAGCCTAATCACATTTCACCCTAGCTGTCAGCTGTGGCCCACAGCAGGTCTGGTTAATAGCAGGGACGGCACTTTATCTGGCCTCACAGGGTGGCCTCCAGACTCTGATAAGGACGCTTTCTCTTTATCTCCTATCCTCTCTAAACAAAAATACATTCACTGGGTTAAAAAAAAAGAGGTCAAAAACGATACATCCATCAATAATGCAAGGGTTTGGCATTTGGTGTCCTCTGACGCATTTCTGCAACTGAAGCAGAAGCACAAGCAACCTGCAGGGTGGGGGGAGGAGGAGGGGCTGTGCGGCTGTGGCTGGGGGGGATGAACGCGGTTGTTTTACTATTCAGAATAAAGGCTGGTGATGCTGTGTGGGAGAGGATGCTGACCATAAATGGTCTGGAGGCGGGGCAGCATGACTGATCTATGTAGCCCACAGTAAGAAGACGACAGTGACAGGACCTTAGAGCTTAGGCATCAGGTCTGTGACGTGCTGAACTTGTAGGGCTTCAAACCTTTCTGTCTCCCGTCAGGACCAGAACACAACAGTTCTCCAGTGACCAAACGTCGGCTCTTCTCTGGTCACAGGAAACATCACCTCAGGGCTTTCACAGGAGAGGAGAGGATCTCTATGGCAACCAAGTCGGCCTCTTGAACAGCTCTTTTTGAACAGCTCCGTCCAGGAAGAAACATTCAGAACAATTGATATCCGGTTGCGGCGGTACTGTGAGGATAGTGACCTGGAGTATGGGATATTGATCCCAGTTTAGATCAGTCTGCTTTGACTGACGACTCTGACGACAATCCTCTTCTAGAAGGATTTTGTATCACAGATACAAAAGAGGGCAGAAAAAGACAACAGGATAAATATTATCTATGAGAGAGAAAGAGAGAGACACACCAATGGATCTGAGCATGCTCCAAGTCCTGGAGAGAGAGAAGGTGCTGGAGGTTCTCCAGAGGGACAAACTTCTGCGGAGCAGAGAGGAGGACAGAATCAGGTAAACAGCACCTGTGTGCAACGCCTCATATTTTGATAAGGGGCTGTTCTGTGTAGAGACTTTTGAAAACACTGGCTAATCATAACCCCTGACAGTGCACATTGTATTTTAGACTTAAATATTTGCATCACACGGTAGAGTCTGCTTTGTAGAGTATGACACAAATGCCCTGAACTAGTATCTTGACGACACTGACAGACACGAGGAGCTTTCTTAGTCTGGTAGTTAAAAAGTCCATCTGTGATTCGCTGCCTACCTCCTATGTTCCCAGGAGACTGAAGTCGGAGCTCCAGGAGATCAAAAGGAAGGGTGCCAAGAGCTTCTCCAGGCAGTACAGCGAGAAGACCTGCGCCCGCTGCCAAAGGCCCCTGGGAAAGTTCTGGAACTCAGGCTCTGTGTGCCGAGGCTGCAGCCACCGGATCTGCAGCAAGTGCCGCGTGGGCGGGTCGGCCATGGATTGGAAGTGTACCGTCTGCCACGCCTACAGGTGAGCTCTGGGGGGAGGCGAGCCAGGAGCTCAACATGGCTGTCTGGCCCAAATGAGGACGTCTCCCAAAGAGATCGTGTGGCACACTTTAGTATGTACTCAGTAAATTCAGACTCCGGCGATGTTCTAATGATGGGGGGTAGGAATTACTTTCTCTTCTGATAAATGGGGTACGCATCTTGAATCCTGGTGGATGCTTCTGCAAGATCGTTTTCATTGAATACAGGTCTGCTCCTCACAGGGAAGTCAAGATAAGATCTGGTGAGTGGTTCCTGGAGGAGAGGGCAAAGAAATACACAGCTGAACCAGGTTTGTTTCCACTGTCTTTACGTACAAAACAACTATCACTGTGTTTGCTCTGTGCATCAAGCCATTATTCACTATCCCCATCCATCTATAAACATAGCAACATGGACCTTAGAGCTGAGATCAGGGGGGTATTCCAGGTAGCCAGTTTAGTGAAAACTCTGAGTAGTTTAACCCTGAAAACAGGCAAACTCAGAGGTTTCCGTTCCAGAAAGAGAGGTAACGAAACATTTTGGTAAGTTACCATGGTAACTTACTCCTTGAAACTAACCTGCTTGCTAGCATGCCATACTCTGAGTTTTACCCTCCCACTTTCTGAGTTTGATAGCGTTGGAAGACATGGGATATCGTTTCCTGGTTCAGCCGAGCGATCTCGAACAAAATTAAATTCGCTTAGTTATACGCCAGGAGACGATTTTAAGACTGCGATTTGATGTGCTTTAATTCCCTGATGAATGCCTAAGTTAACGTTAACGTTTCCCGTCACAATCTGTAATTTATTTTAGCAACATTCTCAGCCCTTGGGTCTTCATCGCTAGTGTTACACGCTGTGGACGTGCACACAGAATTGACCAAAAGCTTTTTGGCACTGAAATAAAGACAAATCATTGAAATTGTAGGATTTGGTCTTCTTCATTGCCTACAAATAGAAATCTAACAATGAGTAGCCTTGGTTTGAAGGAAGATGGGAAACGGAACAGTGTATTAACATTAACCAAATAATGCCAATACCAATGACAGTTATTTGACTCTTTGGGTTAAATCAAAGCAAGAATGGTCAAATTAAGGTGAAATAATATAATCATGTAATCATATTGCAAATGAATGAAATCAATGAAGGTTAACTAGGCCTACTCTACCATGACTATTGTAAACCAGAGATACAAAGCAAGAGCTGAGGAGAAGGTCTCAGGAGATCAATCATCCACAGAAAAATGCTTCACAATTCCTTTTAATACCCAAGAACAACTACCATCACACCACAATCTTGACCCTTTCTTATCAACATGACTAGCAATGCTACAGTAAGTTACACAATGAGATGTGAGAGCCATCGAGTTGAGACTCCATCCAGTAACTCCATAGTTTACCATATGAGAGGTGGGGGCAGGTTGATAGCCGTACAAGGTCAGCCTTTATTCTTCTGCCCTAAGTACACCATGTCTTGGTCAAAATAGAAATTCAGCAAATTCAACAATTAATATTCATATACAGTCGTATGCAAAAGTTTGGGCACCCCTGATAATCTCCATTACTTTCATCTATAAAATGTTGGGCGTTTGGATGAGGAACGTCTTTGTCATATATATACACATACGTCATGGACAGTGATATTTTAGCCGTGAAATAAGGTTTATTTGATAAACAGAAAATATGCCATACGCATCATAAGAGAATTAGACACTTGCATAAATTTGGGCACCCCAACAGAAAAATCACATTAATATTTAGTAGAGCCTCCTTTTGCAAAAATAACAGCTTCTAGACGCTTTTTATATCCTCTGATGAGTGTCTGGATTCTGGATTGAGGTAATTTGGACCATTCTTCCTTACAATACATCTCCAGTTGAGTAAGGTTTGATGGGTGCCTAGCGTGGACAGCCCGCTTCAAGTCACCCCATAGATTTTCAATTATATTCAAGTCTGGGGACTGGGATGGCCATTCCAAAACATTGTAGTTGTTCCTCTGCATAAATGCCTTAGTGGATTTGGAGCAATGTTTCGGGTCGTTGTCCTGCTGGAACACCCAACTGCGCCGTAACTTCAGCTTTGTTACAGATTCTTGAACATTATTGTCCAGAATTTGCTGGTACTGAGTTGAATCCATACGACCTTCAACTTTAACTAGATTCCCAGTTCCTGCACTAGCCACACAGCCCCACAGCATGACGGACCCCCCACCAAATTTTACTGTGGGCAGCAAGTGTTTTTCTAGGAATGCTGTGTTCTTTTGCCTCCATGCGTAACGCCTCTTGTTGTGACCGAATAACTCCATCTTTGTCTCATCAGTCCACAGTACTTTGTTCCAAAATGAGCCTGGCTTGTTCAAATGTAGTTTGGCAAACCTCAAGCGAGCCTTTTTGTGGCGCGTGTGCAGAAAAGGCTTCTTCCGCATCACTCTCCCATACAGCTGTTCTCTGTGCAATGTGCGCTGAATGGTCGAGCAATGCACAGTGACACCATCTGCAGCAAGATGACCTTGCAGCTCTTTGGAGGTGATCTGAGGGTTGTCCTTGACCATTCTGACCATTCTTCGCCTTTGCCTCTTTGTTATTTTTCCTGGCCTGCCACTTCTGGCCTTAACAAGAACTGTGCCTGTTGCCTTCCATTTCCTAATGACATTCCTCACAGTGGAAACTGATAGCTGAAACCTCCGGGATAACTTTTTGCAGCCTTCCCCTAAACCATACTGCTGAACAATCTTTGTTTTTAGATCATTTGATAGCTGTTTTGATGCCCCCATTTTGCCACTGTTCAGAGGAGAATCAAAGAGAAGCAAAACTTGCAATTGGCTAACTTAAATACCCTTTCTAATGATTGAATGCACCTTTTTATGTAATTGAAGGCTTAACGAGTTAATCAGACTAACTATGTGTTGCAGTTAATCAGCATTTAGTAGGCAGAGGTATTCAAATCAAATAAATGATAAGGGTGCCCAAACTTTTGCACAGCCTTTTTTTCACATTTGATTTAATTTCACACAACTAAATACTGCTACACCAAATATCTTTGTCTGGAAAACACCCCAGCACTCAGTGTTAACTAGAAAAGTAATATTACAATATTATATTGATCTTTTTTGGTGAAGACAGGAAATTATCATGCAGCCTCAGAGGGGTGCCTAAACTTTTGCATACGACTGTAGGTTATTGTTCCTACAATTAACATCACCTGTGACCATGCATCCTCCCGTAACTGGAGTTCCAGTAAATCTTTTTCGAGATTAGTCTTTATTCGTCTACCCTAATTAGGCCTACACCATCTCTTGGTCAGTTTTTGGCACTTTCTTCATGAGGTACAGTTTGTTCAACTCATTTATTTGTAACTATATAGGAATACATGAGATTACATTAGCTACATTTCACAGTTCCACATGCAAAATACATTGCCATTAAATGAACATCTCACTGTAGCATCCATGCTCTGTTCAACAGGATTAGAAGAATGTGCAAATCTTTTTTATACGATATAAATAATAGTAGGCTACATGGGGAGAGAACTACCAGCTACCACATAATTCTCTGCATCCATTTCTGCGGCAGCAATCAATGTCTTTTCGTCATAATCATCATCATCTTTTGATGAAAAGCATTCTGTTGGGGGAAACTGCTTGAAATATCCACCAATCAATTGATAATTACTTACCGTAAATCCTAAAATAAAGACCGGGATACAATTAGAGGCCGGGCTTCAGATAGTAGCCGGGGGCGTGGTCGATACGGACAAATAAAGGCCGGGCCCCAAATACAGGCCGGGGGTAAAAAAGCCTACGGTAATTACGCGACAATCACGACAATTTCCGCGTAATAAAACTATGAAAATGATCATATATGTTGCTGTAAATAATGAAAGAAGCAACAAATCCGATTATTTCACAAACCTGTTTCCATAGAGATTTAACGTTCTAACGATTTGAACGTTGCTTTTCTATTTGAAGATACGAAAGTGATAGTTAGTAGATAGATTCAAGTGTTAAATAGTAAGTAAGATAGTTGACAGTGTTTATAAAACAAATAGACAAAGACAGCAAAACGGATTCATCTTCAACGCGTCCAGTGTAGCCGGCTAAATAAAAGATCCGCTCCGTGAACGTTCTATTTCCACGAGTCAACATTTCCGCGCTTGGTGTAGCCGTAGCGCAAGTAAGAAATAAAGGCCTGCCCCTAATACAAGCCTGCCCCAAATACAGGCCGGTGCGCTGTGCAGCCTAAGTAAATAAAAGCCCGGCCACTATTTGAGGATTTACGGTAGTATCATGTCGAATATGATTAAAACCAAGGTGACGTCGAGGCTACAATCACAAGCGTAGCCTAAGCAAACTATGCATTAGGCCTAGGCCTACCTGTTCGTAGTATGTTTTTATATTTAATAAAACATTGAGCGTGCTATTTTATTAAGGCCACCACTTTTTCTCCTGTAATATTAACGGACAGTAGGGTTAAATGTTCAATGTATGGAGTGGCTATTACATTCAAATGTATGCTCGGCAGCAATTGTCTCTCCCGCCACTTGCATACGCTGCTAAAGCCGTGTTGCTTTTTTCCGGAATATGTACTCGACCATAAACACGAAATAATGTGGCATGGTGGATCCTAGTATCGGAGCTCCATTGATGTTGGCTTTCAATAGTTCTCATGCCCGCGCTTAACTCTGAGTTGACGTACTCCGAGTTGAGTTAACTAATTCATATCAGCTGTTCTGGAACCGAATTCTCAGAGTTTCCCATTTCAGAGTAACTCAACTCAGAGTTTGTTAAACCCGCCACCTGGAATACCCCCAGGGATAGGTAAAGCTCTAGCTATAGAAAATGTACTTCAGATCTGGAAGTTGTAGGTTAAAATCTCCCTCGCTATGACAAACGGGTTAAAAGCGTCTTCACAGATCAGATATTTACAGCTTGACTCGTACTTCTGTAAAATTACATAAATTGATGTCTGCCATGGGTAGAACAACAATACATGATACAGTTTTTCACAATTGTTAACATGTTTCTCAAAACAGTAACGGCTTTCTCAAAACTGCACACACAAAACGCTAAACCACTTTACACTCACTTTGCAAGATGACTCTTTGCAATCAAATCTCTTGTTCACTGTTCACAAAATGGAACTTGTGTTTTAATTTGGTACACACAGCCATATTTTCAAATGACACACACATACCATTCATTTAGTACTAAGCATTTGTCTGCACTATCTACCAATCATTTACAGCACACTGAAGTGCAAAATTGAAAACACAATTATAGAAATGGAACACACCATATGAATGATAATGACTCTGAAGAATGAGCCATTTTATTTACTTTTGTAAAATTTCTCAGTGTAGGCCCTAACCCAAACGTAAAACAGCACACAAATATGCAGCAAAAATATTTCGGTACACACAGAGAACAGTACAGTACCCCCCCCTTCACAAAAAGGAATTAGGCATCATGCCTCCGGTTCCTGTCTGGCCAGAGGGCCTCATCCACACTCCTTGATGCGGTCTGTGTTCCGGTTGAATGGGACCCTGTACACCTGTTTCATCCGCATGGCATTCCTGCGAAGAATACGCTCCAATGTAGAGAGGCTGACGGTCTGGACGTTCCTGAATGTAGCATTGTCAGCCAGGTTCCTAGTTTGTATTTGTCGGAGTGTGATAGTGTTTTCTCACAAACCATATTTACAATTTCAGTCTCCTGTTCGGCTGTGAAAGTATGGGTTCTTCCTCCGCGGTGTGGTTCTCTTTCAGTCCTGCAAAATACAAATACTTTGAGCACACTGTATTCTATTGATATGCAGTATTACAGTACACAAGGCAAATAGATTTTGTACCTGTTCTCCATCCTGAAGGTTCTAATGATGGCAGCAACTGTGAAGCGGCTGATATTTGGTTGGACCCTCTGGCCAGCCTTCCTCATGCTCAAACCATGGTGGAGCACATGGTCTACCACAGTGACCCAAATCTCATTAGAGACAACCGTTCTCCTTCTTTCTCCTCCTCCTCCTTCTTCTTCTCCTTGTCCTTGTCCTCCTCCTTGTCCTCCTCCTCTTTGTCCTCCTCTTCATCCTTGTCCTCCTCCTCTTCCTTCTCTCTGTCCTCCTACTCCTCTACCTGTTACTCCTCCTCCCCCTTGTCCCCCTCCTTCTTTTCCTCCTCTTCCTCCTCTCACTCTCACCCCCTTCCTTCTCTGGTTGTCGATCTCTTCAAAGTTCTCCATTGTTCACCAAACAAAACAGAGGCTCAAGGCACTTTCATGTTGCAGTCCTGATTGCAAATTGCTCAACAGACCTGAAAGTGTAGAGAGTTGAATATTTGTTTGTTGTAGGTTGATGCTTTGAGATTTTACTTGAGAAGGGTGTGCAACAACTGAACATTGTGTGTAGTGTTTTGACTTCAAAGTGATGTGTAATTGACATCAGAGTGTAAAGAAGGAAAGTCAGAGTCTAATGCAGATAAGGGAATGTGAAGTAGTGCCAAATTGGGTTAAGCGTGTGGTACATGAAGTGAAGGGTGTGCAAATTATGTCAAAATGTGTGCTTTTTGTGTGTTAACAACCGAGAAAAACTGTAATAGGGTTGTATTTTGCTCACAGCATAACACTTCAATCCATGAGTGAACTGCTATAAAACAGTTTGACTGAATAATACATTACTGCTGTCTGTGGGAACACTGCACACAAGCTTTCAGAGCAGTAATATTTTATTGTATATTGTTAAAGGAGGCGGTTTTGTCAACGACTGTTCTCTTTTACATTACAGATAGACATGAGACTGTTGGGGAGAAACTACTCAAGTCTTATCAAAGGTTGAGGTGAGCTAACAGTCTTGGGATCTTGTCTCTGAATGCTCCCATAGGAGACGTTATTTTATGTCATAAAAATGTTCACAGTCATGACCTGTTTTAATTTTCATTAATTATTATTATGTATTTTGTGTATCATCTTTCAGTCATATTTCAGTTGTGCCACCAACCCCTCCTCCCTATTATGACGGTCCATCTTTTAGCAGATATGGGGTAAGCGAAAAACTAATTCTAATTATTAACAGTATTTGAAATATAGAGCTCATTTTTATTTTATGATTTTTTATGATAGTGGTTATATGAATCCAATGTCTAGACGCTGAAGAACTCTAAACCCTTCACCAAGTCCATGGAAGACCTGATGGCTTCCTTCACGAGTCATATCAAAAGTACGTGATCCATTCTATTGATTTAGTGTCAAGCCATCTCAGACTTCAGACTAAACGTTAAGTCTCTAATGTAATGAGGGCCTTCTCTACTAAGTGGTCAGAGAACTAAATTGCATTATAAGGCAAAATAGTTACAAAAGAGGAAGCAGATGCTCATTTCCTTTGAGCCGAGGGCATTATCATAATTGATTTATAGGAGAACCCTGTATCTACCTCTAAGTCATCAGTGCTGAGGAAAGCACAGCTACTGCTTCGTTGATAAGATATCTCTCCTGATAAGCATGCAGCAGCAACAAGTCAAGTTTATTTATACACATTTAAAAACAACAACCGTTGACCAAAGGGCTGTACAGTAGCGTAAGCCATTAAACAACACAATATATTCAGAAAACAAGTTTTAACAGAAAACCCCCAGAAAGAAAGGCAATTGTCATATCACTGTCAACAAGCCTTCTCTCCTTTTCGAAGGTGTCTGCAGCCTTATCAGTTATTAGGAGAGAAATTGTTTAATGACTGGAACTGACTGCTTCTGATTTTTCCCGACAGAGATCTCCAAGTCTCAGACTGATGTGCGAGACTCGGGGCTCCAGGACCTTCTCACGGTGTCCAGCCGGCGCCAGAGCTTCTCTGACACAGACATCAACAAAACCAACAAAGTACGATCCACCAATCAACCATGTCACCAGCAAAGCTACAAAATACAATCTAATATTTTGTCACACAGCACCACATAGTATATTATAATGTATATAAGCTTTGCGTTGCTTTAGGAAGTAAGGAAGTACTTTTAACTATTAGTAAGTAGAAGTGTAAGTAAATAAATCATAAACCATAGTTGGTTACATGTAGCACTTTGTTGATTAATTTCTCATCAAACAGTTAACCAAAGGCCCCAGTCTGCCCAGCCTGTTCAAGAAGAGCAAGGACAGTGACCTGTCAGCGCCAGAGGAGGACACATCCCTGGGGTCAGAATACTCAAGCCAGAAAAGAGTAAGTGCAATTGTGAAAATTATGGGGAAACGTTCATACTATGCAATGTTCACATCCTGCGACTGATTCTGACTAGATTGTGTCGCGGTTGATTTGCTCTGTCTGTGTTTCATCATTTGCGAAGCTTGTGGAAATCTGCAACATGTGAGAAACGAAGAAAGTGCATTGCAAACACACGATGTAGACTATTAGGATGGATCTGTCATGCTTATGTTTTCTGGTGTTGCATTGCAAACACACGATGTAGACTATTAGGATGGATCTGTCATGCTTATGTTCTATGGTGTTGGTGCCTGGGTGAGGGGTGTCCAGTAATGTGGTATGTGTGTCTGTAGGGAAGCACCAGCAGCACCAGCACAGACTGCAGTCTGTTTGAACATGCCCATGTGACTGGAAACTTGGAGCTCGCCATCGCTTTCAACGACATTACGTCCTGCCTAGAGATTACCGTGAGAGCGTGTAGAAACCTGACTTTCGGGGATATCAAGAGAAAGAAGTGTCATCCGTAAGCATGGGAACAAGACATTGACTACCATTTGAAATTGTAATTGAATTGTATAAGCTTTTAATAACATCATGTATACCATGGCCTGCATGCACAGGTATGTCAAGATGTACCTGTTACCTGACAAATCTCAGAGTAGTAAGATGAAGACAACCATCAAGAGGAACACCACAGATCCTGTCTATGATGAATTTTTGCAGGTAAGGGAATTCTGAAAAAGTATATCACATATCGTGATCAATGTCATATGATTATATGACAGAATATGTCAATTCACTGTTGCACTATTCCTATGTAGCTCCTTGTCATCCATGAACGCTGTTCTCCTTTGTGCTTCAAACAGTGCCAGATAGAGCGCCCCCAGTTGTCTGGGAGGACACTGCAGGCATCTGTGTGGCACTCAGGTACTCTGAAGAAGAAGGTGTTTCTGGGAGAGGTCCTGATCCCTCTGGAGGGCTGGATGTTTGAGGACAGGGCTCATTCTAGCTCTGTCTGCTACCCCTTGTGCCCCAAGGTAAAACTGTGGAGATTGCAGGTGTTCTCCAAACACCTGTTGACCCTACACTTACACCAACTAAAAACCGCTAGAATAAAGGCGCTGTGCGTTTTGCTCAAGTGGATGTTTAGCTGTTATTTCTTTCTCAATCCTTTTTTTGTCTCTCTCTTCAACAGCCTGAGGGTTCAGAAGGCGGCGTCCTAGAGCAGAGCCGGAGAGAAATCCTTGTCCGAATCAAGTTCAGCTCCTTGTCCCAGCCTTCCTGGGTTTGCAAAACAGATGGTATGATGGTCAACAGTCACGCTCTCTATGCAAATCCACGTTCCAGCAGTAGGGGTCAGACCTGATCTGCTGACTTTATGTTTCCTTGTTCCCCTCAGAGGTTCAGATTGGACTACATGATGATGGTCAACTGACTGTTCTCATCACCGGTGCCAAAAACCTACCCACAAAAACAAACAGCAGCCAGAACACCTATGTGAAAGGGTAAATCATGAATGGGTTTCTGTGGTGTGATAATGTCTGTGCTAGGTGTGCTGTGTGTATTTAGGTGTGTATGATTGTTTTTACAGTAGATGTGCTCCTTTTCAGTTAGAGTGAGGGTTTGATATTGAGTGTGGGATTTATATGTGCTGTGTGTATTGATATGGAGTTTATGTGTGTGTGAGAGGAATTAAGACACCATGTAATCAGTTGGTTGTAAGTGAGTGTGAGAGTGAGCAAGAGGAAACGAAATGTGTGTGTGTGTGTGTGTGTGTGAGAGAGAGATGTGTGTAGGGTGTCTATTCGTGTGTATGTGAAAAAGAGTGTTCACACAAGTATTCACTTGTGTGTGTGTGTGTGTCAGGTGCCTGGCCCTCCCCAGGTCCAGTGGCCTGCTCCAGAGGACACATGTCATGAAGGTGAAGCCCAGAGCAGGGTGGTCTCATCAGCTGGTCTTCAGCCGAGTCACGCTCTCTGACCTCCTGGACTCCACCCTGCACATGGAACTCTGGGACCAATCCCCCTTCAGCCTCCCAGACCGCCCCATGGGCGTGGTCAGAATGGAGCCAGGTAAACTAGTTACTGTCTGTTACTATCGTTAATATGTCTAATTTTGAAAGAAAAAATATTTTATTCAATATGTTTTTTTAAGCTTATCTAACAACAGTAAACACACAAGGTGAACATCAATGAAAATGGAATAGGTAGGGAAGGTTCGTTTCACACAGATTACTTCAAGAACTAAGTCCTTTGACTCATGAGCTCCGGTTTTAGATACACACCACATCACAGGAAGTGGTTTCACTTGATTGATAGCATGGTATCCAGGGCACGGCCGTCAAAACTTCCTTCCTGTCTAAATAGACTCTCTGTCTCAGCTGTGTGAAAAACACAAAACAAAAGAATGCTTGTGTGGTGGAGGAGGGGGGGCAGAGGGTGATGTCACTGACCTCACGGTCTCTGTTAACCCGATGTATTCTGCAGGGTCGCCATGGCAACTGGCATTGCAAATGCCCAACATGTGGCATGACTTCTGTCTGCCCTTCCAAGCCAACATCAACGTCTAGCAGAACACGGTGATGTCAGAGTCATGGACGCACAAGCCCCGCTCTCTGTTTCTCTCTCTGTCCCTCTTTTTTACTTTCTCTTTCTCTGTCTCTCTCTCCCCCAAATCACTGAGGCCCTCAGGCTCAACCAGTCTCTCCTCTCAGCTAGTCATGTTCCAGCTACAGAATATGTGCACACCTAAATGTCATTTCTGACAATTATTGTTGTAAAGTACTGTGGATATGAAAAACAAATATGTTCCAATATGTAAAAATAGTAAACACTGTCTTTCTGTCATGACATGTTAAATAATAATTCAAGTTGAGTCCGTTGGACCTGTTATATTTCACAGTTTACACAGCCAAGAGAGGAAATGCTAAAACACAGCACAATGTAATCATAGGAGATCTTTATTGCCAATAATGTTGAACACCTCATTCTCATTACAACGTTTAAATAAACGAGGAGCACAACAGCAGCTGTGTTGTCATTCCAGTGTGGACAGGACCAAGTCTGGGCAGAGCCCAGCTGGGAAGGAGCCCTCTTTACAAAAGGCTTCTCGGTGGGTGTAAGACCGCTACATGTTATACGCTACATTCATTTTACAAAAACACATCGTCGACACTTTCAATATTGTGACGTGACTGAAGTGGAGTTGGATTTAAAAAAAATGCTTGACTGGATGACAAAATCTAAAGTATCAATGGATCTCCTTATCCAATTTGATGTCAGACAGCAAAATATTTTCTAAAGTAAAAAAAAAGAAAAGTAATAATTTACAAATTCACCTTTAATTTAGTGATCTAAAATAACTGTATGGAACATAAAACTACCATTATTTCATAGTCAATAAAGATTCCTAAAAAAGGATATGGAACAATAAATGCTCTTAGTAGAATTGCAAAAATATACAAACCAAGATGAAATTCCCTTTTAATGACCCATATACAGTATAAATATTCAACTATTTATGATTTCCAGCTACTGTAGCAATATTCAACATAAATGGAAGTGTTTGAATAAAATGAATAACAAAATAACCGAATATACACTTATGTATGTTATAGTAAGGTATCATATTGTGTTTCCTCTTTCCTAGTGGTCCTGGTGGAAAAAACAAGACATTGGCCTTGTTTTTCAACACATACAAGAAACAATCCACATTCAAAGTAGCTAGGCTCTGATTGGCTGAACTTTGTTTACTATGTGCGTATCATGGTATTACTGTAATTTAGCTATTCCCTCTTTTAGTCACAGCGCTGGTTAAAAAAAGATTTGGTCAGATCTGATCAAATTACACGCAATCAAAGCATAATCAGAATTAAATTCATTACACTAGAAAGAAAGAAGGAATAAAGTTTTTGGCACTAGTATGTTTTTTCTTACAAGAATTTGGACAAGCCGCCTTGCCCCAATAGCATGGTTACAGGATACACTCTTAATAGAGTAAAACATGTTAATAACTGTGTCTATCACTGTGTACCTTTATACTGCTCTGTGTGGTGAGGGGTGCTGTATGTGTGTGTGAAACTGTGCATGTGTGTGTGTGCGTAAGACGGGTTAGTCCAGTGACCATTCAGAAAGGGTGTGTGCCTGCAGGCCACCACTGCTTTTATAAGGCCTCAAACTCGTCAATCCTCTGCTTGGTGTTGCCTTGTCGGATCTGACGCAGCGTCTTGTACTTGTCCCGGCCAGCACGCACATTCTCCGAGTGCAGCAGGTCGTTCTGGGTCTTCATGGTGTCGTCGCGTGCCTGGGCCAGCTCAGAGCTCAGTGCCTGGAGGAGGGTGGGAGAGCAGACAGTGAGAATAGAGAACCTGTTTTAACAGCCACCGTATGGTGTGTTTTGGTGCGACACCCCCGCCCTTCCGTCCCTCACCATCAGCTGCTTCTGCACTCGCTCGTTCTTCTCCGCTTCGGTGATGCGGTCCTCCTCATTGCGGTGGTCGTTGATGCCCTCGTTGGGCAGGTCGGCGCTGTTCGTGCTGGCGTTCTCCTCACTGTCGCTGTTGTCGTCCAGCAGCGGCTCGTACATGGGGGGAGGGGGGGGCGGTGGGGGGGGCCGTCATCACCATGTGAAGCTCCTCCTTGGTCTTCAGCAGGTCATCCTGGGCTTCTCTGGCCTGTAGGGAGCAAGCACCAAGAGCTCAGTGCATTAAACATGTATGTGTGTGTGCAAGATTCATACGAGTTGTCTATATATATATGTATATATGTATGTGTATGTGTGTATATATGTATACATGCAAATGTAATGTGTTTGTGAGTGTGTGTTGTCTTATATACATGCATACTGTTTGTCCTGTACAGAGATGTGTGTGTGTGTGAGTGCATGATTATGAGTGTGTGTGAGTGTGTTAGAGTGTGTGTGTTAGAAGGTGTGTGTTTAGACTCACCCTGTGCTGCCACGTGTCTGCCTCCTCCTCCTTGCGCCTCCTGGCCTCCTCCAGCAGGGCGATCTTAGCTGTGTGTTCAGCTAGTTCTGCAGCCTGACACACAAATGCACACACACACACACACACACAAGGGTTAGGGTTCAGTGGGAGAGGAGGACAGAGCCAGAAGCTTCTAGAAGAACCTCCTCATCCTTTTGGCGACAAAATTCATCCGTTCTAGAGCAGACCATCCAGAAGTGCCCAGAATGAACTTCTGTCTGCTTTTTTTGTTCACAGCATGTGTGCAGTGTCAGGACTGTAAATACTCAGTAAATGCACACACATACACACTCACACATACAGACTCACACAAACAGACTAACACAAAAGTCCTGCAAGAAGGGGGATGTTGGGCACAGTAAAATGTGCTTACATAGAAAATTGGGCACTGCAAGATAATGCAGCGAGCAGAAGACAGGTTGTACATTATGGGGCTAGAGAGCTGTACAATGGACAGGGAAAATGACCTCACATCAGGACTGGTCCTTTTGTATTCGCTGTCTCTGTGAAGGCCATTTGAATTTCAGTTAACCCAAGCCTAAAACACAGCAAGCATACTTTGTGGCATGTGTGGTGTTGTTTGACCACAACTTATGGTCCCCACAAGGACAGTAAAAGAAGAAAAACATGACCTTGTGCGGTATTTGCCCTGCAACTTCAAATGCTATTTCTAGCACGAGTACTATTTCTAGGTTTAGCGTTAGAATTACATTAAGGGGTAAGGTTAGAGTTAATGGGTTAGGGATAACTTTACTTTTAATGGCAGTCAATTATCGGTCCTCCCTAAGATAGTAAAACCAACCTGTGTGTGTGAGAGAGTGAGTGAGACAGACAGACAGACAGACAGACAGATAGATAGACAGAGAGAGAGGCTGTTCTGACCAGCTGCTCCTGGCTCTTCATCTGGTCCTCGGCCTGGCGTGCCAGCTCCTCCTTGGCCAGCAGGGCTAACTGGCGCTCTGCCTCCAGACGTGCTGCCTCGTCCTCAGCCCTCCTCCTCTCCTGCTCCAGCTGCATGGCCCTCTGCATCTGCTCCTGCAGCTCTGGAGGGGGCATTTACAACACACACACACACACACACACATGCTTGGTCTAGCTGTGCTAAAGAATCCAAAAGCGCAAAGAACTGAGAAGGAAGGAGAGAGAGAAAGAAAGGGAGGGAAGATAAGCAAAGGAAAAGAGAAAAGCTCCTAAAAACATTCGGACTGCTGCATTTCCAAAAACCAACAACTAAATTCACATGTTGTGAATTTGACAGTTCCGTAATATTACACATTACCTCAAAGTAACAAAGTCACAAATGCATCGACACTCCAGCTAAATGGGCTTCCGAATTATAATGAAACTGAAAATATGTCACAGTTATAGCACATAGACTGAACTGTTAAGTAATCTGTACTTGGAAACACACAGGTATACACACACACACACACACACACAAAGGTCGGTGTGGAAGCCTGAAAGTCAGTAAAGCCTGATCAGCCTATCAGATCCATAGAGAGCACCGCCGGACCATCGAAGGTCTACCTAGTCATAAACACACCTTGTCACACATCCACCACCACTACCAGTGTGCATGTAGTCAAGCAGACATGTTGTAAACATGCTATTAGAACCGCAACCACATCTACTTGAAACATAGTATTTTCATGTTTAAGGCTAAATTCGACGTTTTTTCTGAATAAAAAAAAAGAGTAATGAACACTGCTGGCTCAACATGAACACATAAACACTCTCTTTCACACACATCAATCGTCTATTTATAGAGCACCTTTAAGTACAGCTCGTCGTTCACACTACACACATGCACTCTTCTCTCACATATTACACACACATGCACTCTCACACACACATGCATTCTATCTCTCTGTCTCTTACACACACACGCAAGCAAGTGTAGGTGATAATGGGCCTACCTTTTTCTGCCTTCTTGGTCTTCTCCTCAAACTGGTAGAGCCTCATCATCAGCTCCTGCTTCTCTCTCTCCATCTGCTCCTTCTCTCTCTCCATGGCCTCTCTTTTCTTCTTCTCATTCTCCAGCTGGGCCCTGCAGATAACACAGAAACTCAGGGTTGGACACAAAGAGAGGGATGACGAGCGCTGGCAAATGAACCAACACACACACACACACACACACACACACACTGTCACAGTGGGAAGCAAACACATATGCATGCAAGTGGGCAAATATGCACACACTAACACACACACACACACACATTTTTACATATGAAGCATTCTTATGTGCATGCATGCGCACAAACACACTCAACCACGCACACACAAACACTCGTGCAGTTTTACACGTTTGAAACAATTATGTATTCTGACATGCACAAAGAAATATGCAACACTTCTACATAACATTTGTATCGCCTATGAATTGGTAAACTGGCTGTAAATACATAAAGTACTAAAAGTAGAAGTAATATGACCGTTTCCCCTAGGAATTATACGTGGGTGGAGCTTGAAAACCCAGGCAGCCCCTGATAGGGTAACTGTTTATTTTATAATACGTAACATCTCTATTTCTGTTTACACCATTCTGTCTGGATAACTAAGTCAGCAAACAGAGCTATCTCCTGCGCGAAATAGCGACCTACAGTGGGGGTCATCACACACATCTCACTGGATACCCACGTTCCCTGGAAAACATGGTTTGAGTGTGTTTGGTTAGTTGTGTGTGTGTGTGCCATTACATCATCCTGTTTGGACAGCTGTGTAGAACATATACATGTCCAAATAACAGCAGCCTTGACCAGCAAAGGAGAGCAAGACAGCTTCCCTCATCATCCAACCACTAACGCCATGCAGTGCCTTTGTTTCCGTTCAACTTTATTGAACACGCCTTGTGTACTGTTGACATACATGTGGAACAATAAACACACATACACACACATTTGACAACACACAAACACACACACACACACCTCTCCATCTGTTTGTGGTGCTTCTCCTCGCGGGCCTGGGCCTTCATCTGCTGCACCTCGATGGTGTCGGGCTTGCGTCTGCGCATGTACAGCTCGTGGTTGCCCATGCACAGCTGCAGGATGCGCTTGTTGATGCGCAGGCGAGGGGCGTAGAAGACAAAGTCCTGGCGGAAGGAGAGGGAGGGAGGGATAAAACTCAGTTGAGACGTTTTTATGGCTTGTCTTTTGTGTTTGGTTGATGTCAATGACAAAGAGCCCACTAACAATGAGCAGGTGCACAGAGAGAGAGAAAAGGAGAGAGGCAGAAAAGGAGAGAGAGGGAAAAATAGGGAGGGACATAGGGAAAGAGAGAGAGACTGTAGGTTTGAGTGTAGGGAGAGAGAGAGGAGAGAAAGAAAGACAGGGAGAGAGAGAACCCAACTGTACACAATACATTTGGTTACTGATATTCTGATTACTGTCAGTAATGTAGAGCACTCTGACAATCTTTGTTTAAGACTTATCCAGCAAGGACCCACACGCAAACACAGCACTCCTGGATTTGGCACAGATGATAGATGACCTGTTAAGCACAGATGCTGGAGAAAACAGAGCAAGAGAGATTGTGTGCGTGTTTCTCCCTATCAGTATGGGCCATGTTCTGGTCTGGAGACAGGGTTTTGTTATCAGGTACACCAGGATAGGCCTACGGGTTTTATGGAGACAAGACAACAGAGAGCTCTAGATAATATGGAAGAGGAGGAGAGGGCGTGTGTTTGCATGTGTGTTTGTACAACAGCAAGCTATGGTACTTTCTTGATGTGGTACCTTCCTAGCTTTCATTATATGTCTCTGGTGAGTTAGATGTCATTAGCCCACAGCATGTTGCTGCAGAGCAGTAGGTAACACATCAGATGTACATTACATGAACTACCATGTAACTATGTTGCAGCACCTAGTGTATAGTCACATCAATGTAAGTACAAAATAGCTGCTGTGTGATTACAATTAAATTAAGTGTTACCGGTTATGGTTATTACAAAAGTGTAAGAAGGCACAATATGGGGAAACGTGTTAAGGGGTAAGTGGATGTTGTAGAAGGGCAGTTGAAGGTTATGTTACCCAACCTCCCCCAAACCAAGTTTCACTTGTGTAATATATTGTTCTGCTTTAGCGTAATAAAGCATAAGCATTTTTGCGCCTTCCTTTTTTCATATAACCAAAGAAAGGTGGGGTTGGTAAGGAAGGTGGATGGATGGTGAGGTTGGTAGGGAGGTGAAAGATGGAGTTGGTGTGGAGGGTGGGTGATGGGGAGGGTGAGGAGAGTGACTGGTGAGTTGGTCGAGAGACCTTACATACCGGGGCCCTCCTGTCGATGGGTTTGATGATGAACTTCTTGTCGTTGAAGGAGATGTTCCTGATCTCGCTCCAGGGGAAGCCAATCTTTGGGGTCAATCTGGTGGAGCGAGTGGCAAGATGAGGTCAACATGAACACACCAATGTGTTGTTTGTTTCTAATTGAAATATCTATATTAATATGCTACGGTATTTTCAAAGGACATTTCATTTGAATACACTGTACTGTAACAAACATGTAACCAGTGCCAAAAAAAGGATAACATATTGTTTATTGGAGATATTATCAGTGGGCAGTTGCCATTTTAAGGTCAGTAGCCATACTCCAGGATGATGAGACAGGACAGCATGCTGTTCCCCAGTGTTAAATGCCTCAGCACTATGTGACAACAGGGCCTGTGTGTCTCCACAGTGAGGGCTGTCAGGAGTCTGGGGAGTGCCATTGGCAGCCATGACACACCGCCTGAACTGGAATTTCAATTACACTCCTTGGCATCTATGCAAAGGAATTGTGTTTGGAATGTGGACCCCATTTTAGCAATTTGCAGTTGAGTTTCAAACGCACAGTAATGGATTTTTTAAGGGAATTACGTGTTTGGGTTAGCACGCCTATTTCGGGGAGTATTTTGTCGTCTTTTGGCCGATAAAGAGAAGATAGAAGATGTTGGTTGGCACAGTCAGACAACAGTCCACTTGACTGCATGTCTTGTGTGAGGGCGTTGACCACTCAGTCAGGGCTGACTTGGCTGCTCTCAGAAGCCAGGGTGGCGTGTTTGTACAGGGGCAGATAGAGGACACATTTAGAGGTAGATTAAGATTAGGCTTCACAGTCTTACAATGTTCCAACAGAGGGTTGTTCAGGTTGTTGTCTTTAACCCAGCTTCAGAAAGTTTTAGTTTACGATACATCTAATAGACACTGTGAACCTGTTATGTAAGTTAACTATAGCATACTACAGGAGCTTAACTAAGTTAATAAGTACTAAGGTTTACATCTATGTATATATGTATATCTATGTACCTGCCACGCTGATAAGTATTGTACGATTTGTCTGTTTGGAATATTGATCTTGTACGTTTATTGGGTGTGCTTTGCCTTCGGCATGAAGCACAACCTTTGTTATCTCACATATATATTTATTATTATTATTATTATTATTATTTTTGCCCCCCTACTCCTCGGTCAATATTTGGACTACATAGAAAACGTCGACGTCCAAAGTTTCGTCTTGGTCTCCATTGAGTTGCTTGTATCAGAATTTACGTTCCGTTTCACAGTTTAGGACCATACAACGTTTTTGTGGCATAAAGTTGATTTTGTCGGCAAAGGGTAGACTACTCAGTTATAATAGTCTACGTCACAGCGTCGGCACATGTTAGCAACGACGCATTAGATACGACCACCTGGTACCTTATCCAGCGGATGCCTCACTATAACCCAGCTGCTGGTTCATCTGCAGCATAAATGTAATTGTCAACGGTCTTTTCAGCAGGGACATATTTTGCTAATTTACTAAAGGGTTATCTGTTGTAGCCTACCTACCAAGATAAGGGGACAGCAAAAATACTAGTCCGGCGGTGTACTTTAGCCACATTTCTTGCAGCAACTGAATGGTGAGATTCTCCGAGTCCTAGCTAGTACTGTAGGTGTTGTTGAGGATAGCGTTAGCTTGTTTTAGCCGTTAGCACTACCTCAGTTTGCAACCGGCTAACTTAGTCTACATTTACTAGTCTAGCCAGCGAAGCAAATGTCAACTATACAGAAGAACCCTACCGAAATAAACGTACGGTACTGCAAACGATTTGTTTTAATGAGTTTTTTTTGCAACTGTCTGCTTTTGGAATGTTTAGCGTAGCTCTAGTAGCCTAGAAAGCTCTAGTCTAGCTAGCTAGCTAGCTTAGCTAACGACTGGCTGTTCGTTCGTGAAGGCGCCAAAAGTGGATGGTAATACAAATAGAAAAGGTAGCGTTAGTCTACTGTACAGTAGGCTACATTAAACAGAAAATTAAAAATGTGATAACAACGTTGTGTTTTCTTCGTGTTTGTATGAATCAATTTAAATAGTTGTATGTGCTTACTTCTTTTTGCTATGCTTGCTCAGGTAATACAGCTAGGCATTGAGGCGTTTAATGACCAACCCAACATTCTGGGTTAAATGGTCAACCCATCTTGCTGGGTTAGTTTAACCCAACGTGTGTTCTGTCCTATATATTTAACTAGCCGCTGGGTTGGAAACGATGTTTTGGAGTGTAGACAAACTGGAATAGTATAGTCCCATAGCCTACAATTGACCCTTTCAATATAGCAAAGATGGGTGTTCATTTTTTAATCCTGTATTGTGTAAAATTACATTATGCTGATGTCTTTCTAACCCAGTGCAACATGTGCCCTTGAGAGGATTACGGAGTTGAAGAAGCAGATGCTGGGCAACCAACAAGTTGTTTATATCTGAGAAGAATATATTAGAATGTACTTTCTAAGTTTCGTCCTAAACGCTGCACCTTCATGAGATTCATTTGGCCGCCTTGTCTTCCTACCTTCCTCTCATCTACAGACAGGCCAACCTCTGACTCAACATTAACCCAATTGTTTCTCATTAAATACATAGACTACATGAATTAGCGTGGTGGATAGCGAATGGGAGGTGATATGAGCGGTTGTGACACTGACACGGTAAATTCTAAAAAGTTACATTTTCCAAATATTGGTTACAAGAAATATTGAAGTCACTCATCGTTCGAATTACAGGTTCAAACATTCACATATCCTTTTGGTTGACTATCCTTGATAGTCAAGGCTATCTTTTTGTCGATTTAAATGAGTCATTTGTATATATATGTGGCCTATCAACTGGAAGCAATGTTGGTTGTATGGTTTATTACAAGTTTACTAGATTACATAAAATCAAAATGTATTTGTATAGCCCTTTTACACGCAAGCATGTCACAGAGGGCTTCACATACGCCCATAGACCTGCCTCTCAACCAACCTAAACCCTCAAGGAAGACAAGGAAAAACTCCCACAAAAACTCAATGCACATGTCAACTAATGGTTGCTCTCCAGGAATTAATAACCAGATAACGGGACGAGTTGACCAACAACCTACACAAATGTTCTTTGCTGTCTAAAAGCAATGTAAAAACACTGAGTGGTTGATATCAGTAAAATATTGAAGTCACTCATCGTTCGAATTACAGGTTCAAACATTCAAACATTCACATATCCTTTTGGTTAGTCAAGGCTATCTTTTTGTCGATTTAAATGAGTCATTTGTATATATATGTGGCCTATCAACTGGAAGCAATGTTGGTTGTATGGTTTATTACAAGTTTACTAGATTACATAAAATCAAAATGTATTTGTATAGCCCTTTTACACGCAAGCATGTCACAGAGGGCTTCACATACGCCCATAGACCTGCCTCTCAACCAACCTAAACCCTCAAGGAAGACAAGGAAAAACTCCCACAAAAACTCAATGCACATGTCAACTAATGGTTGCTCTCCAGGAATTAATAACCAGATAACGGGACGAGTTGACCAACAACCTACACAAATGTTCTTTGCTGTCTAAAAGCAATGTAAAAACACTGAGTGGTTGATATCAGTAAACACAGTGAGACTATGGGCAGCTGGGGCAGCCACAAGCACACCCTCACAATTTCCCCAGAAATTGTATGCTCTCTAGTTTTATATTGTTATATCACAACACCAATTCAGCCTTCGGGCTGCGACTGTAGTGATACAAATTTCTCAATAAACAATTACTACTAATATCTAAGATGAATCTCTTAAAAGGCCTTTGAGCCAGTGAGTGTGTATGTTGCACACAAAAAGCAGTGTCGCAGGTTTGGAGGCTGTGCTGGGCTGTCTCTGGGAGGGCCAGGCTGCAGGTGTATTGTCTGGCGGCTCCCAAGCTGACTCGCGAGGCCTGTGTTCTAGTCTAGCATTCTTAAGTGCAGCGCAGCTTGAAAAACCAGTTGGTGTCACCATGGTTACAGAAAAGGGCACTGTGAGAGAGAGGCATTTCTGAAGCCAAACCCAAACGATTACCACAGAGACACGTAGCGTGAACTGTGTGTTACATACACATACACATTACATTACATACACTCGCAAACAAGCATAGACACACAATGATATTATCTGACCCTCTCACCTATTTTCTTTCTTTCAATAATAGCAGACTGAGAGAACAAGTATGCAATTACACCACAGTCCAAATAAATACTTTATTATTAACTGTAGCAGAGTAAACAAAAGAAGCATTGATTAAACACTGGATTTAATAATACACCACTCAGCTGGTGCTTGGTGGGAACTGAGAGAGAATTGTAAAAATCTTTTTACACTTTGGCATCAGCTTATAAAAGTGAATAAGGAACAGAGCCAGGGTCCAAAAAGAGGCCGACTCAGATTCCAGCCTGACCATCTGTGGCCTCAGTCCTAAGGGGGCTGACCTCATCCGCTTTCTCATTTACCCTGACATGGATCTGGGATCCGGCCTCCGCTCTGCCTGCCACCAAGCTTGGCTTCGAGAGATCAAACAGGGAGCTGGGAGTGTGTGGGAGAGTGACGACCATCATCAACAACACAGGCAGCTCTGTGTGTGAAGGCTGGAGAGATACGGTAAGTGACTGGGTAGTAGTTCGATCAGCGGAGTGTCTCTTCACATACTCTCCTTAAACCCAGTCATCCCAGAGATCTAAATCTCGCTACGTCTGTTTTGCACGCTGCACGGTTGCCGCTTGCAATGGTCTCGTAAGACCACTTTAGAACTGTCTCTTGGGAGTGTAGCCGGGGAGAATTGGTAAACTCACTCCTCCTCACTAGAAAAGCTAGCTTGTTCGGTGGTGTAGCTAGTTAGTTATCACGCACGTGGGTCAGAGGGCCTGATTTCGATGCCTGGTGTGGGTACAGATTGGCAGGAAGACTACAGCTGTTACAGGAGCATTTAGCTAAGTGTCAGTTGGCAGAGCAGCCTTGGCTGAAATGGAGCTAGGTTGCCAGGGGATCTGCAGACATTAGTCAATGTGGGGATGACCTCAGCAGGGTAGCGATTAACCTGGGACCTGGCCTGCTCCAGCTCTCTCTGTCTGCCTTACTGTGACACACCTGTCAAATCAGTCAGACAAGAGCCAAACAGGACAGCAGCACATGCCTCAACCTTCAACAAGATCTGAGTTCTGGAAGGCTGCCAGTCTGGACACAGTTAGGGTTCGCCTGGACACCCAGTTCTATACAGGTGTTGGATTGAAACTAATGTACCGGTAGCCCACTTCAGTGAGGGTGAGGGACTGGTCCAGTTCTGAGAGGGTGTATGTAACATGATTAATAATGCTTCCACTTGCCATTGTACCAGAAGTGTGTATATGCTTATTTTGGCTTAGTGCTCTGTCACTTTAAAACGTTTCAGTGGTTGCCTTTAAGGGAATGACACACTATATGTCCTCCCCAGTTTAACTTGCTCGAGCAAGCGTTGATGTAGTTCTGGAGCAGATGGATGACTGTGCCGTTTGTCCAGGAAAACTACAATAAATGAATTCTGGGAATCCTGAGCTGTGATGTATTTAAAACATAATCCAGGACCCTGTCAGTTCCCTGTGCGTGAACAGTAGCACTTACTTGTCATCCTTCTCGTAGATGTTGAGCCCCAGGGCGTCCACACCCAGCCACAACTCGGTCCCCTTCTTGTTCTTGATGTCAAAGTAGTTGACCCCGTACATCTCCAGGTCCTGGGCAATCTTCAGGTACTCCAGCATAGCGTCTTCCCTATGGGAACCGATAGAAGGAGAGAAAGAGCGAGAGAGAGGGGTTGAAAGAATAATAATAATAAAAAATAATGTATTTGCATTTATCAAAAGAGAAGTGGTGGGAGAGAGATAGAGAGAAAGAAAGAACAAAAGAGAGAGATAGAGAACTATTGATTTACTGCCACATTCAACAAACTGGAAATAACAGAGACAAAGACAAACAGATGGTCATGCTGACAATTACACACACACAAAGAACACATACACACGAACACACATGCACACACACACACACGCACACACAAACACACATACATAAACATGAACAAAGGCACGCGGACACACATGCACACATAGACATCCACACGTGCAGTCACACACACAAACGCACATTCAAATGTCCACACGTGCACACAGACTCACTTGAGCATGCCGCGGTGCTCCTCATGCCACACCTGAATCCTCTCCTCCCACTGCTCTCTGGAGAGCTTGTGTTGCTCCAGAACCCTGAGGAGGGGATAGAGACCAGGTCGTCATGGCACACTCTCTACTACCAGGTTAGGCTTTGTGTAGGATTAGGTCATGTCAACCTTTTTGATGTTATGTATGTGTGTTGATGTTTGTTAGTTTTTTATTTGCAAGGATACTTACAAACAGACTACAGATACAGATACTACACAAAATACATTAGAAAAGAAAACGTGTTTGTAAATAGTATAAACCGCACTGGAATATATGCCGCACTTGATACGGGAACAATGATACCAAGCATTGCACGAGTATAGGCAATCTTACAGCATGCCGTTGTGTAACACACTTCGAAAACAAAAGTAGCGTTAAGTGTGTAATGTATGTTTTCTATTGCCCAGGGGTTAACTCATATTTACCTTTAGACACATGAGTTATTAGTAAATTAGCTAGCTAGCGAAAAAAGTGTTTCTACTTATCTTTTGTTATAAAAACATTCTATAAGCCGCATATAAATATAAGCCTCACAAACACAAGACAAAAATAAAATCAGGTCATAAACCACAGCTTCATTTCCGAAAAATCCGGTACTGGCAAGTTTGTATTCCAAACTGTATGTTCAGCCTGTATCTGGACTGGTATTGGTTGAGGTTCCTGGCTCCTTACCTCTGGGGCAGCAGGCGGTCAGATGTGAGGTAGCCAGGCCGGTGGATGTCCTTGGAGAAGTCTCCAAACTTGGCCTGGACAGAGTAGGATGCCAGCAACACTGCGGTCTCTGGGGGGCAGTACACCTCGTCACTCAGGATGCTGTCCTTCACCTGCAGGAAGAACATCTTTTGGGTGATCTCCTGGATCAGCTCCTCAGACACGTCCTCGGGGAAGAACTTGGCCCGGAACTTGAACTGGAGCGGGTTCTCCTTCTTCACGTCCTGGGACGACACCTGGGTGGGAGGGAGGTAGTGATGTGTCAATCGTGAACGATTTGTTCATTTTGAACGAATCATTTGTATGACTCGAGAGTAACTAGTAGTCTCAGAGAGTGATTTGTTAATTTTCTCGTGGCCGAGATTTAAAAAAAAGGTACAAATAACAAAACATTTACATGTAGTCATTTAGCAGACGCTCTTATCCAGAGCGACTTACAGTAAGTACAGGGACATTCCCCCGAGGCAAGTAGGGTGAAGTGCCTTGCCCAAGGACATGACGTAATTTTGACACGGTCAAACCGAAATGATGTGAATGAGCTAAACAAATCCTTTCAGTTTCCTCTTCTGAGCCTATGCAGGTCATGTGAAAAATTATCCAAAGACTCGAATACACGGTCGGCAGATGAACGAATCATTGATCCAAAGACACCATATGTCTATGGAACACACGGTCGGGAGGTGAACGATGTGTTCCTTCTTTCGGGTACCAGTCTTTGGATAATTTTTCATGTGACCTGCATAGGCTCAGTACTAGTAGCTACAGGAAACAGAAATTATTCGTTCATTTCCCGACTGGGTTTTCGGGGAAGGAGTCTTTAGATAATTTTTCATGTGACCTGCATAGGCTCAGAAGGGGAAACAGGAAGGATTGGGTTACCTCATCCACTTTTGCGTGACTAGGTTTAGTAAGACGTGAATGATATTCATTCACAAGTAATAATTACAAGTTTTGTTATTTTAACTTTTTTGTACTTTACTTACAGTTCAGTGCAGTGTAATTGTTCGCCGTGATAATTCAATGCTAGTGTGATAATAAATGACCATTTCAAATCATACAAACTGTCATGATGCAGGAATTGTTCTTTTTAAATAGTATCTGCTGGTTTACATGCACTAACATATAAATGAAAAGATGATAAATGTTTGCAGTGGACGTATTTAGTCCAGGAAATTGTAAAGGAGAGCACATTAGCAGCTTTTGAAAAAAATCCACTTGATGATGCTCCACCTGACTATACCGATACCTCCTAACTGGTTTTTGACTTACAGTACACAGAAGACGAAAAACAACCTTTTTGGGCAACTTGATCAGAGAATGTTGCAGTTACATTTGGGTTTCGATAGCAGTGTGTGAAAGTCAAGTTCCAAACTGTCATTTCTGAAGTTTCATTGGCAACCTCATTTACTTACGTAAAGTAGCCTCCACTCACAAAACATCTGTCATTCATGTTTCATGCCACATGGACCTGTCAATGACAATAACTATGCTTGGTGGTTGTGGAGGGTGGGGGGGTTGGGGATATAATGTCACTGAAGCAGAAAACCATCTGAAGCATTCAGAATGATTTCCATCAACAGCACCGGCCAAACTCCATTCCACAAGCTGATGTTCTGTACCATAGGGAGGTACAGTATACAGTTTAGGTTGAATGCAAACAATGAAGGCCTCCAAGCTAATGAGGGCTGAACCATATCTATTTCCGCAGGAAAAAAAAAGAGCCATAGATGATCATCATCCCAAGATGATACTGACAAAGCCTGGCGGATTGGTGGAATGGACCGGAAATAAGAAGCTTAACAATTAGCTACCGCGGAGCAAGCTTAGTTTGGAATACATTACCTCCTGGCTCCTGACTGACTAAGTGGAGGGCAAATACTGTTTTAAAAAGGAAAATGTGCCATCCATTCACAAAAATGTTCTGTTTTCTCTGTGGTTGAAGAGGTACCGTATTGCAGAAATGGGGGTGTCAGAGTACTTTACAAACTAAGACAGGGCAACATACAACTTCCTGTCCGCCATACAAGGCAACATGATGATGAAACTAGCATCAGTGACCACTATATGGTTTTTTCCTCCTTAGCTTACCTTTTTATCAAGTTTCAGCCAAGTGTGATATCCTTTGCCGTCCAAATACTGGAGCCCAAAGTACCAGACTTCTCGTAAGCCAATGGTCTTCACTACCTGTGGGGAGAAAGTGACTATTGAAGTTGGTGTAGAGCAGTCATATGCCTTGTGTGCTCTACTGGACAACTAGATAGCCATTCCTCTTTCAGTCTTAAACATATACACACATGCATCACAAATAACCATTCTAAACACAATCCAGCATTAAACACAAATTTAGCTTATTCAGGATATACAAAAAAAAATCTTAAATGGGTGACGCCACAATTATCAACACATTAGGTACTTGAAACCCTCAAGCACATCGTTTCACACAGGAAACAAACTACTAAGTAATTTAGTATCACTATAAACTGGCCGAGTTGTACAGCCTAAGGAACAGAATGGGCAGAACAGGGCTCTGAGGTTGGCTGGCTCAGCCGTCAGTGCCTGTCCTTAAGATGACATACTCAGGTGCCGGTGTAATCTGGGAGACCCTCATAGCGTTACAGTTTCCCAGGCCTGGACACAGGGCTGGCACCGTCTCCACATCCCATCAGAACTCACTAGAATTGACTAAGACGGAGCACCTGGAGCAGTAAACAGTGACCTCCAAAAAAGCTCAGATGAACCATCTTTAGAATCAAGTCAAAAGTTTAGTTGAACGTTTTGTCCAATGGGAGAGAGAGTAAGTGGTCTCTTCTTTCTATTCTGGAAGTCTCTTTCTGTTTGTGTTTGCTCTTGTTCTCACTCTCACTGTGTGCCAAAGTTTGCCATAGTACACAGGGGAACAATTAGAAGGGTTTAAAAGTTGAACTACTTCTTGTTTGATGTTTGAGGCCTAGTGACATACCGCGTGACTAATGTGTGCCTGTAGCATCAACCCGAAACAGAGGCTGGAGTCGGAGCATGCCACCATTTTTTATCTGGGAAAGCGCTTGTGTGTTAAGGTAAGGGTAGCTGCCGTTTTCCAGTCCTTCACTAAACTTCTCATCAAAGCCTCAAAATACGTAATGTGTAATGATTTTCCAATATGACGGAACACACAATTAAATGCAGAAGAGAGAACTTGATCTTTTAGGAGGAGACACTCTCCGGCAGGGCTCTTTCTAATGACTCTAACTCCCCACCCAGTGACCAAGTGGGGTGCCAATCTGCTTCGGTGAAGTCTGAGTCAACACACAGGAACTCCAGGCCAAGCCCATTCCTATCCGATAAGCAGTGGCCAAGGTTAAAATGAAATCACCACCACCTTTAGCTGCAGCTATCCTGTGCAGTACAGGCTAAACTTGAGATTGAGGGGGGATGAATTACTTTGATTCAGAGAACTCTTCAGGTGGGATTTGACTTTGCCCAACAACAAACACTGGCCAAGGGCTGTAACAAGAGAGCACTTCTGACTGGGTCTGACCTGAAATGGAACCGCTAAGGCTTTCAGTGTACAATCAGCTCCTTTCATGATGCTTTTGCACTCTTGGATTCATAAAATGGGAGGGTGGGAGAGAGAAATAGAGAGGGAGGAAGAAATGAAGAGGGGGTAGAGACTGATGAGGCTTTTTAATTTGGGATTGTTTTTTGTTCAGAGGATCAGCTACAGGGGTTAGTAAAGGGTTCCGTCTATTTGCTAAAGTGATAATTTCCCTCTAGAAATAGGTCAAACAGATTATGTGACTCCTATTTACTGTTGAATGAGGATGTAATATGTACTCTCCCTACAAATACATTACAAATACTACCTACAAATACATGACAGATCAACCTGCCAATCAAACTTGGAAGTCTTGTATATATTACAGTAATATAATATTTAACTCACAGTACATTACAGGCTGCTGCAGAATGCATCAAATCAAAAGCACTTGGACCAACGAGTCAATGAGCTGGGTGTGCCAGTGCACTTAACTACCACTTGTCATTAAACAATTTTGGCAAAGTCAAACATTTGCGACTAGTAGTTGACGTTGAGGCTGTTGCTGACCTGTTGTTACAGGTTAGGGTCTTGTGCTCCAGGGTAGGGTCTAACACTCCAGGGTACGGTCTAACTGCAAGGTAGGGTCTAGTCCTCCAGGGTAGGGTCTAACACTCCAGGGTAGGGTCTAGTGCTCCAACTAGGGACTGGATCCCAAACTGAAAGAACGTTCCTTGGCCTTTGGTTAACGAGAGCTGGGACGACAGTCTGTGGTAATAGAGAGGAATGCTACCTCTCCAAACCTCCATTACTCACTGAATTAGCTGACTAACATCAAGTTCCAGAGGCTCCAGGGAGGTGGTGGGGGGGGGCACACCCGGACACAGACACACAGCCGTGGGGAGGGAGAACCAGGACAGACTCAGGGAGTGGGCACTGGCCAAAGGGAAATGGGTGTATTGTACTTATGTATACAACCAGGAAGACGCACATGAATAGAATTAATGGAAATTATATTCTGTCTGCAGCAATGTTCCAACACAGAGCTCACGTCAGCCTGTTTGATATAATGATGCAGTAGACAGAGCACAGTGTGCACATTAGACTGGCCATGTGGACAGATGAGAGCAGAACATACGGATCACACGTTTTCAAGCTCTAGCATGTAGCATGAAGCTTTTTTCAAGCTACAAAAGCTGAATTTAAAACGAAAGGAAAGCTGGGTTACAGTAAGTATTACTGTTAGGGTTATCTAACCCTGTTACTTATCCTAACCTTTTTTTATTTTGACGCAATTCAGTCGATATTTTCTATTGTTTAGCCAAGCATAGATCGAGTGAGTTATGCATATTGAAATGCTGCTCATTTACAGTTTTTCACAATTGTTAAAACGCTAAAACGTTTTTTGTTCTCAAAACTGTAAACACAAAACCAAATATCAAAAACCCCTGACTCAAAAATCTAACACTCGCCCCTAAACCATTTAACCTGTGCTCAAAATCAAACAATGTTTTCTGATCATAAACACAACAAATCAATATATAAACACTATAGACAATGGACACAAACAATGGAGAACACAGCATCCATATATATGTATACACAGTAAATGCATTTAGCAATAAAGAAAATGGATTTTGAAACATTGGATTTGGGTGTTTCAACACCCATTGACACCTTCCTGATGTATGACTAATATGTTTAGCCCGTGTTCTGCACCTCTCTTTCGCCAACGGTGTCTGGAGGTTTCTTCAATTTTTTTTCCTCTTCCTTGAGGGTTGAGGTTGGCTGAGGGGCAGTTCTATGGGCGTATGTGAAGCCCTCTGTGACATTGCTTGTAAAGGGCTATACAGACACTGTAAATTGTATTTTATTTTGAAAATATTACAGTAACCATCACAACTTAGTACTGTCAACAAAGAACAAAGAAAACAACGGGGTAAAAATCCTCTGGTGTGCCTTCAAAACACTCCACACCTATGTCACCAAAGGCCAACTCCATTGCCTGTAGGAAATGTACCTGGTATATGGGTGTCGGTTGTTTTTAGTGAATGAGAATGTGTTTAGAGTTTTGCCAAAGAGTGTCTGATTCGACAAATGGATTTAGGCCACTAAACATTTGATTCAAAGAATGGGGTTTAGTGTTTTAGCAAATACAAAACTGTAATGCTTATTTTTTCAGATCTAACCACTGAGTCTCAGCCTCACACAGCCCAGTCTAGTCTAGCCTGGCCAAGCCTAGCGTAACTTACCCCCAGCCCAGCCACCAGCCTAGTCCAGCCCTCCCACCCATTCACCCTACCAGGAACACCCTCAGGATGAGCTCACCATGGTTACTCAGCATTTCCCCAGAAGCAGACTGTGTGTGTGTGAGTGTGTGTCAGAGTGTCCCTGCTTTCACAGATGGGGGAATATCTGTCTCAGGCCAAGCTAAAACTAAATCAAGCCATAAACCTCTGAGACTGTGGTAGCAGTAGCTGGTGGTCATGATATGACATCAGAGCTACCATCTAAAAACCTCTACTAGACATCAAACAGGAGCTGAATAGAGTCTGAACGGTGTCTGTTACTGAGAATAATAAAGCATCTACATTGATATGAGCTGACTGTTTATTGCATTGAACAGCAGTATGTGACGCACCCCACGGTGAGGTATTTTAGCATGTAGGTGGAGGAATTTGAGTGGAAGTTAACTGGCATACAATGCTGCTATCCTTTAGTTTTGGTTTCCTTGAGAGGTCAGGCAGACTGAAGGTGAAACACCATTCACATACACATACATACACACACACACACATACAGACAAACTAGTTATTCAGGAAGTAATTACACCTCTCTCTGTGATGGAATCAAGGTAAATTTCCCTTGGTGTCTTGGGAGTCTATACTCTGTACAGAACTGGCCTCCACCATTACATAACCATTTTTGCTGATAGGAATGTCATACATTACATTCCGAAATCTCCTGTTAAAGCGCTGTACAGTAACTAAAATAAACAAACAATTTCCATTCCTCGGGAAGTCTTTTAAAACAAGCTTGTGTATAATTCTATCCATTCTATGCTTTTCTAAGCTGTTTACTGTTGAATCTAATTTCAAAAACACAGAACTTTATGGTTAGCTAAAACATCAATATCCACATTGTTCTTATCCAAATCAAACAGGCAAAATGTAATGAATCTTTCTGTAGAATAGCTCAAACAGAAAGTGGGAGTTAGTCGATGAACAGACAGCTTTCATACGTCCTAAACAGTTCTGACTGTTGTCAATAACTATGACCTGGAGGAAGTCGACTGTGCAACATAATTCACAATGGCCTCTGGGTGGAGTTCAACAAGCTGGTTGTCTGTGTGAGTGTGTGAGTAAGTCTGTGTATATGTGTGTGTACAGTATACAGACCTGGTCAAACAGCTGTTTGCCGGTGGTGCTGGGCTGGACGGCAAACTCCAGCTCAGCGTCCATGGTAGTGACACGTACATTGACCTGTAGAGGAGACACAACAGAGAAAAACTAGATTTTTCACAATACACGATGGGAGCAACAGAGACTGGTCGAAGAAATAGAAAAGGTTGAAAATGATAATCATGAACAGAGAGAATGATGTGTGTCAAACTGCCGAGCTTTAAAGGGGAAGGGGGTGTTTGCAGAGTAAACATGAGGAACTGTGTGTTTATATGAGCTCTCTCTCTCCTGAGAAGAAGCTCTGACTGAAATAACCCTGACAGGCAACATCTTAAGGGAGTTTCTAACTGAAACATTTGACTCCTCTGGCTCCTTGTTACCGTGTTTTTCTGTGAAAAGCCATTCAGATCCCCCAATACACAATTAAACATATGATTGATTGTCAGAGCCAAATGTGCCATGGCCAAGAAAACAGCTGGAAAAAAATGAGCTTGCTGGGTGTAAGATACGGGAACAAGCAGTAGTTTAACTGTAGGTGTACAGAATGAGGGAGGGAGGGAATGCTGAGTGTAAGAGCCCCGGACACAGAACAGCCATTGAGGATGGAGGGGGTGGGGGAAAGGTATGCTAGGGCACAGACAATGTCCACTCATTCCCATTGACAGAAGACAGAGGAAAGGCATGCCTATCCATTCACTGGTTAATGATTGATATGACTGACCTATGCGCACAAACAAGGTAGTCCATCTCGCTGGCCTGCTTGATGAGGTGAGTGTCCGCTCACAGAGGTACACGGCAATTACCCGTCAAAACAACCGGCCTTGAAACAGGCATATTGTCCAAAGACAAATGATGTCAACCACCATTCACAGTGGACAGACAGAAGACAAGGGACTGTGGCCTAGTTACAGTATTGTCATAAGTAGTGAAGTTAGCGACAAGGCACAATTTATTTTTTATTTGGACTCCAGAGTTGTGAGCCAAGGGCAACTGGAATGGGGTGATAAAAAAGCCAGCCATATAAAAGGAGTGTGGAGGTCTGGATAGAGAGGAGGATAAAGAGGAGGATAGAAAGGAGGATAGGAGAGAGAGAAAGAGATAGAGAGAGAGAGGTTTTAACAGAGGCTTTGGTGGGATCTTTCATCTCCTGACCATTGAGAATGACATTGAGGCTACAGTGAGCAAACTGAAGCCACTCTGTCTCTGACTGGGCTCATGACTCACACAGCTATCTGAACATACCCCTTCCACAAACAGATAGGTCAGGATTATATCACAAACAGATGTTTTACATCCCCTTTACGCCACAGAAAATATGATGGAAAGAAAGAATTGATGAGAATTGCTTTTGCTGGTCTGGAAAAAGCCCAAATGACATGTTGATTAGTGCATTGTGCAGACACTGACTGGGTGAGTGTCCTCCTACTGTGCCTGTCTATTTTATAATGGAGCCAGGGCTTACAAAACACACACACACTTGAATGACTTCAGACCTTCAGATGAGGGGCGCTACAGTAGAACTGATTTCAAATCAGTTTAGTGAAAGTAGAAAACTATATTTTGTTTCTCAACCTTGCTGCGTGATTCTGGATGTTCCCACTAATGGCCAATGTGAGGCAGCTATGAGCCCCCAAGACCAGAGGAGAGGAGGGGAGGAGAGCATGCACAAACACCAGCGAGAGGGTGACTCATATCAATCGGTGTTAGTCCACAAATGCTAACTGCAAGCTGTTCAAAAAAGTTGAGAAAATATGACACAAAACAAAGAAATACCTTAAGGAAAGACCCACATTTCTACTGTGTGCTGTCCCAGCAATCAGACTGGAAAGCCACAACCATGTTCTCATGCCTCCAAAAACTTGACAAACGTCTTTGTACTACGCAATGAGGATGAACTGAAGTAACTATCTACAACGGGTGCTCGTTAACTCTTAACTTTCCAAGAGCCTCTGAAGGAGACCCTGTGATGTAACTCCTGATCCAGACAGAAGGCCAAATATTTGTATTGCTTTAGAAATCTGGGGCCTAATGTCAGCAAATACTTACTACTATAGTTCAGGGAAGCTCTTTTCAATAAAGAGACTTCCTGATTTCCCACAGTGTCTTTGTACTGTGGCTATCCCATTGATGGGGTAAGAGTCCGGTCAGGCCTGCTTTAAGGTGTTGAGGTTTTCATTCCTCAAGTAGTCTCATTAGGCTGTGCTACATTCCACGGTACTGGTCTTTCAATATTTAACCATGCGCATGCTTCGGGAGGCTTTACAAGTATTTAGCAATGTGTGTAGTCAGGGGAACAGGGTAGAAATGCTTACAGTGCAATATAGCCATAAACCGCTGTGCTGCCTGGTGAGTGAGCACTGTAGGTCTACGTCCTGTTGGGCAGGAACAAGTGCTAATCCCTGCTGTTCACCCCTTTCATTAAAGACTTTAAAAGTGACACCTTTGATAAGTGGATTACTGAATGCAGCCTGTGGTTTAGGCTACCACCAATGCTTGGCCCGCTTGTTGGCAAAACACTGTAATAGTAAGTATAGGAAACGTTTGATTTATTTTTTTACTACTTTTCAGTTTTTTGGGGGGGACTAACTTGGCCCGATGGGGTTACAGGCATCATCTAGTTATCAATTATTTAGAGGAACAAATGATAACAATGGTTTGGGACATGAAGAGGAAACACCCATCCATGTTGGTCATGGAGACCGCACCTTGTATGGTGTCTGTCACATGGATGTTGGAAGGACCACACGGAAACAGGATTCTGGGAGAGTCAAGGAACACCGTCATTCACTTAATGACAATGTGTCATACTGACAAGTGTAACATGAGCCAGGGAGAGACCTAACCAGAATAAAAATATAGTCTGACTTTATCTCCTTGGATTCCTCTCTCCTTTCTCTCACTCTCTCTCTGTCTTTCTTTACCTCATTCAGCCAAATGACTGGCTGCTTAACGACAACAAATAATGCAGACCCATAATATGTCACTGGCATGGAAGACAGAATCTTATTACGGCATAATTACAGATAAACTAAATTACAGATTTCAATAAGCATCTACTGTTTGTCACTGAAACTCAACCCCCTACTAACCTAATTTCACAGTGTTCTACAAAATCCTTTCCACTGTCAGCGTAACATAAACCCTTACTTACTAACCAACACTTTAAAAAAGGGGGATTTATTGGAAAATAGATTACTCAAAGAAAGAAACAATTTCTTTCAAGCTTGCTAAAACAGACTACTGCAGTTCAAGTAATAATTCCCGCCTTGTGAATACAGTAGGCCTACTGTTAGACTTGTAAAAGGTTTAAAAGAACAGGAACATTAAAATGAACCCAGTCTTCGATTGGACAACGTCCTAAAAAATTACATCAAATTTTCCATAATTTTCTATCATACAGCACCATGGAGATAATGACACTTCCATAGTGACACATAACAACCAAGCGGCCATTATAAACAAATGATCATGCCTTCATTGATAGAATAAAGTACTGAGCCCTGAAGTCAGAGCAATGGAAATCAATCCATTTTAACATTTGCTCCCATTTTTGTGAAGCCCTGTGTTGTAATTCCGAAGCATTTAATTGACCAGACAACCCTGTCACGCCTATACAGTATTTGCTAAATACAAATATATTTTAACAGCAGCCCAGATCTGAAGGAAACTCCTATAAACTAACGACAGAAAGAAGATGCCCTGAAATAGAGATCTCCCTGATACATTGATAGAAACCTGGGAGAAGTCTTAAAATAATAAATCTGCTTGGATTGGATTAGTTCAAATAGCCTACATTTCTGAGGAAACCATTTCAGGGGTTTATTTTAATTCACAAAAGAACAGTTTCTACACATGTTATAGAAGTACTGCCAGAACTTCAGGCATCGTTATTCTCAAGACCCAGATGAATACCTTCTCTCATCAGACACCGTGGCAGTAGGCTTCATCTCTGGTTACTCCCTCAATACAAATCCTTCACTAGCCTATACTCTACTACCACGCGGTTTCACACTAGTTTCTTGATACAACAGTTTTCTATACGCTTTAAGTGTTTTAAACAATCAAATAAATAGGCTACTTACTGCTTTTGGCATAGTTGGTCCTTTTCGTGGTTCGGGAAGCTATACAAATGGTTCAGAAATACTTCGGATAGATGACGTTTCCACTCTACCTTCCTGTTGAGTGAAAGAAGAGAAACGAGTTTCAGCCACCCCCGGTGATATTGAGTCAGACGGGACAAGCCTTCCTTTAAACGCTCATCTGAAATACATTTGATTGACGCAGTCCACGTATAGGCCTAGCCATGAATCACGATTAAATAAAGAACGTTAGATTAACCAAGCCTCACCCAAACGCCACGGGTATAGGCTAATACAGTTACAGATCAGTCTCCACCCTTCTTGGTCAACATAGTCGTTGTGTGTAGACTGGAGGGATAGCCTTCTAACCGACAAAACTGTAGTCGTATTGTCAAAAGAACTAGAAGTCCTGCAAAGACTACAGCATAAAAGTCACATACAGGAACCTGGCGACCGTCGTTACGATATCAAAGCTGCTACTACGGTTGGAAAACATGTAGACTAGGCTACAATTTATCAGCCATCACCCGCGTAGGCACTTGCCGTTCCAGAGTAGGCAGTTTACCGACCGCAAATTATAGAGTTAGAGCTAGACAAGTGTTTTGATTCTTTCTTTTTTTGCAATTAGCCTACACGGAAACCCAACCTATGGCACTGCTGTTAGGGTCTACATTGTTTGACTGTGTCAACTGTATCAACAGGCTACAACATGATATAAAATATTTCCCGGTTTTCCTGTCTTCAAGAAAATTGTCGGTTAGTTTACAGCTGCAACTGTATAGGCTATATAAAATAAAGTCGCAAGATACATTTAAGTGTAGCCTACAGTCTGAAACCAAGCCACATCCCACCACAATAATCCTAGAGACACCTGTTGTTAGATTCGCCTCCTTTGTGGGAATGAGGCGGCATAAGAGCACCAAGAAGTGAAGAATAAAGTAGGCTAATGAGCAACCCTTTGTAGCCTATTATTCATGCTCTTAACACTTACTTTAACGTTTTATACCTTATGCAGTGTTACTTGGTCAATCTTACCAGATCTGTTGTGATTAGAGATAAGACTGTAGGCTACTACCGCAGGGCTGCAGCCGCAGATACTCCTCTCCGTCTGCTTAGCCTACCTCGTAGCGCAGCAATATGGCTGATTCGTCGCTCACTTCATCGCTCTATTCCTGCCGCCTGGTTTCACTAGAGACTACTGTGGTTTCTGTTGATTCATAATGCAAAGGTATCATTCCAACTCCCACTGAATGACCTCTGTGACTCCATCAAACTGTGCATCTAAATGATGGGACCATTTCAATTAGCTACCCTATGCAGTTTTATACGCAGATTTTGTTAGTCTATAAAACATGTCCTTAAATATTAAGGGACGAGTGTCATCCAGTGTGTTCATTCATTTAAGCATTGACATTCTTAAACATGGAGAATTTGTTGATGAAATGATTATGCGAGTAATTTAGTTGTAAGTAGGGCCCTAACATTGTTTTAAGTTTCAAGTTTGTGTTTATCTGCCATTTGCCAGTGCAGGTAGGCTACATTGGAACTCTTGGGGTCCTCCTCCTTAGCGTGCATGTAAACGTAGACTCGCGTCTGGCACCCCAATTGAGGCCATATGAATTAGTATACTAATTGCTATATAGCCTACCTCAATTAGAAGACTAATACACAGGCACCATACCAAAATAGGGGACTAAATGTATGGTGACGTCACGTAACACAAGATAAAACAGATTGCCTAAAATAGCTTTTCTGAAAAAAATCAGGGTTAATTGGTCAATGGACTAAAATAATTATATTTACAAATATCTCATGCGCTCTCTCCTGAGATCGACGGTAAACTTTACTGATCTATAAATAGACAAAAAGTCGTCGTGGTAGCTGGTTCACAACGTTGGCACCAATTATTTTAAAACTAACGATACAATAGCCTACATTCTAATGAACGTGGCTACCGTTTATGGAGATAAAACGCACGTTTCTATTTGCATATGTGACTACTTTCTATTTGTGTAGCCGAGAAAAACGTCAGCCTACACTAAGGAAACGCTGCGAAATGGGTTGGGGAGGTTTCATAACTGAACCAACCAATAGTTGAGCAGGATTAAAATAGAGCGGTATATATTGGAGGAACCTGTAGTTCTCTAGTAGTGGATCCACAGAGGTCAGAGGCAAAGCTGCATGTAGACTAGAAACTGCCAGGTGTGGTATTCATGAGTCATATTTTATAGCTTCAGAAATGTGCTTTCAAGGATGCTAGTGGTTTATGAATTGGCAATAGATTAGCTATTTAAGAGTAACTAAACACCTAAACCTAGTTTAACCCCAGTGGTTGGTTGCCTAGGCTACTTCTAACTTATTAAATTAATCAATTCAGGTCTTGATTTAAACAAATCTTTGAAAGTGTTCGTTTTTATGGATTAGTGATTCATTGAAGAACAGGTTTTGAAAGGCGGTGACTGTAGTCTTGTAGCCGGTATGTATCGGTTTAAACTCACTCCTCAAGTAGGCCTATATAAGCCACCCATGTCAACAAATAGCGTAGCTGGTATGGTCACGCTTGGGAAGTTAGAGGTGCCGTTTTCGACCCCAGTGAGGGGCGAACATCGGCCCGTATATCTGACGGAGCAAGACCACGTCTGTTACACTCTGAGAGACTAAAACACCAGTTCTCAGCTAACGACTCTGCTTCTGTCTGGAGAGGGCTCAGGCCGATCATCAACTACAAGTCCAGAGCCGGCCCAATCCATTAATGACTCTTGCCTGGCCAACAACCTGAACGAGTTCTACTGTCGATTTGAAAGACAATTGGACTGTCCTGCGACACCTGCCCCCCCACCCCCCTCCACAGAGACAACTCTCTCCATTCATTAGGTGGGAAACTGACAACCTGGTGACCTGGTGCAGCGAGAACAACTTGGAGCTATATGCTCTTAAGACAGTGGAGATGGTTGTGGACTTCAGGAAGAACCCAGCCTCATCACCCTGTGCTACTCCCCAGTCAACACTGTGGGGTCCTTCCACTTCCTGGGCACTCCCACCCTGGACACACTCTTTTCCAGCCAATCCCCTACGGCAGAAGGCTGGCCTCTTCAACAAGGCTATGGACTCCCACTGCCATAATACATTTATTTGGAAGTTCATCTATCACTTATTGCACATTGCTCAAGTCACCTACCAGTCATTTTGCACAATCTACCAGTCATTTGCATCTTATTTTATTTTGGATCTTATTTTAAATAAGATATAATATCTCACATATATATTATCTCACATATATATTATTATTATTGTTTATTTTCCCACCCCTAAAACTCTGTCAATATTTGGACTACATAGAGAACGACCCGGTCAAACGTTCCGTCTTGGAAGCGATTGAGTTGCTTGTATCAGAATTTACGTTCCGATGCATGGTTTAAGCTTTAAGTACATTTTTGTGGCGAAAAGTGAAGCTAATGTGGCTAACTTGCTAGCCACAGTCATTGACGTTCCTAATGTCACGAAAACACGCGTGACTGCCAGGCTGGAGAAGAACATTCGTTTAGCAGCTCGTTAACCTCTGGGAGATAGCTAGGCTAACTTGAAATGCCAGAAGCAAAGAAGCCAGGGTGATAACTATTTACTCATTTAACATTGTCATACAAATTAACATTCTGAAATGTTATGTACAATATTATATATGCTGATATTATTAAGTACATATTTTCGGAAACAGTAGTCTGTAATTAGCATCGTGACATTACCCTCTGTTGCCCGGGCGACATGCGACACATACGACAGCGGTCTTGGATACATCTGTTTTCAATTGTTAAAATAATCATTCCTCACAAATAAATCTTTGTTTTGGTATTTATTAGACATGACATTGCAAGTCAACGATTTGTAATGCCACAAGCGAAGAGGCTATGGTGATAGCTAACTATTTACTCATTTAACATTGTGATATGAAACACAATTTTGAAATGTAGGCAGCTAAAATATGATAGCTCTATACTGTAGCTACGCTGATATTAGAGCTAAGCTAGTATAGATCTACTTTCGGAAACAGTAGTCTGCTATTTCAGAGAGGAGTTAGCTCTAGCTGCTACACCGGTGTTGTCGCCCAACTGGTTCCCAAGCTAACTGGTTCCCCAGCTGTGCGTTCACCCATCAGTCTTCCTCTATCACCTGATTCGTCACAAATTCACGAACATATTACTGGCGATTTGTATAATATCAAGTCGAATCTCATATTTGCTGCGGCGAATATGAAAGTATAGGCTACGTGCGCACTACATTACATCCTTTTACGACAAAATAAATGGAGACAAAATAAAAACATTTGCAGACTCGCATGAAGTGGGTTTCGATGGCAATACAGCAAGAATACGTATTCTTCCAAAGCCCATTGCTTTACACTGCGAGCTATTTTTGCTGACAAGAAATGTGTTGAATCGTTACCTATTTATTAACTAAGTTGTCCTTCAGGTAACATCTTGTTTTGGCTTCTTCTACGACAACTGGTTCCCATAAACGCTACCCTCCTCGCCGTCACTAGCAGCTCAGACGGGAGCTCGGACCTGTTCTTTCGGACCGTGCCAACCATGGTTATGTTTCTCGTCGTCATGAGGATGCGTCCGAGTTCGTAAGAGGTGAAAAAGTTGTCACAGGTGACATTGCGATCCTTCAGGCCCTCTGACATATCGAGCACGACACGCATCCCCTGGTTCTTCTCCGGGGCGCCGTCGATCGACTTCCCGGTGTACACTTGCATCTTCCACACGTAACTTGACTTTGCATCGCACATGACCCACGACTTGATCCCGTACTTTGCAGGTTTGCTTGGCATGTACTGCTTCAAAGGACACCGTCCTCTGAACGCGACCAGTTGTTCATCCACGGTAACTTCACGCCCTGGGTCGTAGAGGCGAGGCAATCGCTCTACCCACATATCCCAGACCTCTCTTATCGCCGCCAACTTGTCCGTGGCGCGTCTCGCCACTCGTGTGCTACGGTCGTGAAATCGTATCGTTGACGAGTACGTGTAAAAGAGTTTGAGCGGCATCGTAGCGCGGAAAATCACTCTGCCGCTTTGCGCGTCCCATAGACTAGCGGCCGCTTCGCCTCGGGACTTGTACACCCCCGCCAGGATTAGCAGCCCTATGTAGGCACGTAGGTCCGTGGCGTCCATGGCCTTCCACCCTTCTCCTCGTTTCAGATACCCTTCCCGATTTGTCTCGTCCAATATTACTCTTTCGATTTGTGGCGTGACAAAAAGTAGAAACGTGGAGACCATGTCATGAGCATGGGAAACGGCGTAAGATGTGGGTCCGGGGGGTCTCTCCCTGTTTCTACGTTGCGGCGGCGGCTGCCTCTGAGTCTCATACGGAACCGAAGACCATTGGATTTTGCCGTTTTTCGACACGAAAGTATCTGGGACATGGTCCTCAGGAGGATCATTGTCGGCGTTGTCCTCTTCGGGGGGCGGCAGGTCGCGGCGGTCTGCGTTGTGCTCTTCTCCGCCGCCGCCGCCGCCACCGCCGCCGCCACCGCCACCGCCGCCGCCTTCTTCTTCTTCTGACACATTCTCTGCGTTGGGCTCTTCACATTCTTGTTCTGACACATTCTCTGCGTCGCCCTCTATCACGTCTTCTTCTTCTGATACATCCTCGGCCTCCTTCAGAGTCATCTTGCTCGACACTTGCAAACATCTGCTGTAGAACTTGCAGCGCAGTGAAATCCACAGCCATAGCTGCGTGACTCTAGACGACGGATACTGGCCTGACCCTAACCCACTGAATGTATGTAAGTAGTAGTAGTAGTGGTAGTAGCACTCTCCCAGACAACCTCTCCTCGCACTCAGTGTCCAAGCGCTCAGTATTCCCCTCATTTAGTTCAACCTAGTTGCAAGGGAAGACCTAGAATGTCAGACCGACGTGAGGAAGTGTAGAATGTCAGACCGACGTGAGGAAGTGTAGAATGTCAGACCGACGTGAGGAAGTGTAGAATGTCAGACCGACGTGAGGAAGTGTAGAATGTCAGACCGACGTGAGGAAGTGTAATTCGTCCGACCGACGTGGGGGCTATTATTTAGTCCGACCGACATGAGGAAGTGTAGACTTGTATGGGCTCTGGGGGTAACTGGGAGAGATGTTAAATTCCCTTCACTGAAGGGAGAAGTGTACTCAGCTCCGCTCAGCAGAGGAGACAGAGACCCAGGGGCTCCGCTCAATCATGTTCTCCTACTATGAGGTTTGTGACAAGGTCTTATTCAGCTTTGTTGTCGTATTTACGTACAGTCGTATGCAAAAGTTTAGGCACCCCTCTGAGGCTGCATGATAATTTCCTGTCTTCACCAAAAAAGATCAATATAATATTGTAATATTACTTTTCTAGTTAACACTGAGTGCTGGGGTGTTTTCCAGACAAAGATATTTGGTGTAGCAGTATTTAGTTGTGTGAAATTAAATCAAATGTGAAAAAAAGGCTGTGCAAAAGTTTGGGCACCCTTATCATTTATTTGATTTGAATACCTCTGCCTACTAAATGCTGATTAACTGCAACACATAGTTAGTCTGATTAACTCGTTAAGCCTTCAATTACATAAAAAGGTGCATTCAATCATTAGAAAGGGTATTTAAGTTAGCCAATTGCAAGTTTTGCTTCTTTTTGATTCTCCTCTGAACAGTGGCAAAATGGGGGCATCAAAACAGCTATCAAATGATCTAAAAACAAAGATTGTTCAGCAGTATGGTTTAGGGGAAGGCTACAAAAAGTTATCCCGGAGGTTTCAGCTATCAGTTTCCACTGTGAGGAATGTCATTAGGAAATGGAAGGCAACAGGCACAGTTCTTGTTAAGGCCAGAAGTGGCAGGCCAGGAAAAATAACAAAGAGGCAAAGGCGAAGAATGGTCAGAATGGTCAAGGACAACCCTCAGATCACCTCCAAAGAGCTGCAAGGTCATCTTGCTGCAGATGGTGTCACTGTGCATTGCTCGACCATTCAGCGCACATTGCACAGAGAACAGCTGTATGGGAGAGTGATGCGGAAGAAGCCTTTTCTGCACACGCGCCACAAAAAGGCTCGCTTGAGGTTTGCCAAACTACATTTGAACAAGCCAGGCTCATTTTGGAACAAAGTACTGTGGACTGATGAGACAAAGATGGAGTTATTCGGTCACAACAAGAGGCGTTACGCATGGAGGCAAAAGAACACAGCATTCCTAGAAAAACACTTGCTGCCCACAGTAAAATTTGGTGGGGGGTCCGTCATGCTGTGGGGCTGTGTGGCTAGTGCAGGAACTGGGAATCTAGTTAAAGTTGAAGGTCGTATGGATTCAACTCAGTACCAGCAAATTCTGGACAATAATGTTCAAGAATCTGTAACAAAGCTGAAGTTACGGCGCAGTTGGGTGTTCCAGCAGGACAACCACCCGAAACATTGCTCCAAATCCACTAAGGCATTTATGCAGAGGAACAACTACAATGTTTTGGAATGGCCATCCCAGTCCCCAGACTTGAATATAATTGAAAATCTATGGGGTGACTTGAAGCGGGCTGTCCACGCTAGGCACCCATCAAACCTTACTCAACTGGAGATGTATTGTAAGGAAGAATGGTCCAAATTACCTCAATCCAGAATCCAGACACTCATCAGAGGATATAAAAAGCGTCTAGAAGCTGTTATTTTTGCAAAAGGAGGCTCTACTAAATATTAATGTGATTTTTCTGTTGGGGTGCCCAAATTTATGCAAGTGTCTAATTCTCTTATGATGCGTATGGCATATTTTCTGTTTATCAAATAAACCTTATTTCACGGCTAAAATATCACTGTCCATGACGTATGTGTATATATATGACAAAGACGTTCCTCATCCAAACGCCCAACATTTTATAGATGAAAGTAATGGAGATTATCAGGGGTGCCCAAACTTTTGCATACGATTGTATGTATGATCTGGAGGTGTACATTGAAGGTCAATTGACAACTGCTGCTCCTCAATGGAAGGTCCCACAGGCACAATGTTGCAGGTCTGTCTAGTTCTTTGGGGTCTTTGAAATCTATCTTTAGATAAAGGATATTTATAAAAAGGATAAAGGATCACTACAGTCTGGAAAGTTGGTCTTGGCAAATAGAAAGAGGATTGTGCAACTTGGAAAATATATGTACGGTCAAGAATCTTTTCAGTTTTGAACAGTCATAATGTCATCCTTTTTTATCAAGGCATGTTATGGTGTCTTGTGAAATAGCTTGTTCTCTCTCACTTCATCTACTACTAGTGTCTTTCTATGTCTCTCATGACTGTTGACGCCTCTCTCTCTCTCTCCCCTTACAGCCTATTGTGCTTGACTATGACATAAACGACACTGGTTCTGGCGACTTGGGTGTGGACCCCGGATGGTCTGTGTTTTGTGGATCAAGTGATAACCCCTGACGTCCTGCGAGTGTTCCTCCCTGTGGTCTATGGCTTCATCTTTGTCCTGGGCATCACTGGGAACGGCCTGGTGTTGACGGTGCTTGGCGCTAAGCGCAGGTGAGCATAAAGATGGATGACGAAGACGATGACCAAGATGAGATTAGCTTAGTTCTTTAGTAAGTTTTGTTAGTTACTTTGTACATTTGAATCTTTTGAAAAAGAAAGAACAAAGAAAGATCCGTACATTCGTTTATTATAGGCACATTAATCCTGTCACAGTAAATTCCCTGTTTGTGTGAACACATTACATGGCAGATAAAAGACATTCTGATGTTGAAGATGACACACAGAGCGTTTCTATCTGATTGTCCCCAGGTCAAAATTGAGTCTGACAGACTGCTACCGGCTGCACCTCTCTGCTGCAGATCTTCTCTTTGTGCTGACCCTCCCGTTCTGGGCAGCGGGGGCAGCGGATGCAGCCCTGACGGACTGGCGTTTCGGATTAGGCACCTGTGTGGCCGTGCACGTCATCTACACGGTGAACCTGTATGGGAGTGTGCTCATCCTGGCCTTCATCAGTCTGGACCGCTACCTAGCCGTGGTCAGAGCAACAGACGTGCACACCTCACGCACGAGACAGCTACTGGCCCAGAGACTGGTGTTTGTAGGTGAGCTGCGTCTCTAGCCTCATCCCTTATCTCTCTCTCTCATGACGTGCCCATGCCTCAGATGTACAGAGGTACATCTTCACTTTATATATTCCCCATCTCCTGATCTAACCCCTCACCTCCTCTCCTTTTCCAGGAGCCTGGTCGCCTGCGGTTCTCTTGGCAGTGTCAGACATAGTGTTTGCCAGGACTTGGGAAGCAGGAGATGGGACGATTGTGTGCCAGCGCTTATACCCAGCTGACAACGTTCCTCTCTGGATGTCGGTGTTCCACCTGCAGCTGGTGTTGGTGGGCTTGGTGGTACCGGGCCTAGTTTTGCTGGTGTGTTACTGTGTCATCGTGTCCAGGCTGACCCGCATCGGGCCTCTGCAGGGGCAGAGACAGAAGCGCAGAGCTGTCAGGACCACTGTGGCATTGGTCCTCTGCTTCTTCCTGTGTTGGCTCCCGTATGGGGCGGGCATCACTGTGGATGCCCTCATGAGCCTAGAGGTCCTTCCCAGGGGCTGCTGTTTGGAGGCGGTGCTGGATGTGTGGCTGGCTGTGGCTGAACCAATGGCATTTGCCCACTGCTGTCTAAACCCGCTACTGTATGCCTTCCTGGGGGCTGACTTCAAGAGGTCCGCCAGAAGGGAGGACTCAACACTCGGTCGCCTCTTCTCCAGTTTGAAGAGTCAACCTCCTAAACGCCCCCCAGGAACCTCTACTACCACAGAGTCTGAGTCATTTACTCTACGCCCCAGCTAACAGAATATGGTTGTGGATGTAGGTAGGTGTGGGTTGGATGAAGAGGGTATTCTGCTGATCCATGACTTTGTCCATTGTCTGAAAGATAAACCTTTCCGTAAACAGGGCTTGTGGGTCACTGATGTTGTTGTTTTTAAGTTTGTTACATACACAATAAAATTTCGAAATTACATTTTCTCACTTTTTGTCTTACTCGTCCCGTCTCTCAGAGTTGTCAGTGTGTGTGTGTGTGTGTGTGTGTGTGTGTTTGTTAGTAATAGACAACGTAGACAAAATAGCCGTGGGTCAAAACGACCCCGATACCGCGCGAAGGATGGAGTAAATGTTTCACCTCATTTTTTTTGCATTAAAGTTGTCACAAAATAGCCGTGGGTCAAAATGACCCTAAGGGAGCACAAGGGTTAAAAACGGGGTGCTCTTTTTGGCCACGGCAGAGAATATCTAATGTAAGGAGAACTCCCACTCTCGGGATACTTCCGGGTTCTGAACTGGTTGCAGTTCCACACTAGTTCCATATGATGGCGCTAACGGTCGAGTGCAGAATGAATGGAGGTCTACGGAGCTATACCCACTAAAAATCCACTTTTCTCAGGATATAATTGTTTTTCTAGTAATTTTACAATTTGGAATTCGAAAGGGGAGGCAAAAAAAATACTAACTGCTGGTGTGATTTTTTTAAAGTCGTTTTTTTGTTCTAAAAAGACTTTTACAATGTCAGAGACGTCATACACATTGTACAACCAGAGATACCGTATTACGGCAAGCTCCGGTCACTTTCTTTTCTCTCTCGAGGCATCGACAACACAGCTGACAGGTTAGGCCCCTATCAATACACATGCTAGAAAGAGTTTTGGCTTGCTAATGTTGTTTCTAATGTTGCTAATGCTCTGACATTATGATTCCACTTCGGATGCCATCAAGCGGGATCTCTGGTCGTAGTCAGTCCATCACTAACCAATCAGCATTCATTAGCAGAATGCTAGCGTGTTATGGGCAACAACGACTCACCCTGTAAGAAATCGAAAGGACATAAGTACTCGTTCATCCAATTTTCGACCTATAATCCATGTTGAACATGCAAAAACTACAATAAAATCGGAGATTTCTCAACGACAATCAGGTGAAAGAGACACATTTAACCGTTTAGCTCCATAGACTCCCATCAATTCTGGACTCGACCGTGATCACTCCCAGTGGAACTCTGGTAGAACTGCAACAAAATTCGGTACAATGGGGCTTAATGAGGTGTGGCAAGGCTTTCCTTTAAACAGGCTTTGGCCACGGTGAGCAGCCATAGACTCATGTGAGCAGCGTTGCTGATCAAGGTTTACGTATACTATCGATACCATAGAGATATGATCGACACATACCCCCTTTTAGACCAATGTATAACTCAATCCAGCTATACTCATCATAAAAAACAAGTGTGTTCGAAGAACCGAATTAGCCAGATCATGATAAGCAAGATGATGTCATCTTGGATGTGTCATTTGATCTCAGATGTAATAAGCGACGTACGGAGAACGGGCCCTAATGGGTGCGTGTAGTTGTATGAGGTCCGAGCAGAACCATTGCATGGGTGGTGCCAACAGTGCGACCGCAGGGCCTCGTGCCACTGGTGGCCTCGCCTGGCTGCCTGTTGTTTTTATGTTTCTTTTCTAGTTAAAATATTTGTGTATTCCTGTTCTTGACTCAATGTGCTCTAAAATGAAATTACCGTTTGTCCCCAAAACTTTTTTTCATTAAATATAGCTGCAAGCAGCAATGGCGGATTCCTCTTTTGTTCAGTTTTTGTATCACAAAATAAGAAGTTTCATCAATGGCAAGCATTATCAGATTTGGTTAAAGTTCAAACAGCTGTAATTTTGTCCTATTTATATATGGGACATAAAAACGGGACAAAGGGATGACTAGGTTGCTGCTGTAAAGAATAGCTTACTCGTAGTGCTTTAAGAAGCTGTGCCTTGCTGCACCTTGCATATTTAAGGCAGCTAGCACTCCTGTGGCAGCCTCGCCTGGCATCCTCGGTGCACTAAGACTCGGTCAACAAGACAAGGGAGTCTTCCGTGGGAGTCCTCCGAGGAAGGACGACGAGGTGGATCACCTCTTCTGATAAGTATCACCCTATTTGTATTCTATTCTACCTAGTACATATTCATAGCTGGCATGTGTTTCTTCAGCATTCCCGTTCACTACAACACCCGCAGACGTAGACGTAGATATGTCACCAAGTATATACGTTCCACTTCTAACCTTAGCCACCTCTCTAGATCTTCTCCACCTGCCCTCTCTCTTTTTATAGGGCTCTGGAACTGCCAGTCTGCTGTGAACAAGGCAGACTTCATCCCGGTGTTTGCATCCCATGCTTCTCTGCACGCCCTTGCGCTGACAGAGACATGGATCCGCCCAGAGGACACAGCAACTCCAGCTGCTCTCTCCGTCAACCACTCGTTCTCCCACTCACCTCGCTCAACTGGGCGAGGTGGTGGGACAGGTTTGCTTCTTTCCCCACATATTAAATGCACATCCACCCCACTCTCTTTTACTGACAAATCATTTGAACACCACTATGTAATGCTAACTGATCCTATCAAAGCATTTTTAATTGTCCTCTATCGCCCACCAGGGCCGCTAGCTGACTTTGTGGAGGAGCTGGACATGCTCCTCTGCGCCCTCCCGGATGATGGAACACCGCTGATACTTCTTGGGGACTTCAACATCCACCTCGAAGGAACGCAGGCCGTCGACTTCAAGTCTCTTCTGACTTCCTTCGACCTGACGTTGCTGAACACACCAGCGACCCACCAGGCAGGAAAACAGCTCAACCTCATCCTGACACGTAACTGTATCAGTGACCTAACCTCTGTAACTTCAATACACATCTCCGATCACTACTTTATCCAATTCTCTATCTCTCTCCCTCCAACTCCTCCTACCTCCCCTCCCCTTGTAACTTTCAGACGCAACCTCCGCTCCCTATCCCCCTCCCATTTCTCCTCCATTGTTACATCCTCCCTCCCTCCTATTAAGGAGTTCATGTCCCACCCCACCGACACTAACATGCTGTTATCCACATTAAGTGCATCACTTGACACTCTCTGTCCCCTGTCAAATAGGCCTGCGCGATCTTCTCCCTCCTGCCTGTGCGGCTCACTGATGTTATTCGTGAAGAAGATGGCGCAAGTCTAACGACAGTCTAGACCTTGATAAGTATCACTCCCTCCTCAAATCCTTCTCAGCCCATATAACTGATGCAAAAACTCACTACTTCTTGAACAAAATTAACTCTGCCTCAAACCCTCACAAACTTTTCTCTACCTTCTCCACCCTTCTTAACCCACCTCCCCCACCCCCCTCCACTCTGACAGCAGACGACTTCTCCTCCTTCCTTGAGAAAAAAGTTGCTGACATCAGCAGTCGGTTCCCTGAACCAACCTTTCCTATTCACTCACCCTCCATGACTGACCCTACTAAATGTCTCAACTCTTTCTCTTCCCTATCTGAGGCAGAGATCTCTGACCTCATTCTCCCTGTCCCCTTGATCCCATCCCCTCCCCTCTCTTTCAAACCATCTCTCCCTCCATCATAACATTTCTTCTCCATGTCCTCAACTCTCCTCTTACTTCCGGCACTTTCCCCTCTGCCTTCAAACAGGCCAGAGTTAGACAACTACTCAAAAAACCGGTATCACTTCTACCCTTCTTTTCTAAAACAATTAAACGCACTGTATCTAACCAACTGTCAAACTTTCTCACTCAGAACAACCTGCTTGACCCCTTCCAATCGGGCTTCAAGACGGGCCACTCCACTGAAACTTCCCTCCTGTCAGTCACCACGGCCCTCCAGTCTGCCAGAGCAGCTTCGAGGTCATCCATCATCATTCTGCTGGACCTCTCTGCAGCATTTGATACGGTTAACCATCAGATCCTGCTCGCCAGACTCTCTGAGATGGGCATCACTGGCACTGCACTTCAGTGGATCTCATCATACCTGTCCGGAAGATCCTACCAGGTCTCCTGGGGAGGCAAAGTGTCTGGCCCCCGCCAACTCTCCACTGGTGTCCCACAGGGCTCCGTCCTTGGCCCCCTCCTCTTCTCCCCTGTACACAACCTCACTTGGACCATTCATCACCTCCCATGGCTTCTCCTACCACTGCTACGCTGACGACACCCAGCTTTACCTGCCGTTCCCCCCGACCGATCCGGGATCTCAGCTAGGATTGAGCTCCTATCAGCACCAGAACTCGAACTTGGACTTCTTGAACCACTGGAGAAGGGTGAACCCAAAAGCGAGACGCACACGGTACTGGAGAGGCTGAAGTGTTTAATTGGCCCAGCACAAGTAAGGATAACAAAACTTAGAAATGGCATAGGCAACTGGCATCAGAACCTAAACATCAAGCAAGGTAGGCATGAGACAGAGTCCCCTAAATACACCTAACATAACGAGGTCCAGGTGAACCTAATAACACAAATCAGAGCAAGCCTGGCATGAGGGCTCCTCTGCCAGGAACCTCAGGGTTACCATGGATGACGAGCTCTCCCTCACAGCCCACATTGCTGCTGTCTCCCGGTCGTGTAGATTCACCCTCTACAACAGGGATACCAGGGTTACGGCCCGCGCGCGCCCGACTGTACCTCTCATCCGGCCCACGGGTGATAAGGGGAGAATACATTTTTAAATTGTATTTTTAAGACGCAGCTCTCCAAGCGCAATGCAGCCCACTTCCCCTGTCTAAGATATCAGCCTGTCAATCATTTTTTTGAACTGGAAAAGGAGTTGCTCCATTCACCATTGACGCTTCCGAGGTCCCAGAGGCGATGCAAATGGAACTGATATAACGGCAGTGTTGCGCACCTTTGAAGGATAAGTACGCATCTCTTGAAATCGAATCATTCTATCAATCCTTGCCACCACAATACCCAATAAATGCTCACGACCTTTGCAGCTAAAATACTTCTTTGTTTGGAACAACATATCTATGTGAGCAGGCCTTTCCGTAATGAACATTAATAAGTCGAAAGTGCTCAATCGCCTGACTCACGGACATCTGAATGATGTCATGAAAATAGCCACTGCCCAGAAACTGTCCCCCGATATGGACAAGCTGGTGAAACTTAAAAGGTGTCTGGCTTTGACAAGTAGCTGAAGTGTTTTCATGTGCAGGCCTTCAATAAATATAATAAAATCAATTAACAGTTTACGCTTGTGTTATTTACAAGAAATGTGTTTTTCTAATTTAAATTAATTACATGTAGGCTACTTGCATGGATAGGAAAATGTTACGTTTTTACAGGGCAACTGTCTCCTGCTTTAGGCTATGTAATTGTAGGCCTCATTGTGAGAATAGTTTGGTGCCAATGCAATTTCTTATTGATGTGTGTAGGCCTTCATGAATCATTTAAAATAGCCTACCTATCCATGTTTGGAGTCAGTGTTTGGCCAAAAGTGTAATCCGGCCCCCTGAGGTCTCACTTGAAAAAAATCTGTCCCCCTGTCCAATTTCACCCTGCTCTACAACATCCGGAAGATCAGGAGATACCTGTCTGAGCATTCCACCCAGCTGCTGGTCCAAGCACTTGTCCTCTCCAAGTTGGACTACTGCAACTCGCTGCTCGCCGGGCTCCCAGCATGCGCAACCTGCCCTCTCCAGAGGATTCAGAACGCAGCGGCCCGCCTGGTCTTCAACCTACCCAGACGCTCCCATGTTACCCCGCTCCTCATCTCCCTTCACTGGCTACCCGTCACGGCCCGTATCAGATTCAAGACCCTGGTACTGACCTTCCGAGCGGTGAATGGGACTGTACCCGACTACATCAAGTGTCTCCTCCAGCCCTACACCCCCACCCGCCACCTACGATCTTCTTCTGACAACCGTCTGGTGGTCCCACCGCTCAAGACCGCCCGGTCCCAACACATGCTCTTCACCTGTCTGGCCCCCCCAGTGGTGGAATCAACTCCCCACCTCCATCAGAGACACTGACTGTCTCCCTACCTTCAAGAAAAGGCTCAAGACACACTTGTTCCGGGAATACAACGGTACCTAGGAAAGATCTGCTGGACATGATGTTAGTTTCCTCCAGGATCACAATGACTCTTACTTAGAGACTTGCTGCTCTTGTTGGTTAGCTGTAACTGATTTAAAATTATTGTACTCGCTGTGAAGTAATTACTGTTGCTTGCTTTTTTCCACAGGTACACTCTTGCACTTTTGAGGTCCATGTTGTTTAATTGTAACTTGCTTAACTTCATGCTCTTATGATTCTTCCCTTTGGCACTTATTTTTGGTTTCAGTAGTCATGTTTGACTACCTGCAATGTTGGGGATATCTCGTTGTTATGATCAGTGACCTATGCACTTTTGTAAAGCTCTCTCTTGGAAGTCGCTGCTAAATGAATAAATGTAAATATAAGAAGGTTGTTTGGGGTGCCATAACTTGTCATGGAAGGGAATTTCAAATCATGCCTCACATCAGTGGCGACTTGTCCTGGCTTAGGTTACTGAAATGAATTTGCGCAACAGGCAAGGGATCAACCTGAAAAATCGATATACTTCATACTTTCAACTCAGTTGTGAATCTGACCTACCATGCTTTGACTACAAGTAGCTAGCTACTATGGTGAACCTGACTTGTTTTGCAGTGGTTTATACGGTCTCGCTAAACAGATGGTCGGAGAGTTGTGATGGGCTCAAATAAACACTCATTGCTATGTTTTACAACCAGAGGATTGACCGGAAGACTAGAACCCGTTCTGTCTGTGACTGGTTTTGAACCTACAACCCTTCATTTACCAGCACAACATCTCATTCAATTGAGCCATTCCCAGATCTGAAATTTGCCATGTTCAGTAACTGGATAATAAAAGATGACGTTTATCCTATGGCAAGCGTTGTTAGATTTGGTCCAAGCTCAAACAGCTGTAAGTCATATTTTCACATCAAGGTGAAACTTTGCAGGGTACTTCTGCCACCATCATCTTAAAGTCTATTAGGTTTGAAAAACCATCATTCAACATTTTTGAAATTTGACCTTGAGGTTAGAATGCTGATTTTACTTTTATATCATAAATCTATTATTAATGTGAAAACAAGTGAACTTGAATTAACTCAATTAACCATAACAAAAAAAGTGCAGTAGTAAACATTATAAATGTCAGTTTGTCAAGTTGTAAAACCTGATTTTAGTCTGCTGGATTTCAAGGATTTCCGGCGATCACACTCACATACACAAACTTACAGAATGTAAGAGGGTTTATTATCTGTGAAATGTATTTCATCCCAACAACCACTTCTGTTAAAGAATGTGGGTTTTATCTCCAGGCTGTTGTATCTAGCCCATATACTCTTCTTTAGAAGGTAGCTGAGCCTCTGGCTGCTGAAAGGAGTCTAGCCTCTTCTGGGTAACCTCACGGAGGAGCACTGAAACAGATACTGAGAGTCAGGACAGACAGTAATTTTAACATTGGCCCTTACTGTTGCTACTAACTAATGACCATCCAGACAATGATCAGCAGTCTATTGGTTTTCAGGTGAAAGGAATTAATTTGTTAGAAGAGACAAACCACAACCACTGCAAATTAAACACCAACCACTAGATAGAGCTATAAAAACCACAAATTGACATTATGAATCTGTAGGACTTAATGTACTGATGTTGGAAAGAAAAATATGTCCTAATCTTTGTTCCTAATCCCTTTCTTACTGTCAAGAACGGTTCGTGCCACGTATCTCTTCTCAATAGTTCTGGTGACCTCTGTAAAGAGCCATGGGAGGAACCCAGTCTCAATATCTGGGGGAGAGGGAGGACAAAGTACACAGAAATCACAGATGCATTCTCTAGTAAAACGTGATGGATATGCACTTGTAAACATAAGGAATGAGGAGTGGGATAGAAATCCTGATCCTTGTTCTTCTCCTGTACTTCGTACTAAATGCACTATTTGTAGATCACGTTGGATAAATGTCCTGACATTAATGTTTCGCAAATCCTAGTTTACCCCTCTGATTTAGAGTTAGGCAGCCCTTGTATTCTTTTGTCCTATATTGTAATGTGACCTGGGTTTTTTTGCTTCAATATTTTGTGATTTCTTGATGTGCCAAAATGCCTTATGTAAATGATTGCTAAAGTGGAATGGAAGGTGGTGGAGGACAGTAGCCCTCCTGGGGGAGAGGGATGGGGGAGCCGACCTCTCTCCACAGGGTCGTAGAAGTAGCCGTGGTCTCTAAGGGTGGTGTAGACGGATGGAAGGAGGTCGGCCAGGTACTGCTGGGCGAAGGCCCGGGCTGCTATCTTCTCTGCCGTCTCCTTCTCCCTCTCCAGCACCTCCCTCTGCTGTGCCATCCTACGCTCCTGTGGTCAAATAAAACAATTATTTAACCATGTGTGTGTGGGCCAATTAATGAAAGGCAACCAGAGAGTCAATAAATCAATGATAAAGTAGTGATAATATCATCAGCATCAAGCGTGTACAGTAACGGCATAGGCTATATTTAAGCCTTCAGTCCCCCATTTATTGTCATCAATGATCTCAGTGATGATTACGCAAACTTTTCCGCAATCAAAGCATTGCTGCCGGTGGTGAACGGAACAAGTGTCCATAGACCCAAATTCCACTGAGACATAACTGTACATGTCAGGGCTGTCTGCCGGCGTGGTACCTTCTCCTCACGGTGGCGTCTCTCCTGCTCCTCCAGTCGCTGCACCTCCACCAGCTCAGCGTTGCGGAGCTCCTGGAAGGCTCGCTGCTGCGCCCGCAGGCTGGCTAGCTCCTCCTCCTCCATCACCTCCAGCAGAGCCTGCTCCACTGTCTTCCCCACCAGCACCTCCAGCACCGGGCGGACCTCCATGTCAAAGTCAAACAGCTGCAAGCAGGGGGCCCCAGAAGAATTAGTTGAATGAATTGAAAGCTGTATTGTTTAATAACATAACTCCTCACTTCTAATTGTGTGTGCGCTAGAAAACAATCAGCATTCATGCACCTCTCCCTCCTCTATCTGTGTGGCCACGTCTTCGCCTGATTTGGCAGGAATGAAGAGGGGCGTCGCCGGTTTGTCCAGAAATGCATCAGTCTGGCACTCAACACTGGTGTCTTCGACGGAATCGCTCAACTCCTCCAGGTACAGTTCTACATGACACAGGTCAAGATCTCCACAAGTTCTGGGTTGCTTCGCTCTCAAAAATGTATATTATCGCATTACGTTATGCTGTCAAGTTGTCTTGTTGAAATTACTTTAGCTCTACTTAGAAGACTGTTAGGAGCCTGTAGTGTTTTACCTGTCTGTACGTCTATGTGCTTCCTTCCTTCTAGTGCTTCTGGAGTCCTGGGCCTGAACTGCTCCTTGGCCCGCTTCCGAGCAATGGCTCTTCTTCTGGCCTCCTGCTGTCTCTGTATCTCTATAGGGTCAGGCTGCGCAGTCTGTCAAAGATACACATACTATTCAACTTCTCCTTTCCTTCTGTACAGGACTTTATACAGTTTCAGATTGATAGGCAGTGATTTTCAATACTGAGTGAGTACTTACAATCGGTATGATGTGTTGGGCATATGTGTTTCCCCTGACAACTCGACGATCATACATGATGTTTCCATAATTGGACTGTCCATCAGTTCTACATTGTATGAGAAAATGTTCTTCCATAAAGACATTACAGCTTCTTATTGCGACAGAGTGTGTCTTTGGTTAGACACATTTCTTGACAGTGAATAGCACGCTCTCTGCTGGCTAGGCTAGCTAGTATACATCTGCAGTCCCATTCAGTCAGTGAGGGGAACACCTGTGTACTTACTACTGTGCCGCACAAGCATCACCTACTTACAGTATGGCGCCAAACTCAACAGTCAATAACAACACTTGGGTTTAGTGACCCAGAGTAATTTCCTATTTAGGCTACAAATTTGTCGTCTATCTACGATCTACACGGCTACGTCGTCAAACTTACTGCTCTGCTGCAGACTCCCTGTATTTAGTGCGGTTTTGTACAGGCCTTGGACGACTGGAGAACGTGTAAGTGCCGTTAGTTGGCTCCTTCTGAGGCTGTAAAACGGATGTCATTTTACTATTGTACTATTAAATATCTAAAAATGTTACTCTATTGCCAAACAAACTTATACCACTGAAAATAAACTATATACAGCTCGCTGAACAAATGTAGCTAAACATGGCCATATGTGATTGAACACAAACGCCAAGTTGATGTTTGTCATAGCAACGGAACCCCGGAAACAAGGCATTGCATCACTTCCTTTGTTATTTGACATGTTCAGAGAATAATAGGGGAGAACTGCCACTCACAACTTATCTCTGTTACTCAGAGTGGTTTTATGAAGGGAGGACACATTTCCAACAATATTGGATATTTTAGTGACAATATTGTGACTATTTTGATGATTAGGCAATTATACTTGTTTACAAAGCCTTTGATACTGTTGAATACCCCTTCATCCAGGAGGCTCTTTCAGTAAGAGTGAAATAATGACTGTGCACCTGTCGGATAAGACCTCTATTGGTGGCCTAGCTGTAATAAGGCAATCAGTGTCAGCATCTTGGTATTGTGATTAGCAGGTCTCCCATTGAGAGAATTTCTCTGAACTTTGCTCAGACGATAAAAACAGCTAAGACTATTTTTAACTTTTGGTTTCAAAGAGATCTTTCAATATATGGCAGAGTTTTATTGTCTAAAGCAGAGGGACTATCAAGATTAGTATATCCAGCATTATCTTTATATGTTGATCCAAAAACATGTGCAGCCATTAATTCACTCCTGTTCAAGTTCATTTGGAAAAACAAAACGGAATATGTAAGTCGAAAAACAATCACCAGAGCTTATTCAGAGGGAGGCTATAACACTTTAGGTTTCAATACTGTAAATAACACATTTAAAATCAATTGGCTCAAGCAATGCATACATCGGAACAATGATCCTTGGTTTTATATCCCAAATGTGTTATTTGAACAGTGTGGTAGTCTTCAATTTTTACTATCTTGTAATTCAAATGTAGTAAACAACCCGCAAAATTAGCCAACAAATTGTTTCACAAACAAGCTCTTGACGTCTGGAAATTAGCTTTTAATCACAATTTCTCTCCCCACAAATTCCTTATATGGAACAATCAGTGTGGCGGTGTCTACTACCGCGCGCTTGTGCACTTCGAGCACTTACTTTCAGTGCTTAGGGCGCTTACGCTGAAAAAACGAAAGAATTCAGTGCACTGAAAGTACCCGGATGATGCACTGCAAACGGTCAAAAAATGAAGTGTCCGACGATGGACCATAGAGTTATATTACTAGGCTGTGTCTACTACCGCGCACTTGTGCACTTCGAGCACTTACTTTCAGTGCTTAGGGCGCTTACGCTGAAAAACCAAAATAATTCAGTGCACTGAAAGTACCCGGATGATGCACTGCAAACGGTCCAAAAATGAAGTGTCCGACGATGAAGATTAAAAACGACCGGAAGACACGGAAGTCAAGTCGAAGATGCAATACCACCGGGGCCGTTGCCTCAAGCCAAGGGGCGGGGGTGGGGGCTTGCGATGGACACTACTCGCCCTAAACGGGCGCCATCTTGGCTACGTAGCGGAAGAGGAGGAGTCCAGTGACAGAAATACAAGCGGGTTTGTTTCGCGGGTTTAGTTTCTCGGGTGTCGCGAGCAGATTTCCGTGCGTCACTTCCCCCTAAGTGGGTAAGGAAAGTGTTCCAGTTTAGACAGCACTACTCAGCAACTGAGTGCACTGCAAATGTAAGTGCACTACATTGCAGTGCACTACATTGCAGTGCACTACATTGCAGTGTACTTCGTTGAGTGCGCGGTAGTAGACACAGCGGCTGTGTCTACTACCGCGCACTTGTGCACTTCGAGCACTTACTTTCAGTGCTTAGGGCGCTTACGCTGAAAAACCAAAATAATTCAGTGCACTGAAAGTACCCGGATGATGCACTGCAAACGGTCCAGAAATGAAGTGTCCGACGATGGACACTACTCGCCCTAAACGGGCGCCATCTTGGCTACGTAGCGGAAGAGGAGGAGTCCAGTGACAGAAATACAAGCGGGTTTGTTTCGCGGGTTTAGTTTCTCGGGTGTCGCGAGCAGATTTGCGTGCGTCACTTCCCGCTAAGTGGGTAAGTAAAGTGTTCCAGTTTAGACAGCGCTACTCAGCAACTGAGTGCACTGCAAATGTAAGTGCACTACATTGCAGTGCACTACATTGCAGTGTACTTCATTAAGTGCGCGGTAGTAGACACAGCCAGCCTGTGTGTTGTATAGGATTAAGTACATTTTCTTCTCCAATTAGTTTAAGGATATAATATAATTTTCATTTTAGATCTGTTAAATGACAGTTGTGATCTATAGGCCTACATTTGAACACAAAAGACTGGTGCAAACCTGTCACGTAAAGAATATGAAAAGGTTGTTTGACATAAAGTTTCGGCTGTGGCATACAGCGACGCACCACAAAAGCTTGAGTTGTAATACATAATTTAATATGACATTACTTGCAAGTCTTGATTTGCTTAAATGCTGCTATTACACCACGGCACAATACGATACTCGCTGTGCAACAGCACCTATGCACGTCGTATCCATGCGTCGTCGTTAACGTGTGCTGACGTTGTGACGTTAGCACTGAGTTCCCTTTGTGGACACAGGGCACTTGTTGCCACAAAAACGTTGTAACCTGTTAAACCGTGCAACGGAAAGTAAATTCCAGTAGAAGCAACGCATCGAGACCAAGACGAACATTTTGACACTGACGTTGTGTAGGCTAGTAGTCCAAATATTGAGGGATCCTTAGGGGTGGGAAAATAATAATAACTAAAGAGGATACAATTTCTGGGGAAATTATAGGGTGTGCCTGCTTGCATCAGTTGCAGATGGGTCCGTTTATTATGAAACAAGCTTAACTCCCTTTCAAACAATCTATTCTAACAATGTAGGTCACCGGCAGTATTTTTCAGATTGAATCACGATTCATCTGCTCACTGATAATATGCACCCAAACACGTAAATAAGCTTGATATTTATTTAGGGGACAATTCAAACAATGTTGAAATGTTTTGGGGGGGAACTTCTGGGTTCTGAACTGGTTGCAGTTCCACGCTAGTTCCATATGAGGGCACTAACGGTCCAGTGCAGAATGAATGGAGGTCTATGGCGCTATACCCCTTAAAATCCACCTTTCTCAGGATATCATTTTTTGTCTAGTAATTTGAATGTTGAATTCGAAAGGGGAGGCAAAAAAAATACACACTGCTGGGTGTTAGATTTTTTAAAAGTTGCTTTTCTATCTTAAAATGACAATTACGTCATACACATCGTATGACCAGAGATACTGCTTTACGGAAAGCTCTGGTCACTTCCTTTTTTCTCTCAAGGCATCGACAACACAGCTGACTGGTTAGGCTCTCCCTGTCAATACACATGCTAGAAAGAGTTTTGGCTTGCTAATGTTGTTGCTAATGTTGCTAATGCTCTGACATTCTGGTTCCGCTTCGGATGCCATCAAGCGGGATCTCTGGTCGTAGTGAGTCCTTCACTAACCAATCAACATTCATTAGCAGAATGCTAGCGTGTTATGGGCAACAACGACTCACCCTGTAAGTCAAAAGGACATAAATACATTCAACTTTCGACCTATAATCCATGTTGAACATGCACAAACTACAATCAAATCTGAGATTTCTCAACTACAATCAGGCGAAAGAGACACATTCAGCCATTTAGCTCCATAGACTCCCATTCATTTTGGACTCGACCGCGATCACCCCCAGTGGAACTCTGGTGTAATTGCAACAAAATTCGGTACAATGGGGCTTAATAGGGAGTGGATAGCCTATCCTTAGACAGGCTCTAACATGCTGCTCTGTTGAACAACATTGGTTTCCATGGTCAAAATATCATCACTCCATCACCAACTTGAGATCCCCCTGCTTACAAACCAATCCCCCCAAAAAGAGAAGAGAAATTAATACACTTTATCGAAAAGCTTTATACAATTTTATTATCAAGTTGTCCATGTTGTTGACTCCTACTATAAAATACATTTAAAAAAACTGGAAGACAGAAATCATGTTATATTGTTTATTATTATTATTATGCCCAAATAAAAATAATGTTGCTTCATAAGCAATGCCAGGAAGATTTAAGACTCACAGAATATGTTAAATATAGCACTTTTCCTTTTTTTATGTTGTTGGTTCCTCTAAGCTCTCTCATAATGCTTTACATTATATCTGTATGCTTATACAATGACTGTAGTCCCTACACAGTCTGAAGCTGTTTCAATAGAGAACTGGCACAGCTTCTTGTGTTTGTTCTAGTAGTTGTGGTCACAGAATGAAGCAAGAAAACAACATGGTTGATGCTTGAAATGCATGAAACCACAGACAGTATCAGTATAAGTGAGTACTAAGTTCTACATGACATGTTGTGCAAAACAAGGTGTTGCAAAGAAAATATGGGCACAAATCAAAAACATAAACACAAATTGGCAGATGAGTTGCATGTGAACCACAAACAGCATGTTCTCTCGTTAAAAGTCAGTTCTGTTTTAACAAAAAAGTATCTCAGATCAGAGGAAGTAACTCCAGGCTGGTGTCACAAAGGTCAAACTTAATTGGTAAAAGTAAATTATTGTCTAAATGTTTTGCCTTCTGTCTATTCCACACACATTCCTTACACACACGTTCGATTTTGTTTATAAGCCACTGGCATGTTTTTATTTCAAACTTTACATAACTAACAGTTTATTCTATTTTTGTTGCACTTCATTGTTTTTTCTTTATGGGGTTCAGGGAGAAGGTATGCAGTTTATGTAAGATGTGTGCGTTTGTAAATCCATTATCTGTGGGTGGGCTATATCCTAATATAGGCTGGATACATGCCTTGCTTCAATGAATTACTATTTACATGCCATCTCTCATTATTCTAATCTGAACAAAAGTGATGGACCACCATTCACTAAACTAAAGGCAGAGGCCACAGTATTGTAAATAGTTTGTTGACATCTCCTCGTACACTGTGATTTCAGGATGATCATTGTTAATCTCCTGTCATCTGTGATGAAGGGTAAACTATTCTGCCTGATTCTAAGGTTTGTCATTGCTCATTACTCTCAACCTTTCTCCATAATCTTATGTAATAAACAGGGCACTCATCCACTCATTCATTTTGTCCCTCAGTTGGATTCAGAGTTTATTATGTAATTTATGTCCTTCATCAACTCCTTTTAATGTGATCCACACGGTATGTTAATACTGACTGTTATCCTTGTTACACATATTCTTACACTTTTCATATCTCTATTGTTCATCTGTCACTTGTGTTACAGTCTGTGTCCAAACAGAAACACATGCTTGTATTGAGTTTAAATGCTTTGTTTGGAGATTTAAAGCACAAAATGGGTTTGCCTGTACATTTGTACATTCAATAAGTGATACATCCCCTTTATCTCAATGTAATTAGCTGTTACTCAACTAAGTGGATTTTATATAAAGAAACAAAACCCATTCATAAAGTACAATTTACGTGAATGTTATGTAACTAATGATGAAAAGCCTATCATTAGATTTATTTAATTACGTTTACGTTTGAAATAATTAGTTTAAGTAAGTTCAACATTTCAGTTCTTGGTTTTTAGATACAGCACACATCTATAGAGAGCATCAGTGGTTTTAATATTAAGATTCTCCTCTATGCCAGCTTTCTATTGCACCTCAGTTATGGAAACTGAGTGGTCTTCAGTGACCACCTGATAACAGTCTATTAAAGCATTTCATAATCTTAGTGTTCACAAGAGGGATTGTCTGAAACGCTGAAGGCAGACAGAGGGTCTTTATAGATGTGTTGACTTCATGTATCTGTTCTGCTGGTAGACTCAAATGTAATCAAAGTGCAGGCCAGCTCAGAGAGGAGGAAGGAAGCAATAATGTCACAAAGTTTGCAAGAGGAAGAGAGTAGCAGTGGCATTGTCTCATCGTGATTCAAAGAAAAACCGCCCACGTGGTAGAGGCTGGTTTCCTTCTCTTTGCGCCAGAACATACTGTTCTCTCAATTAGGGGTTCTGCTTCTGTTACGTAAGAGGCCTGCAATGGGGAGGCGTGTTGTAGTTAGCACATATTCACCCATCCTTGCATGACCAACCCTGTCGATTTCTAATTAATGCATTAACTAATGATGTGGTCCGGAGGTCCAATGAGATACTCAAATCATTGTGCCCATGTGACAAATACGATTCCATTTTACAGTTTGGGAACTTCCATCATTGTTATTGTTTACAGGATAAGATATAGCATTAAAATCAAGGAGCCAAGGATAGTTTATAATAAAGGTGCTTTAATGTAGTGGAACTAAAGATGTTGTTCAGACATATAAAAGACAAGTACAACAGTTAGAAATCTACTTCAATAAGGTCCATAATGGCTGTACAAATCAAATCAACAAAAGGAAAATAATAGACAAAAACTGATACTATAGCATGTGGGTCTCCTCTATTTTCAAATCATGTTTATTTACATAGCTTTTTCAGTGGAAAGACTAGAGGATTTTCTTTTTAAATAGCTTTTTGTTTTTACATCTTGGTTCTGTCCTCTGAACAGTACTATAGAAAAAGTCCAACCCTAATAGTTGCACATAATGTGTGTACATTCAAGGGAAATAGTGACACATTGTATTGTATTTTAAATGTATGTCTCCTTGGCGCAAGCATACTCCTCGTAAAAAGGCTCGCTGCAGCGCCTGGTCAACGTGTCATGATGAGCATGGGATACAGACTCAGACATTGCCCTCTGACGGAAAGTGACACTCTGCTCAGGTCTAGTGGCGTTAACCTCAGGGTCCTGGGAGAAACAGTCTGTGTACTGGTTGACAGAACAGGTTGACAAGAAGTTCTCATTCATAGAGGCTGGGCGGGACCTTCTGAGCTCTCTGGAGGCATCCTGCACTGTCATGGAGCGGTAATGCGGAGGAGTGGGCTGAGCTGTACTCTGCACAGCCTGCTCATAGGATGGAGGCCGGCTGGGGAGCCTGCTATCCGCCCGCTGGAAGACCTCGATGGCTGACAGCGGGCGTGGCCGGGGAGACAGCTCACCAGGCTCAGCCTCACTCTGGGAGTCTTCCTGGAGGGTCTCACAGGGAAAAGGCTTGTCTTTCAGGGGGTCTTTCAGGCTGCCCCTGGAGCGGGAGAAAGGCCCCAGGCTCTTGGTCCTCATTGGGACTTTACCGTCGGCCCTCACGGACTGGGAGTGTCGCTTGACCTCTGTGGTCACCCCAGGGGGTTCTAGCATTTGGCGGCTGGATCTGGGAGAGGTATGACGTGTTGACTGGGCCCTGCGAGGACATGCCGGCGAAGTCCTCGGGGAGCTGATGAAAACCGAGCCCTCCGACTGGTTGGATGCAGCGCTCTCCAGGGAGCAGGACGAGGAACACAAGGAGGCGTTAGCAGGGTTGCGGATGTTGAAGGGCGGCATTTCCATGGACAAGCCACCACCAAGGTTTCGGAATACCTGGTGCCCCACCCCGCCCAGACCGCAAGAAGGAGTCGTTGGAGATCTGCTTCTTCAAGGGCTGCTCTTCGAAAGCCGTCCTCTCCACAGAGAAGTCATCATGGCTGCGGGCTAGGCCCTGCACGCACTTCACCTCAGCCGAGGGGAAGATGGTTGGCTCGGAGCAGCGACGGCTGAAGGGGAGCTTGGTGAAGGTGTGGAAAATAGTATCCGAGGAACAGGAAGGGACAGCTGTGTGTTCTGCTCTACCGGTGAAGAGGAGAGAGGGGGACGAGCCACCGCCCTCCCCCTGAGTGGAGCCCATGCTGTCCCCTCCGTCTGGGTCGGTGCTGTCATAGGCCGAGTCATGCTGCTGGGAGAACAGGGAATCTGAAGACAAAGAAAGGGAGAGCGAAGAGGACTCGGTCAGTTTGATGGGGTCAGTCGTATACTTAGTCTTCTCTTACGATGTGAGGGACCAAGATAAGTTTATTTCAGTGAAGCCACATATAAAAATAATTTGGCTTGTTTCTTTACCTGAGTTTTCCTCATCTGGATCTCCTAGCAGACTCTGAATGTTTTCTCCAAATACTTCATAGCAGTGTTTGATGAGGAACTGGCTCAGCTCGGTCACCTGCATAATGAGGAACATGAGTTTAAACACAACGTTAATTTCAAAGAGAGTGAAAAAGTTCTGTAAACGGAAGTGCTAAGTGTGAAAGTGTCACGGTTTTATATATTCGTGCCATGACAGTCCCCATTGCAGAGTGAAGTCTACAGATCTTGGGTAACTACTTGTGGCTTTCACTGCTCCAACCGCACAGACAGCTTCACAGAGCCAGTGTGCTAGCTCAGTCAGAACTGGATTCTTACCTTATCCACCTGCTCCTTCTGCTCGTCTAGTGTGCTGTCCTTGTGCAGCAGAGTGGGTGCGATGCACACAGCCAAGTTGTAGGCATCCATCTTGTTGGCCTCCGAGTTCTCACTGATGTGGTGAAGCACGCAGAGTAAACACTGCAGCAAGAGGACGTTGGGCCCAGGCAGCTTGTCTGCCACCCTGGGGAGGGGAAGGACACCAAGAGAGAACAGGAAGAAAAAAATTAGTGATCGGTTTGCCGCCCTTTTCTTCCACACCGCATTGCAGCTTCTCTTTTTCAGAAGGAAGGTGGCAAAAAGAGAAGTGTCCTGTCTGAAATGCATAATTTAGGGCAGTGGCATTTCTTCCTGTTTTTGTTCTCTCTGTAAAACTCCATCCAAAAGCCCCTAAACTAATTATATACCACGCCAGTTGTTTTTTTTACTCCTACACCTGTTCGTCTACAACTTCCTTGTGTGTGAAGTTATTTCTTACTCATCCATAGTTCACAGTGTCACTTAAATACGGTATGAAAGTAATTAATAGTGCTCTTAGAGGAGCATTATTATTTAATAGCGGTTGTTAGCTTACCTCCTGAGCTCGGTGGATCTCTGCTGGATGTCCTCAGTCTCCAAGGCCTTCATCCAGACCTCGTACAGGTCAGACACCAGCAGGTTACCCGGAAGATCTTTCAGAAAACTCTGGAATGAACAAGTGGAGATGCAAGGAGGTGATGACACATGAAAATGCAGTTCCTGAATCTACCGGGATCTAGAATCTAGTGATAGATTAAAGTACGAAAAAGTAATTTCACAATGTAGATTTTAGTGTGGTGGCTGTAACACCAGAGAGAATGGCTACCATATTATAACCAATAAATTAGCTTGGTTTGGGAGTTCAGGAAAACCGATAAAAACATTTTGGACTAACAATATAATACTATATGTATAATATAATGTTCAGTTAGCTGAAATGGAGGAAAGGAGTACATAAAAGATGGAGATGTTTACCTTGAGGAGTCCCACTAGGATGACCACGGGCAAGTTCTCCATGTCCACGTCCTCACCGCAGTTGAGCTGTTCCCGGTAGATCTTCAGGTTCTTGCTGTTCCCCGTCTTCCTGAACACTCCCTCAGTGGTGGGGCCCTTCTTCCACAGAAGCACCAACATCTCCTGAAGAGAGGAACCAGAGGGGGTCAGACTGGATGTGTTGGCTGTCTGCCAGTACTTGTGTATCAGCATCAGGGTGTACTAGTGGTTAGATAGGAGGGGGTGCGTACTGTGATGGGTTTGGGGAGAGTTCCTTCTTTGGGGCAAGTCTTGGAGAGCGGTCGTCCAAACAGGTGGTTGTCCATCTCAGAACGAAAGGACGTGCTGGCGAGCTTGGAGCCCCTCAGCTTCCTCAGAATACTCCACCTGCTGCCGTTTTCTGCCATGAGAGGAATCAGTGATGAGCCACAGTGTCAGATGAATGTAACACATGAAACAATACCATCATTGAAATGGAGAGAATAACACATTTGCTAATACACAACGTTCTACTATTTTTCTCTCTCTTTTCTGGGGCTGCAGACTGTTTCCTCGTTCCTTTATGTGTCACTACCGCGCGTTGGAACACACTCGTGGTCGAGAGTCGTTGACTTTCAAACTCACCAATGGGCTGTGTCCCTCGGTCGTCCTGGTTACACTGCTTTGGGGAGATCTTTGCTTCGCCCTGGAAATGCCAAATAGAAAACAAATTAGATGTTGTCATGAGCATGCAAGAGGAACATGCAAAAGGAATGGGTAGGGTGTGGAGGTGTAACTCCACACACTCACACACCCCCAGGCCACCCGCCTACCTCCATGTGAGGGTAGCAGAGTGGATTAAACACCACAAAAAAACTGCCCCCCAACCCCCAAAGAACACCTGCTTCAAACCATCGCACCCACAACAACACAGATAGGCTTCCTCCCCAAGTCTGATATGGATCAGAGCTTCTCTGCTTCTCTGTTCAACAGGCTGCAAAACTAGTCACCTTTCAGCACTTCTTCCACAAAACAGACATACCTTTTCCCCAGTGTGGGAGCCACAGGTGCTTTAGTTAAACAGATGCATTCATGACTAAACTGCTGACCCCCCCAAAAAATGGATATTAATACTCACATCAAGTGTAAAGTTGATTAAAGGTTCCATGCCGCCTCCCGTTAGAGTTTTAGCCTGAAATGAGAGAGAAAAAGAGAGAGAGAGATGAGTGACTTTCACAGCCTTGTCCCCCACCTCTAGGTCAGTGCCTTGAGAAGCACCATGTCTGCTGCTGCACATGGCAGAATGAATAGGAGACTTACTGCGACACTGCTACTCAACACCTTCATCAGGACACCTGGGGGTTGAGAAGTATAGCCTGCTCTTTCTTTAGCTTCCTTTGTCCTCCTGGAATAAGAAGACATTTTTTATCAGTGACTTCCGTTCAGTAGTCCATAGTTGAGATGAACTATAGAACGGAGGAGTGGCAAGAGGCTGGCTCTTTCTCCTCAAAAACAAGTACTATTCTATTACAGCTAGATAACACATTACTCAGAAGTTAATAAATCCTTTCATTTTGTGCAGATTTTTTTAAATTATAAACATTTTCAAATTTTCCAAATACTTTAAATTCAGATTACATTAACTACCATATGACCACTTGCCTATACCTATAGGACAGCGTAGCCACGAGCAGGCCTGGGAGGGCCTAAGACCCTAATTTACATGTTCGTCCTCCCGGATTTCTGATTGCTTACAATTGTGGCCCCTTATTTTAAAATGGGACCCCCCAAAAATACTATTCTAGCCATGTTACTGCTATAGCAACAACATTGTAGTTACATATGGATCTGGAATGTAGATACACTTCATTACAGTTTCGTGGTACAAGTTATAACACAAGAGAAACTTGGTATGGGGGAGGTTGGGCTTTCCAGGGTTAAGCTAATGTTAACATTGTTCTTGTTTTGGTAACAAGAGCATCAACTGCCCCTGTACAATATCCACTTACCCCTTACACCCTCCCGCTAACAATACCATTTAATGACATTACAATTCTGAGGTATCCACACTGTTTTTACTATTTCTATGTAGTTACATGATGTTAATGTCATCTTAATGTAAGTGTTCCTTAAACATCTTTTAACTGTACAGCAGGTATGAGTGAAACAGTTCAATTCACAGGTAGTAAAGGTCACTTTCAGACACAAAAACCAATAACACTGTTACAGACATAATGTATGAATTTAGGAAAATATCATGACAGATAAACAGTGTGTTGTACATAAAATCAAATCATAAAAATTAAGTAACCATCATACATTGGACTGTATTATCAATGAGTGATAGGGCTTACCTGTGAAGAGTATCAATCCAGCGTTCTTTCACCTCAAGCGAGCTATAGGCAAAATAACAGCATGGTGCAAGTTACTAATCCACAGCAAGATGTACCAACTACCGTGTCAATTCACAGACTGAAGAGACTCTACACGCCCTCCCTTTTAACAGCTCGGCTGGAAACTAACTCAGAACTCAGTCATGGAGACAGGAAGCAGCGTCATGGTGGCCACCAACCAGACACCTTCCACTTCCTTTCAAACTGGAGCTACTGTGGTTGGTGGAGGAGTGGAAAGACAGTAATGAGTGCCTGTGCTGTACAATAACCCAGATTAAAGGGTAAACTGTGTGTATTTGTGCGTGCTCGTGTTTGTGCGTGTCCATTAATTAAAAAACAGAGAGAGAGAGAGATTTGATCAACCAGATACCACTGTGAGGGCTGATGTGCCCCAGACTGGAGGGTTCTGTTTTGACAGCACAGCTTGACAACAACGTGGGAGTGACATGACTCAATGACCCATTTTCAGTATTCATAAAAATTAAGTCACTGATATAAAATGATACACTGAGTTAGATTCTAAGGTTTAGAATCTAAACAATATAATGTATTTATTTTCTATCATGTTTTTCTTCCTCTCTCTCTCTTTATGTGAACATATAATGGATTCATTTAACATAGCAACAGACAGTATAGGCTTGGCTTCCTGATAAAGTACACTGCAGTAAAACCCCTGTTGCAAGTCGAGCATGTGATGAGTGTAATGGTCAGTTTTCCACTTCCTGTTTCTCCAGCCATAATCTTGTGATGTTGAAGACTGGCTCTCACTTCCCCATATCATCCAAGAACTCACATTCTCACTAAAGTAGAATTTTTTGTGATCCAGCTGGATTTTGTGTTTTGTTAATTAATCTACAAGGGATAGCAATTTGGTGAACATTCTTCATTATGAGATACCAGTAATCAGTGTTTTACCCACAATCAAATAACTGTAGTGGAGCAACCATAGAGCTCTGAATTTTCATCAAATTGATTATTTTCTAAACATAAGTTTACTAAACAAGCAAAACATGATACAAAAAAATGTTGTTTGTATGCGTGTATGTGTTGGCTGTTACTCACCGAAAGGATAGGACACAGAATGATATAGGCCATGCCAAGACCAGGGAAGTCTTGAGGTCTATCTCTTCTTCTCCATCTTCCTCCTCTAGCTCGTCCTCAAATCCATAAAGCCACACATCCTCAAGACTCACCCTATGCTTCACGCGGTAGCTAGAGCTGGGCCTATAGACAGACAGACAGACAGACAGACAGACAGACAGACAGACAGACAGACAGACAGACAGACAGACAGACAGACAGACAGACAGACAGACAGACAGACAGACAGACAGACAGACAGACAGACAGACAGACAGACAGACAGACAGACAGACAGAGATATTAGCATATTATTTTATTGCATTGAATGGATTCAGTGATTGACTGCTTTAAGGAAGTGCTCATGTCAGTGCTGTCTTATGACGTGAGGTAGAGTGTTGTGTTCCATGACTAGCTTCCTGTTAACCACGTTTCATTTCATACTGTACCATAGACTTTCACCTTGTCACAAATGCGTAGATTGCAACCACCCCACAACACACATACAATACAGGCCAGAAATTAGGTGGAGTCTCAAGTCGTTTTAGGAGGGATGATGACGTAGGGGTGAATTTTAGGGTAGGGGTGATGAATGGGGGATGATGAAGGGGAGGGGGTGAAAGGGGAGGAGGATAGACTAAGACTGCTCCAAGTGGTTATAAACTTGATATATAACCTTCAAATGATTTACATTTACTCTACCCCCTCAAACTATCAACTGGAATTGTGGGCAGCTGTAAGGGGAAATAAGAAAGAAGAAAACACTCAGTCTTTTGCAATTGAACTCCCACTCAAGGCTAGTTAAAGCTTCCACTGTTTATGAAAAACATAAGTGACTACACTACATCACACACTGTAGCTTTTTAACCTGTACAGTACATTCATCCTGTGTAAATCAGCTGACAACTATTGTGCATCTGTAAAGGTTCCAAATCCTTCACAACTTCCTGAGAAAAACAAAGCCAGTGACAAAGCGAAAGTGGGCAGTTTTGGCAAATCCTCAGAGGAAAGCACCCAGGTTTTTGCCTGTGTGTCGACTTTATTTACAAAGAGAAGTCGGTTGAACCCATCAACCCAGGAATTCCCCTTACTCTCATAAATGCCCTCCTGTAATTAGCCACACTGATATTTTCAGTCAAGTACAGTCTTGTGTGTGTGCACAGAAAGTGTGTGTTTATGTGTGAGCAAGTGTCAAAACTGAGCAGTCCAGACTCAAGTCTGATCAGAGAGGGATGACCAACACTGTTCCATCGAACATAGAATTTGCACATGATAACTTAATTGCTAACTAGTGTGTACTATCGTCCTATCCTGCTTGACTGCCATCATAAAAGAAAAGAACCTTGCTCTTGGAATGGGCTGTGAGTGAAACAATACATAGACATGATGAACAGTTTGTTTTAGCTTCTATGTTTGTTTATAGGCTAGATAAACTCATACACTACTTGTTTCTGTGTGTGCGCATACATTACCATCTGTGTGTGTGTGCATGTGTTATAATCTGTGCACAGCTCTTACTTGAGCTTGGTGATGAAAATCACATCGCAGAATAAGAAGATGTGCCTCTCTCTGGTCTTGTTGCCCTCAGTGACTTGGATCCACTCGTCCAGCAGAAGCTCTCCATTCTCGCTGCTCAGGCCCAGGACAAAGGGACACTGCTCCACGGCCACCCAGCACGAGGCCTCCTGCCTGGGGGACAGAGTGCACAGTGAGTGGATGAGATGAATTTGCTCTGACAGACACCATCAAGTTCAACCAGTGTGAACACAATCTCAGCTCAGCTCTCCTTCTTTTTTATCTAGGAATGTCTGGAGGGAGACCACTGATGGAAGTGTTGAAGGGTTTACATGAAGATCCCTATATATTCATACAATATCCTATATTGGACCTAGATTTTAATCAGAAGAAATAAGAGCTAATAAAACAAATTTGCAGGTAGCCGAAAAAATCTAAATTGCACAAATAGTTGTCAATGTAAGTTTGCTTTAATGCGTCAGTCTCTGCTAGTTCCCGCTTCCAGATAATAATAATGCAATAAATCTGTGTAAGTTTTATAAGAACCAGTTGTGAATTCTGTTGTGTTCTCGGCTGAAGTTGTTGTGGTGTGAACCAATGCTGTGGTTTTGTCACTTAATGTTGTGATGTTGTAAGTATAGTAGGGCTGCAGCTATCGAATATTTTAGTAATCGATTATTCTACCGATTATTCCATCGATTAATCGAGTAATCGGATAAAACATACATTGCTCAATTGAAAAGTAATTATAAATAAACATGAGAAAATAACACATGTCAATTAATAATGAACAACCAATTTGTTTCGACAAAGATGGGAGATGAATCCTGTTCATATTTTGAATTTGTTTTCAATCCTTGTAAAATGAACTCACCTAAAGATGCTAAATAAATTGAGAAAAGGGAAAAACTTGCAGAAATGTAGTTGCTGGAACTCTTTTCAAAACTGGAAAGTACTTGTGGAAGGACAGTGGAACAGTGAAGAGCGTTGGCCAATCGGATTGGTTACTTGTAACGTAGCAACCGTTGGTCTTTGGCAACATTTATAACCTAGAATCTAGGTTTCACGTTCAAGGTGGAGGAGAAACTAATCATGTGTGCCTTCACACCCAGTCCTGTTCAGACACTGAATTTAAAGATGACATACAAATCATAATCCATGGTGCAAGGTTGCCGATGTTGCCGTTTTCCCTGGTGATTTTGTTATACTTTTTAATTGAATCTCGTCACATTACGTGACTTTGTTTTGCGACTACAAAAGCTACTCGAACTCAGATTTAAAAGCTGCTGCTGCAAAAAGCTACAGTATTGTGGGTATAAGATCATGCTACATTTAACCAGCGGATCATTTCTAGCAAGTGTGTCAAAGTGGTATTTGTACAGTCGGTATTAAAACCGTAGGCGTGAATAATGCATGCATCGTCATCCATCTGACTTGAGCCGAAGCGAAGCTAGCGAGAGAATGGAATGGGAGATTTCCTGCAATAAGCTAGATACTGTTACTGCTTCAAATTGAAAACGGAGAAGATATTTAGAGTTAAGACAAGTTACTTAACATATGTGTTCAATATCGTCACTTAAAAGTAAAAACGTTCCAGTTACGAAGCGTTTGTTCCTTGGATTAACGCCATCTGCAACAAACATTTAGCGTTAGCTACAGTAGCAAGCTACCCCAGCCCCGGTTTGGCTGTTCGTGACGGTCAGCTACTGTATGACATGTCTTCATGTCTTGAGTCTCGATTTGTGCAGTTTCTGAAAAATTAAATAAACGATGACTCGAGGCAAGAAAAATTCATCGATCCTTTTTTGTAATCGAATTACTCGAATCAATCGATGAATCGTTTCAGCTCTAAAGTATAGTTGACTGTTCTTTGAAATGCAGCTTTTTTGCTAATGTTGTTGTGTTGTGTGCTAATGTTGCTGTGTTTTCAACTTTTGTTTGCTTCGCTAATGTTGTTGTGTTGTGCACCACCGTACAAATAGCTGCATTGTGTGAGTTTTTGTAAACGCATGAATTAATTTAACAAAATTCATTATCTACACTGAAATAAATATAATAAATTCTTGATATCTATATAATTAAAACATTTTACGAGACCCCCTCATTTTAAGATGGATTTTACAATTTTAACTACACCCCTGGGGTCTGCTAGCCTGGCTCTGCCCACCTACGTACTTCCACTCAATTTTGATTTTGCTTCTGTACTAGGTCTGGGCTTGGAAATAGATTTTCTATTTGGACCAATCAGCGAACAGAGGGAGTGGCTGAGAACGATAACGTTGATGTCGTGCGCTAGTTTGTGTTGTATTTCCGTAATGGCAGAAAGATGCGTCCGTTGTGGCAACACTGCCGAATATCCAGAAACTAAAGCAGGAGCAAGAACAAGTGTTGCTGAGTTTTTTTGGGTGGCAATGATGTTGTGGCCCTCTCCCCACAGGGTTCGGGAAAAGTTTGATTTTCCAGCTACGGCAGCTAGCTCCGTTACAGTAGTAGTGAAGGAGTTGGCTAAGGCGAACGCTAGCTATTGGTTATGGAAGATCAGAGTGGCTCTGGGCAGATCCAATAGTTTTAAACTTCAACAGAGTACCCGCCTTCAAGGAAGTCAACGTTTTTCCATGGAGTGTAGCCAGGCTATTTATATTAATAGGCTTACTTACATTGAACTTCGGTTTTAGCGTAAGTCAATAGTGTTTAAGATAGGGGAAATTAGCATTGCGGCTAGCGTTACGTATGGCGTTTTGGATGTCCCATATGCAATATTTAAAATTCCCATTGGCTTACATAAATGCAATAGGCTACATCTTCCGACCAACGATGGCGCTAATAGCCTACCTTTTTTGTTGCTGCAAAACATAACATGATTGCTTTATGAGAAACAATCATTTTAGCAATCTATGTAATTCACTGTATAGATCCACTTTATTTTGATATGCTCTTTCTTTTTGTAGACATGTTCATTTGCAAGTGTCACAAAAACTGCAGGGAAAATGGTAATTTCCAAGTTGAAATATGCGTTTCTATCCAAGTCTGCTAAATGAAACCGATAAATTATCTCCCCTCTATTTGTATGATCATTATATAAATGTGGTGATAGCCAGCTAATTGAATCATTTTAAAACAATATTTTGTGATAATGTTCGCCATACGTAACGATAGCCGCAATGCTAATTTCCCCTATCTTAAACGCCTATTAATATAAATAGCCTACAATATCCTCCGACCAGTGGTGGCGCTAATACCTCGGATACACATGAAACGAGGGGCCTGACTTCCGGCTTAGGGGCCTGAGGAGAGAGTTCCGGCTTAGGGGCCTGAGGAGAGAGTTCCGGTCCTGAGGAGGGAGCGCTGCAATTGGACCCTACTCCAATTTTCCCGGAATCCCCTTGTCTTTAATGAGGTTGTCAGAAAGTGGTGGGTTGATTATAAATTCTCTGGGTGCACTTTGCAGTATGAAACGCCGTGTTAGTCACAATTAAAGAAATAAATAGATTGGTAAATAAATAGATAAATAAATATGGATATGAAATAACCCCTGAAAAAAAAATGGCAATATAAATATAGCATCATATAATTATATTATTGATTCAATTTACCTACATCACTAAATAAATACATTTATTTATTTCAAAATGTCGTTTTTGTAAAGACAACATTTATTTATTTTTCGAGACTTTTATTTCCTAATGCCACATATTTTTTGCCATTTATGCAACCACATTTATTTCTGTGCTGTATTTATTTCCAGTCTCACGTGAAACGTGATGATCTTTTATGTTCACTAACCGATTGGCAGAAGGAAACAAGCCATACTTAACAGGTCATCTAATAACAGTAAACATCAGTAGTAGAAAGACATTTTACTGTGTAGTTTCCATAAGAACATCTGGGCTTTGGAATGTTTTCAATTCTAGTACACACCACACACTGGTACTTTTTGCAGTTCAGTTTGCGACAAAATTGAATTTTTATTCTTTGATTTTGACTTAGTCATTGTAGTCCTATGTGTTAAAAATAACATTCAGATGGTCCCAAAGGGACTCTCCCCAACTGAATTATGCTCTTTTCACCCCCTCATAAATGGCATTTCCAGCCTATATAGTTTTTTTATTCACTTGTCTCTGGACTGCGATAAAAGATCACATACCCACCCAAAACAGCTAACTGTCTCACCCACTTTAGTGAAACCAACACCTTTCAGCCCTCTCTGCTTGTGTTTGCTTGTGTGTCAGTGGGTGGGTGTGAGAGGGCGTGATGTGCGTCTGTGATGAGAAGGTGACGATGTCTAGTCGGACTACCCCAACACATCTTTTCACTGTGGTGGTCTTATGTGTCACCTGTGCTGGGACCTACACCAGAGCAGATCAATGTTACTGTTCAGATTACATTTATTTAGATTGTGATCTTCTTGTACTTTCATCATTAACAGGACTGTGTTTGATCAACCACAGTATAAGTGAAAAGAGAAACATCAATGAGTATCAATCGACAATGATTGAATTAAAAGGCTCTGGTTCTTACTACTGCTGGTTTATTAATCTCAGTTTAGTTGCACTTCAATATTTATAGACTAGAGTCACATTTCTACAATTTAGTAAAACAACTACTTGAGTCTTCAGTGACTGTTATGTTACAGTAAACTGGGGTCTGGAGTGGGAGTTGTAAGTGGGTTCAGACAGCTTGTGAAAACCCCCTCTACAACAGACTGCTGCAGCCCCTCCCCTGATCTGCAGTGCTGTTGCTATGACTCACACAAATCCTGTTCAACATGGCAGAGAGACACTGTCACTCATTTGCACGTGCGTCTATAAACATACAAACTTTTATAAACAGCTCCAAATGCTTTGTTGTTTGTTGGAGGTTACAAAGGTTTAAGATGGGTTTATAAAATGCAATTAGGTAAAAGCTAGGTTTGATAGAAAAGACAGATGTCTAGGGCAGAGCTAACCCACCTGATACGGGACCAGGGCATCCCCAAGGCCATCCCCAAAACCAGGGATGGAGCAGAGCGACGTCTGTGAGCCAGACAGTGGAGGTGCTGTAAGAAAACAGAGAGTTTGATCATTAATCAAGCATAATTACAAGTGTAATCATAAAGCATATAAAACAGCTACACCAACACAGTAACAAACATCTCGACAATGATCTAATGGAATGGAATTAGTTCTGATTGGTAAAGGAAGCTAGCTGTAGGTACAATATCTCGGTTTAATGGGATCTTTACTTTAGTTCTCAGTGCTGCACAAATTAACTAACTAATTCATCCCACACTGGATAATTTATTAACCCACCACTGTCAACTGGCACGGAGCAATGTGGAGAAAACATAGGCCGGCTAAAACAATTGTGGTTTGTTTAAGCAGAAAGAAGCAACAGCCCCCACCCAACCTCCAGAGCCAAGTCCGCTGTAAGGGACTAATGAGTGCCATGTGCACCATGCATCATGATTGGACAACATAAATCTATACTATACTATTTGGCCAAGTATAATGAAGGCGTTATTTCGAAGACTTTTTTTGACCCGGAGACCGAATATAGTTATTATTTTTATCAATTTCTCAGACATTGTCTGTTGTATTGTATTTAAAATGTAATTAAAATACACCTACATATGTAATGCACAAGTTGGTGTGGTTATTATGTAAATCAAACTTCAAATGCAGTGGCGGTCCTAGCACATTTGGTGCCCCGTTCAAAGTTTTTTAAGAATGGTGACTCAATGAAAAAGTGCAAAATCATGACATACTGGTAATACAAGTAATAATTGAAAACTTTTATTGAGGCCTTTATTTAGATTTTTTTTTAATCGCTTGATCCACCCAGCAATGTTACGTTGCCTTAAACGTCACTGGACCGCTATACCGCCGACTGGTGGCATGGAGGCTTTACAGCTACTGAGGCACATATTGTCTCACACGCACGCACACGCACACGAGTTGTGGATTTGTACCACGGCAGAAGTGTAGCAAAAGTCACGTGTAAAAACAGCGCCAAGTGAGAGGCCAGACTTTGTGACTACATTGTTTTACACATACACAAATCTCAGTGCGCATTTGTGGATCGTGGTACGCATTTGTGGATTGCGGATCGCACACATTTGTGGATCTTGCTGTGCATTTGTGAATCATGTTGTGCATTTGTGAATCGTGCTGTGCATTTGTGAATCGTGCTGTGCATTTGTGGATCGTGCTGTGCATTTGTGGATCTTGCTGTGCATTTGTGAATCATGTTGTGCATTTGTGATTCGTGCTGTGCATTTGTGGATCGTGCTGTGCATTTGTGAATATTTTTGCTACAATAATGACCCCATACCCTATGTGAGCCATTTTTCGAAGAAACCATGCGGACATGCAAGCAAGCCCCAACATGCACATTTGAGTGAGGTTGACCGCATCCGCCCAAAATCCATCCTGCAACTCTTTATCACTGTAGATCACAGCACATTTAATGGTTGGGGATCAACAGACATTCTGTGTGAAATTCAGCAACAAAAAAGTCCAAAATAAATCTGTAGTGTTGATTATTTTTAATACTGTGAAGTGACCACTTCAGTAGCATTGGAAAAAAAAATCTTGTAGTAATGTACACTGTATCATAACAGTTCTTAAATATTTTCAACATGGTGCTAAAACCTACACAGATCAAATCAAATCAAAATGTATTTGTATAGCCCTTTTTACACGCAAGCATGTCACAGAGGGCTTCACATACGCCCATAAAACTGCCCCTCAACCAACCTAAACCCTAAAACCTACACAGCAAAATAGCTGAACATTTACAATAGTATCTACATGACTTACTGTACATAAAACATTTTCTCTAGTTCACATTTACAGTTTTTTACAAATGTGTCATAGTGCAATTTCTGATTCTGAGGTTGTTTACCAAATCAAATATTTTGTTATTGTGGCAGTTTGGATTGACAGCAGCTGTAATTTGAGGCTGAGGTGAAGTGTAAGAGCAGTCTTCCTCTTGACTGAAACAGCAGGCAGGTTGTTGTGTTTGTGTGTGCCGTCTTTGTTGGTTGTGTATGTAGAGAGTCAGTTTTTGTATGTTTGCACAGACAATAAATAGGTAGGTTGTTTATGGGTCTTGTCTGTGTGCTTGACTGCAGATCTTAATTTTTCTTGTCCTCACTCTCTCTACTATGAGGGAGTCAGGTGGCTGAGCGGTTAGGGAATCGGGCTTGTAACCTGAAGTTTGCAAGTTCGATTCCCGGCCGTGCAAAATGACGTTGTGTCCTTGGGCAAGGCACTTCACCCTACTTGCCTCGGGGGGAATTTCCCTGTACTTACTGTAAGTCGCTCTGGATAAGAGCGTCTGCTAAATGATTAAAATGTAAAATGTACTATAACAACTTAGTATGCGCTTTTGTGGATGGAACATTTCAATGTCATATGCATTTTTGCTGAAATATGATTTTTAAAGGAAACTGTAAACATCCAATAATGATGTACAAAAAATAAAATCTACAAAAATGTACTAATTGCTGTCACAAATAAGAAACCTGCATAATTACTCAATTAGTGCTAACCAAGATACTTGTGTCAGAGTTGATCTCAGCAAGTTCATTCTATACGACTATAGTAGCTGGAAAGCACAAAGCACCAAAGCTCATAAAAATGTGATATCTCTCAAGTCAGGCATTTCTATTTATAAAAAATAATTAAAAAAATTATATTGCTTTATAACATGGTCAATCCTTATATCTGTGTCACATTGAATTGAAGACATGTCTGCTTTTCCATATGTACTTACAGGCTTGATGGAGACAGCAGCATCGTCATAGCTTCCTCTCCTCATCGCTGCCATTCCAAATTCTAGGCTTGTCCCTGGACGCTGTGTGTCCATGTCTGTTTGTCTGCCTCAGGTTTCTCTGTGTCCTGTACCCCTGAGAGATGGATTGTGTGGGAGTTGAGCCTTACAGACAGGGAGATACCAAAATCACAGAAAGGCCAGCTTCAGAATGGGATACTCAGCATCGCTGACCGGCTTCTTCAGCTGGCGCTAATGATGGGGTTCGAACAATGGAAACCAGGCAGACAAAAGAAGAGGGAGAGATCTGCCTGACCAAGATCTGCCTGTCCCCCAAAGGTCTGTGGTACGCCGGGCCTCCTCTGCCCCCCTCTTGTCCCTTGTCCACCCTGTTCTGATCTGGCAGCTCCAGGTCATAATTGAGATGGGACTGGGAGTCCCACCAAACGCTGCCAGGCTTCTCGCCCCCATTTCCAGGCTAATGAGGGTGACAACCAGGAAACAATACTGATTGGGAGAAAGAGGGCAATGTCTCTCGTCCCTTCCCTACCTCCTTCCCCTCCACCTGCTCCAATCCCACAGACATTAGACAGAACATTTTGTGTGTGTGCGTGTGCGTGTGTGTGTGTGTGTGGGGTTGGAAAATAGGACGTTCCTCCTTTTATCTGGAGTCCCTGTCCATCCTCGTGCAGGCTCAGAGTGCTTAGAGACACAACTTCACTGTAATATAACTGAAAATAAACAGGGGGGATTCCAGAGGGTCTGTAATAATTGATGCATTATTACTGATGCAGCGAGATTTAGTTCTCCTTGCTTGTTGTCATTTTTCATCTCAGTGACTGGTCACGTCCTGGGCTGGGTCTGTTTCTGAGGTTAGGCTAACTAGGAGGAGGAACACTAAAAAGCATCTGATGCGGTTTTCATATCAACTCTCCATTCACGGTAATACTCTTGGCTTGATGGGTCAACTTTCAGCAATTCAGAGTAATAAGGGGCCATGAGATTAACAAGACCTAGGGTGACTCATTTTTGAAATTCTGAGAATTTTTTATGAATACAAGTCACTGGTGCACACTTAAAGTGGCTTCAGATTAATGATGCAGATGGATTCAAAGAGTTGACTAATAAGTTTAAATGTAATTATTAGACTGCTGTTAACCAATCCTAGCTGACATCCTAATTTGACCGTGTTATGGGCATACATGTGCTACTGATCAGGCTAGAGATAATACAGTCAAAAAGTTTAATCAAGCACATTTATGTATTCACAGTATACACATAAGTATAGTAGTATAGTCACCCACATTCACAGTAACATACAGTATTTGGGTGGAACATATTTGTTGCTGCTATCAACACGTCAGGTGCAGGGCCGTAGCCAGACATTGTTAAAATTGGGGCTTAGCTCAGGTACACAACTAAATACAGCCCTCACTGGCAGATGACAGCCATGGATACCACTCTGGTCTAAAAAAAAGCAAGGGGTTCAAAACTGAGTGTCACTGTTTTTGTGGATGATTTCTACAGACTTAGTTGAATGTTGTTAAAAGCTTGTTAGGCATTTTCAAAAGCCATAGAAAAATACTACCGCTACCAAACACTATCTATTGAATGTGCTACAGTAGTCAGAAATGTAGCTTGATCTTAAGTTGCAACAGACCAATATCTAGCAGTTAAAACAAAACAGGTATCTATTCCTCCACTGCCACCTTGAGCTGTCCTCCTTCCTGTTGTCATCATGATATCAAGTCAAGCATTGTCTTCCCAGTACAGCTGTCTCTGTACTCTGTCTCTTGTTAGACCAGCTGTCTCATGGTAAACAACCAGGAAAATACTTCTGGGTAAATCAAATTTTAGTATGCCTGTCATTTACCCCTTTTTCATCTTATAAAACATGCTCAACCTATGAAGAAAGGCAACTTTCTCATCACTGTGTGACCAGGGGCGGACTGGCCATCGGGGATACCGGGAGAATCCCCGGTGGGCCGGCGGGATTGGGATGGTCCAAAATACCAGCCCACTGCCATCACTAACCAGCCCTTCATTACTTTCCATATTATACAGCTTGAACACGTGTAAATTGCTCTAAGACGTTACTAAGCTTCAATCGCTGACTGAGTTTTATACTCCTCCTCGCAATCTGTATTTAACAGTCATGGTGCCTATTTAAAAAAGAAAATCTGAATTGTCTTCTGAAATGTGTTCTGACTTCGGAAGTTCAACTTAAGAAATGAAACAAATGATGTAATTTCTTTGTAATCATCCAAAATAATGTTAAGTGTATGGGTATTAAGTGTAGGCCAATAACTGGTCAATACATGCAATGCATTGAGTGGGCAACGTGCCGTGTATTGAGTGGGCCGCGTGCCGTGTACTGACGAGTGGGTTGCGCGCCGTGTATTGAGTGAGTGGACCGTCAGTGACAGTAATTCCCGGGCCACTTTTTCCCCCCAGTCCGCCCCCGACTGTGTCAGTGCTCAGGTTGGGATGGCAGGAACTCTTTAACAGGCCTGTGCTCAAGTGTGGAGGGTGTGTCTCTGATTTTGCCCATCCAGCATGGATAGACCACCCTACCATGGAGGATGATGCCACTGTTGCTGCCATTCTTCTGCTTGCTGTTGCTGCGGTCCTGAGAGAAGCCCAAGCTGCCTTTCAGAGCCAGGGGCTGGTGCTGGTCCTGCAGCTGAATCTGGATGGGGTGGGGGACCAGGGGGCCAGAGGACACACAGACCCCGACACGGTTCCCACACAGCCAGGGGAAGATGGAGCACAGGAGGCTGCGTAGCTCCTGCTTGAAAGACTTGTTGAAGTAGAAGTAAATGAAGGGGTTGTACACGTGGGAGCTTTTTGCAAAAAGAGCAGGCAGCACAAAGGCCACAGGAGCCATGCTCCCGTGGTCCTTGTTGAAGATAAAGAGAAAGGACACTACGGCATAGGGGGCCCAGGCGATCACAAATCCCAGGCTGATGCAAAAAAACATCTGAAGAAGGACATGAAACACACATAAGGATCCTCAGAAATTCACTGACATATAAACAATCATGAACATGAAACATGTGTTGTTGCTAATGAATCTGTGCAATTTCTCCCCAAAGATCAATAACAAACTACTCTTTTCAGTTACACTTTAGTTTCACCCTCTATAGACCATATGTACGGTATAGGCTCACATAGTACCTTTAAGAAACAGTTAACATTTTTATTTCTTCCCAAATTAGAATATAATTATATAACATTTTGAGTTATAATTCAGGATAAAAAACTTGATAAGATGTAAAAAATATGTAGGCTCTAATACTAGGTCTAATATTTTAAGCATTTTATGGTATGTTGAAATTGGCCAGATTTCTTTTTTTCATATAAAAAAAATAAAAAGTTATTGATAGGTTATTGAGTATAGCTATATTGAGCCATGCATTTATAAACCGTCTACAGATTAACTCCCCAAACAGAGTGCTGTCTATGGTGCCATACTGTCCTCTAATGCTGAGAAATGACAGAACCTGTAGTCTCCTGCTCACCATGGAGAGGCGCAGGTTGGTGCGGATCCCTCGGGCTGATAGGGAGTAGGAGAAGCGGCAGACCTTCAGGAGGATCTGACACTGAGACACCACAATAAGTAGGACAGGGGCCAGAGTGAAGAAAGCGAAGGAGCAGATGACGTACAAGGCATCCTTGGTGGAAGTGTGGTAGCCCCTCCACGCCACAGTGCAGGACAGACCATACGGCTCGGGGCTGTACTCTCCCCAGCCGAAGAAAGGCAAGCAGGACCACAGTGTAGCGATGACCCAGGATCCAAAGCACACCTTACAGATATTTGCACCATCCAGCCACGCTGCTGTGCCAGGAGAAGAACAAACTTTATTTGTGGAAAGTTGTTGTTGAACATATGTGTACACTTAATGCTGTCAGTGGGGAGAGAAAGCTGTGACCCTAAGTCGGTGTCTTACCAGCTCTCAACTAGTAAAACATTTGCTGCGTACAACGCTACACACACACACACACACACAAAACGTTAGCAGGACTACTCAGCGTGATAAATACAAGGTGTGGCGTGAGAGCGTGTGAACTGGTTGAAATGCGTGTGTCACGGCCAATCCGTGAGAGTTGGCAGCCCTGTAGCAATAAAGTCTGGCTTTCTGCAGCTAACGTTAGCTGTGGGCTACCCACATGACGGGTTGTATAGCTAGCTAACTGTTCAAGGAAGGAAATTGTGTTCCCCCCCCAAAAAATGTTTGTCCCTTCCTAAATACATTTTTAATCAAATGTAATTTCTCAAAAGTACGTATTCAACCGCCACATCATCTAGTCACTTATGCACATCATGAAATCAAATTCTCATCAAAAATTGCCATTGCTCTGTACGTTCATGTATATGATTATGTAGCTAACATTTGTCTGCTGTTTCCTACATTATCAATTTCTCATGTCGTGTTGATCAAAATGAATTTATATTGATATATGCTCTCTGTCTTACCCCCCAAAACATCTAGACATTTAGTTAATTACATAACTCATTACATGCACAGTGGTTGAGCCAGCTAACTGTCATGATTGTAGGCCGAATTCACCATACAGCGTGTACAGTTCTGGGGTGTTTGCTATGTTTACGTTTATTATTTTTTTGCCCTATGTGCTATGCATTGCTGTAAAATAGTCTTGTATTTTCTGTATTGCATTGACATGAGACACCGGCAAGAAAGCTACATTCTAACTAGGGCTGCAACAAACGATTATTTTGATAATCGACTAATCTAACGATTATTAGATCGATTAGTCAACTAATCATCTATTTTTGCATTGATTAATCAGAAGGCTTTGAACGATTATTCAGCTTTTGCAATTTGTTAAAATATTGAGTTATACTTATTCTAATTAATAAATAAAACTAGAAAATCACTTCAGCTTTTGAAAAAAATATTTGTATTGCACTTTGAGCCAACGGAACAGGCTATTACATCTCTTTTTGTCCAATTGTGTCCTACCTAAATCACAAATGCTATCTAAGCATTGTTTCAATCATGTTGCTTTAAAGTAAATAGGAATAATAGGAAAAAGATAAATTAACAAAAATAAGTCAGTTGTATTACAGACCAAGAGAGGTAGGAATGCAAACAAATCTCTTGTAAGACAACAGGGTTCTGTTCAATGAAAAAAAGTATAACAGTATCATTTCTGGACTGGCTTTTTGTTTGTCTCATTACAATTGTCGTGTACACTGAACTATGGAGGACTAAAAGTGCCAAAATGAATTTAATATATATACCATTAAATAATTATTAAATGTGTCATTAATTAATTAAAATAAGAATTAAATACATAAATGTGTTATTAAATGTGTCATGAATAAGTTAAAATACCAATTCATTTGATGTAAAATACATAGATAATTATTTCACTATTTAATTAAGTATTTCATGGTCCTGTGTGGACAATATTCGAATGCAATACATTTACATTTACAAAACGCTAAACAGCGCCCCCAGTCGATTGCATATACATTTACATTTCACAACAACGTGTTGCAGTGCTTCATTAATTGGGATATCTGTCAAACTCGCCCATCAAAGTCAATGGGTGGGGCTAGCGTGAATGTAGTCTGATCCATTGCGTTGGTCTGAAGTAGATGGATAGAGAGACGATGGAGGATCTTCATGAACTTTCTTGGGAGTTTGTGAGGGACATTTTAGACTTAGCTAAAGTCTGTGTAGACAACTATAAATACCTTGGGACCATCATTGACAATAAGCAAAACTTTGAGACAAACTGTGAAGCTGTGTACAAAAAGGGGAATCAGCGTTTATATTGTCTGAGGAAACTCTCCTCATTTCACATTGACAGTAAAATGTTAACCATGTTCTACCGCTGCTTCATTGAATCTGTCATATCCTTTAGCCTGGTGTCTTGGTTCAGTAACCTATCCCTAAAAAATAAGAATTCCCTGAACCAAATTGTAAGGTGGGCTAGTAGGCTGATTGGAGAGCCACAGCTGAACCCAGAATCCCTGCATACAAGGCAGCTACAGAGACTAGCTGGGTCTATCTTGGAAGATGGATCCCACCCACTATATGGTGAATTTCAACTTCTCCCATCAGGCCGAAGGTATAAAATGCCTGCCTGCAAAACAAAGAGATACAGAGGCAGTTTTGTTCCCTCAGCTGTCAAAACATTAAATAGTAAGTAATTAGCTACATACTAACTTATTAAATGGACTGTACGGCCTTCTTCATCTATTTATTTATTCTGACCTTGTTTTTTGTATCTGCCATGATGGCTTGTATTCAGTATTTATCTTTTGATAGTAATACCTTTTTGTATGCTTTTATTCCATGTTCCTATGTCTGGAGCACTGTTGTCACTTTTATGTCACTGTCTGTCAATGTTGCTAATGTTGTCTGTGTGTGTAAGCAGCCAATTCTTTTTAACTGCAACCAAATCTACCCTCGGGTACAAATAAAGTTACCTTACCTTACCTTACCTTACCTTAGCTGAGGATGTGGAGGACCTGCTGACCCAGAGCATGTAGCGAGTAAAGCAGAGGAACTTATTGAAGTTCTTGGAGTTATTTACGCATGAATTCATATAACAAAATTATCCACTTTATATTGTATTTCTGTTAGTTAGCTTGCTAGCATTTAATTAATAAAGAAAACCCCTGAAAGAAGCTGATTCAATGTTATAACAGCAGTCTGCACTGCTCATCTCACCGTATCGGTGTTGTAAAAGCAAGACTCGCAAATGTGTAGACAGATGGTTTATCCAATAACTTCCAATAATTTTTAAGGGCCTGCCCTTTTCCAAACAGTTTCCAAGGATCCCTGCTCCCAGATGTGTATGTGTAACAAACCATCTGCCGAGTTAGATTACAGATACAATGCCCAGGTGAGCAATGTCTAGGTCAATGATTGGCTGAGAGTGTAAAGGGCAAGGAGTGAGACGAGAGTTAGTTGAGTAAAATAACTGGCAATTTTAACAACACAAATATGAATGTTGTCACAGAACCCCTCTATCTGTATGATCACCTAGCCTGGTCCTAACCAGACTCTCGTACATTTCATTTGTACATAGAGTCTGGCCTCGCTCCATTGACAAGCGTTGACTTCCTTGTAGGCGGCTACTCTGTTGAAGTTTAAAACTATTGGATCTGCCTTGAGCCACTGTGATCTGCCATAGGCCTAACCAATCGCTAGCCACCAACAAAACTCGACAAATTTTGTTCTTGCTTCTTGCATAAGCTTTAGCTTATGGATATTCGGCAGTGTTGCCACGGACCAAATGTGGCTTCGCTCGCATCTTTCTTTGCCGCCATGATGGAACTACAACACAAACTAGCGCACAAAAAGTTCCTGCATTAAAATAATGCATCATGACAGCACACTAGCATTTAATTATCACGGCAAACAATTCATTGCTCTGAACTGTAAGAAAAGTAGGCCTACAACAAAGTTATAATATAAAAAAAACCTGAAATTATTACTTGTGAAAGAATATCATTTACGTCTTACATTTACAGTTATTAATTTAGCAGACACTTTTATCCACAGCGACTTCCAAGACAGAGCTTTACAAAAGTGCATAGGTCACGAATCATAACAACAAGCAATGAGGTAAACAAATCCTTTCTGTTTCCTCTTCTGAGCCTATGCCTGTTCCATAAAGCGACTTTACCGAATAAGCCAGACTTTTGTCAGTCAAGGCCGAAATATGCTACTCCGACTCCGTTTACGGATGGGCGGGCGGACGGATACGCACGGATACGGACGGATAGACTTTGTTTATGTTTCTCCGAAGGCTGTTGGGGGCTGAAAACAAATCACCGCCTGAAGAGTAGGTGGCGCTGCACTGCGATGCTAGCTAGGTTATCGAAAAGTCATCAATAAAATAAGCACATTTTCAGCAACTACACTGCCCGTTTCTCGTCACATTTTAATTCAGATGCTGATTTACATGTACTGTTTAGCTGAAATATGAATTGTAAAAACTTAAAAGCAATGGCGGTCAAAGGATTCTGGTCGTCTTGTTGGTCACGGCCTGTGTTCGAAAATTTAGACAGCTGTCTTAATCCTTGATGTCTACTAGACATCTGTCTAACTAAACTGCTCTCTTCTCTTTAAGGTATCTTAAAAACCGTTGTTTTCGAACAGCCTAGTTAGACAGGATGTACCTCATCGCGCTGCGTGTACATGGCTAGCTATGACAGTTAACAGCAACCAACTGACAGTTAAAACACCCTGATATATTTTTAAATAGCAGGTTATTTTGTGTGCACTTACAATGCACATTTACAATTTCACATCATAAACAACCGTTCACTCTCTTAACTATCTTGCATTAAATATAGCCTAGATAAATACTGTACCGGAGCTAACGTTAGCAACGCCGTTAACAATCAGCTACCATAGCGACCTGGCTAATTTATACCTCGCTAACGAATTCAGACTATTTTTGTTAATCAATCATGGCATAATTAAATAGTAAACTGTTTATTTCTCGGTACATTTTCAAAAAAAGAGCAACAAGAGCAAAGGAAATTACATTTATGAACACTTTTGATGTGAACTTCGGTATTTCGTTCCGCCATCTTTTTTTGAAAATTTCTGATTTGGGTTCTGGCGCACAGACTTATGGGTAAAAGGCTGCGTCCCAATACTCCCACTTCACCCTAGCACTTCACACTTCACACTCCGTTTGCGCGTTCGCGTGAAGTAAAGTGGTGTCCCAATTCTCTTAGAACGAAGGGGAAGTGTTGTTCAACCCTTCAAACAATCCCTTCAAACGGAGTGCGATCAGAGTCACACTACGGCTGAAGGGAAAGATTACATTTCCCAGGATGCCTTGCGAACACCTTGGTAACCGGCTGACTCCAAAAAATAAGTTTACAAATGTTGTATATCTTCGCAAATAACTATAAAAAAAATGTGAAACACATCGGGATATCTAGCTGATCATTATGCAAAATAATATTCCTTACAGTTGAGTAGAATACGATTGTTAGAAAAAGATCGCTATTTCACAAATGAACGTCTGTCTATGCAGCTGAGAGTAGCCGAGTAACGTTAACGTTAGCTAACGTTAGGATGTAAAAAACGCAATTTTATTATGACAGGTGGGTAAATATGTTTGCCAAAACCTGAAGACCTGGGGGCTGTTGCACGAAACCAGGATAAGCGATTAAGCCGGGATATTCAAGTTATCCTGGATGACTTTAGCTCTGACTTGGTTGCACGAAAGCAGCTTGAATTAAGCCCAGCCAAGTAACCATGGAGATTTATTCTTTGCAGCTAGCCTGCTCCAGAGCAGGCTAACAGTCAGGCTAAGCTTAATTCTGGAGTCTCATGTGTTAAATCAGCGGACGCTCTGATCCGAAATATACGTAATTAGCAGTTATTTCGTTGTCTTCTGAATGTGTTCTGATTTATTTTTATTAACATTCATTACTTGTCACTATTGCTGTCACGAGTTAGATTTTGAACCCTACTATTGCAGTTGTTTAGATGGTTAGAAATGGTTGAATAAAGTCAGTGATGAGGGCAATATATAAAGTCCTATGCATCTGTGTTTCTTCTTGCACCATGGCATTCCCATTTATAGACGACATTGGACGAAGAAGCACTGATACTAAGACGTGCTTTTAGACATGAAAGGGTGTTTCGGGACAAATCTGACCTGTTAGCTTTTTCGGACGAGTAGGCTACCTGCAGTGACGTGTGGTCAGGGGAGGCAGTGTCATCATGACATGTAGGCCTAATAAAACGATTAACATAAAATAATAATATGTGTCCACTGATATGTGATAGAAATATAATTATTGAATGATTCCAAGGGGTTTTATAGCCAATATCGCTGAATTTAAGTATTTACGTGGAAAATACGGGGAAAGAAGCGACTAGAGTGCCTCGTCTCGGATTGCGCAATCCCACTCAAACTGGGCTGAGCTGCTATTTTTTTTGGCATACATTTTTATTACATGTCCTCACATTTCATAGTCTTGGTCATGACAGCAAGACAGCTCAGATGTTCTCTTAAAAAATGACCGTTATGTGACGTATTTAAGGTATCTTATTAGACAGGAAGAGAAAATTTAAGCGTTTTCGAACAGACCTCGCTGTCTTAAAAGGAAGGAAGGAAGGAAGGAAGGACGCATTTTAAGCGTTTTCGAACAGAGCCCCGGTAATTCCGCCCCAAGCGGTTCATTTGTTGGTTCGAAAAGTAGACCAGGTTCAAAGTGGTGCCTGTTGCGAACCACGTACGAACCACGTACGAACCACTCTTCCGGTTCCCAGTCTGTCGAAAGAGATAGAACTGGTTCGCGATTAAGCACCGGCTCCGAACCGCCACCCAAAATGCGTTGGTGGAAAAGGGGTATCTGAGACTATTCGTTACTCCCGAGTCATACTAACGATTCATTTAAAATGAACGAATCGTTCACGAACGACACATCACTACAATAGACTCCCTCTCCCCTCAGGCAGGAGGCTGTGCAGCATCAGAACCAGAACAACCAAGTTAAAGCTTCTTCCCAGTAGCTGTCAGACTTATTAACTCTGCCACACTCCAGAACTGACAAACTGAACTTTTGTCCTCAAAGTTACACTGCATTGTATTACTTGCTGCTAATTTTTCATTTTTTTTTGTATGTATCTAAAAAAATACTAAAAAAACAAAGAAAATAAGTACAAAACCCACTTCACCCCAGACAACACTAAAATGTGCCCATGCATAATAAGGGATGTTTGCAGGAGTGATTTCGCAGTAGCCGGTGAAGCCACCTCCCTGAAATGAGTTTTTGCAGGTTGGGATGTTTGACATTCCCTCTTGCAGGGGAAATGAGAAGACAACCGTTTCATTCTACGATACACTTCACTTTTTGTATTTTGAATTGTAAATGAGTGTAATGTTTTGTTGGGTTCTTCAATAAACACACTGTAGGTAGCTTGAAGAGAAGGCCTTTATGTATACGAAGCATTAGGCTACACGAGGTAACATTAACTCCCCTCTCACATTGTTAACACCGAACTGCCGTCAACGTGCAGTGCGCCAGTCTAACTGCGCATGCTCTGCGTGACAGTCTAATAACTGATGTTGATGTCATTACATCTCCCTTTCTTAAAATAAGAATGTAAAACATTTATATAGACAACACATACTTCATTTTCAATACTTCTCTTTAACTCTTATGAACTGTAATTGGGTGTGCCACGATGACGTGGCCATCCTTTGTAATCTCACATATATATATTATTATTATTATTATTGTTTATTTTCCCACCCCTAAAACTCGGTCAATATTTGGACTACATAGAGAACGACCCGGTAAAACGTTCCGTCTTGGTAGCGATTGAGTTGCTTGTATCAGAATTTACGTTCCGATGCATGGTTTAAGCTTAAAGTACATTTTTGTGGCGAAAAGTGAAGCTAATGTGGCTAACTTGCTAGCCACAGTCATTGACGTTCCTAACGTCACTAACGTCACGAAAACACGCGTGACTGCCAGGCTGTAGAAGAACATTCGTTTAGCAGCTCGTTAACTTCTGGGAGATAGCTAGGCTAACTTGAAATGCCAGAATAATAATAATAATAATGCATTTTATTTAGAAAAGCGCCTTTCAAGTCACTCAAGGACACTGTACATCACACACAATAAAACACACAATGAAATATACAAAAAAACGTGATAAAATAGACACATAAGGACAACATAATAAGTTAAAATACATAGGGCAGAATGGCAGGAAGCATGGAGGTTAGAGAGAGTAGGCAGTCCGAAACAGGTGGGTTTTTAGTTGTGCTTTGAAAATGGGAAGAGAGTCACAGTTTCGGAGGTCGGGTGGTAGAGAGTTCCAGAGCTGGGGAGCAGAGCAACTGAAGGCTCTGCCCCCCATAGTGCTGAGGCGGGCAGGGGGCACAGAGAGGTGGATGGAGGAGGAGGATCGAAGGGAACGGGTGGGGATGTTAATGTGCAGGAGATCAGAGAGGTAGGGAGGGGCGAGGTTATGGATGGCCATGAATGTAAACACTAGGAGTTTGTAATTAATGCGGTGGGTTACGGGGAGCCAGTGGAGCTGCTGGAGGACAGGGGTGATGTGATGGTATGAGGGGGTCTTTGTGATGATGCGGGCGGCAGAGTTTTGGACCAGTTGTAGTTTGCGGAGGGACTTATGGGGGAGGCCGAAGAGGAGAGAATTGCAGTAGTCCAGACGGGAGGTGACGAGGCTGTGAACAAGGATGGCGGTGGTGTGGGGGGTGAGGGAGGGGCGGAGTCTGTTGATGTTGCGGAGATGGAAATATGCAGTGCGGGTAATGGTGTTGATGTGAGAATGGAAGGAAAGTGTGCTATTGAGGATGACACCCAAGCTCTTAACCTGAGGGGAGGGGGAAACTGAGGAGCTGTCGATGGTGAGAGAGAAGGTATTGACTTTCGCTAATGTGGATTTAGTACCGAGGAGGAGCATTTCAGTTTTATTGCAGTTTAGTTTAAGGAAGTTTGAGGTGAACCAGGTTTTTATTTCGGAGAGACAGTCGGTGAGGGAGGGGGGGTGGGAGTGAGGAATTGGGTTTGCAGGAAAGGTAGAGCTGGGTGTCATCAGCGAAGCAGTGGAACTGGATATTGTATTTGCGGAGGATGTGGCCGAGGGGGAGGAGATAGATGATGAATAGAAGAGGCCCCAGGACAGATCCCTGGGGCACACCAGTAGTGACTGGGGAGGGATTGGAGGTGAAGGATTTAAGCTGGATGAACTGGGTGCGGCCTGTGAGGTAGGAGTGGAACCAACTGAGGGGGGTGTGGGAGAGGCCAATCGAGGAGAGTCTACTGAGAAGAATGGGGTGTGAGATGGTGTCGAACGCTGCACTCAGATCGAGGAGGATGAGGATGGAGAAGGAACCAGAGTCAGCTGCAATGAGGAGATCATTAGTGATTTTGATGAGGGCGGACTCTGTGCTGTGACGGGGGCGAAAACCGGACTGGAAAGGCTCGTAGAGTGAGTGAAGGGATAAGTGGGAGTGAAGTTGGGAGGCGACAATCTTTTCTAGGATTTTGGAAATGAATGGTAGGTTAGAGATGGGGCGGAGGTTACTGAAGTTGTTGGGGTCTGAACCGGGTTTCTTTAATATGGGGGTGACAGCGGCAGTTTTGAAAAGTGAGGGGACTATTCCAGATGAGAGTGAGGAGTGAATGATGGCGGTGATGAGAGGGAGGAGGGAGGGGAGGCAGGATTTGACTAGGGTTGTGGGGAGGGGATCAAGCTGGCAGGTAGTGGGCTTAGATTTGAGAATGAGAACGGAGAGGTCGGAGGCATTACTTTACCCTTACATTGTAAGGGGACAGCAAAAATACTAGTCCGGTCACCGGTGGTGTACTGTAGACACATTTCTTGCAGCAACTGAATGGTGAGATTGTCCGAATCCTAGCTAGGTGTTGTTGAGGATAGCGTTAGCTTGTTTTAGCCGTAACCTCAGTTTGCAACCGCCCAACTTTGTGTACATTTAGTCTAGCCAGAGAGGCAAATTTCAACTATACAGAAGAACGCTACCGAAATAAACGTACTGTACTGCAAACGATTTGTTTTAAGGAGTTTTTATTTGCAACTGTCTGCTTTTGGACTGTTTAGCGTAGCTAGCTCTAGTAGATAGCTCTACTGTAGTGTAGTCGTAACGCTAACTAACGACTGGCTGTTCGTTCGTGAAGGCGCCAAAAGTGGATGGTAAAAATAGAAAAGGTAGTCTACAGTAGGCTACATTAAACCAATAAAACCGTTTCTAACAACGTTATGTTTTCTCCGTGTTTGTATTATTCAATTTAGTTGTAGGCCTATATGTGCTTACTTCTTTTTGCTATACAGTTCAGGTAATGCTATCTAGGCATTTAGGAGTTGAATGATCAGATCAACCCAACATTCTGGGTTAAATGGTCAACCCATCTTGCTGGGTTAACGTGTGTTCTGTCCTATATTTAACCAGCTGCTGGGTTGGAATTGACTGGGCTGTTTTAAACCTTACCCAGCATTTTTTAGAGTGAACTGTGTCATGTAGGCTAGGCTGAATTGTGAGCTCACGGTGTCCGGTAGCCTACTCTATGCTATAAATATAGCGAGCAACTCGACATTCAGACGTCTCTGAGGTAGCTTTAAAATATCAGAAAACATTTATATATTGACGTTGATACATTTAGATGAATCAATATGTCCTACACCAGCTTGCGATCCATGTTATGACATTAGCCTATGTTGCCCGGGCAACACATACTACAGCGGTCTATGATGCATCTGTTTTCAATCGTTAAAATAAACATTACTCACAAATACATTTTCGTTGTACGATTTATTATGACATTAGATTACAAGTAAACGATTGGTTGGTGAAATAATCATTACCTGTGATTTCAAACGAGTACTGCAACGCTGTAGCCTACGCGAGACACTGTAGCTAACAAAAACATCCACAGCTGTTTACAGTAGGAAGTCAAACGGCGACAGAACATGTTCGGCACTCCCTTAAATCAAAAGTATTTCAATAAGTGAAACTGTCTGACTACTAACCCGAACTTCATTGACACAGCCTAAACTTGTCAATCTGTTCATGAAAGCAATATTTAATTTCAGCCTAAACCGTACAACGGAACGTTCAACCAACGATCGCCACCAAGACGAAGACTGTATTATACAATTTACCGGGGCAGCTTCTCCACAAAGGGCTTTATCGCATTTTGCGTTGTTACTGACAATGATCGCTATTGAGCTTTTTATGCATGAGCGATTTTCCACTAAATAAATGTCAAGTTTCTGTACGTTTTTGGGGGCACTTCATAAATTAGCAGATATAGGCTAGAGCTACTGTTTGAATCGCCATTCCATCAGAAATATTTCCAGTGATAACGTTGTTACAGTAGCTTCTTTCCAAGGGTGTTCTTAATGAATTATTATGCAATAGACTATGAGTAGGCTAAATGCTTGAAAATATCACTAGAAGGGAAAAACTTAAAGGGACGGACAAGCAGGCACACCCTCACAATTTCCCCAGAAATTGCATGCTCTCTAGTTATTAACTGCAACAGTTACCTATTTAAATCTTTTCAACTGTAGTGTAATAACATTAGAATATTCTAGGGAAAGTATAAACTCATAACTTTACAACAACACTCATGATCCCCTCTTCCATTCTTTTTTCCTTTTTTTTTAAAACTGCAAACATCTCATATCCTAAAACTGTTCAATAAGTCTCTGTGGTGGCTTCACAGCCCTGGAACCTCTTCTGAAGGGCAGGTCTTGCACAGGAACTGGTGCCACAGGTGATGAGCTATCCGAGTGTCCAGGCTGTTCTGCAGCAACTGAGTGTCCAGGTTCTTCTCCATCAACTGAGTGTCCAGGTTGTTCAGCAGCGGCATCAGCTCTTTGATCTGCTGTGGCTGGTCCCATAATGTCTCGCCGGTTCCGTCTCAGCACTGCTCCATCCTGTTTGAATGGTGTACGACCTTGGATGCACCTCATTTAGAACAGTTGCTTTCTGTGACCATGTATTTGTTTTATCTTTGAGCCTCACATAATCACCAGTATGCAGTTCAGGTAGGTTCTGTGTTCCTTTATCATAGTAGAATTTCTGTTTTGCTCTTTGCTGCTCCTTGAACCTCTGCACTTTTCCCCCCTCCTTTGTTCTCAGCAGGTTTTCCTGAATGGGCAGGTTGGATCTAAGGCGACGTCCCATTAGGAGTTGTGCTGGTGAAATACCGCACTCTAGTGGCGTCGTGCGGTACACAAGCAGGCTTTGGTAAAAGTCAGCTCCACTGTCTTTTGCTTTACACAGCAACCTCTTCACAGTCTGGACCGACTTTTCGGCCAAACCATTAGACTGCGGGTAGTGAGGACTTGACGTTGTGTGTACAAAGTTCCATTCCTCTGCAAAGCGTGCAAAACTGGCGCTAGAAAATTGCGGCCCATTGTCTGTGAAGACTTCGCTTGGCACGCCATGTCTGGAGAATATGGCCTTCATAGACGTTATAACAGCCTCCGCTGTTGTAGTGTGCAGTCTACAGACCTCTGGATACAGGGAATAATAGTCTGCCACCACAATGTAGTCTTTCCCTGCAGAAACAAATAGGTCAGCGCCTACCTTTTGATATGGTCTGTCCGGCACTGTGTGCGGCTTAAGTGGCTCAGCTCTATTGCTTGCGTGATATCTCAAACATGTTTTGCAGTTTGCCACCTCGTTTGCCACATCTTGGTTGATTCGAGGCCAGTACATCACTTCACGTGCTCTTTTCTTACATTTTTCAATCCCAAGATGCCCTTCGTGTATTTTCTTGAGCATTTCCTTTCGCAGACTCCTCGGGATGACTATCTTGCTTCCTTTATAGATGACGTCTCCCACCACCGACAGTTCTGCCCTGCAGTTCCAGTATTCTGTGATTTCAGGTGAACATCCCTGCTTATCATTGGGCCACCCCTCAGTGATGAATTTACACAGGCCTTTTAGTGTTTCATCTCGGGATGTCTCTGTTCTTATGAGCTCCATTTTCGCGTCTGCTACTGGCAGTGCCTTTGTGATCATGTTCACATAAACATCCACGTCATCACTCATCTTAGTGTGCGCCGGCTCCTGTGGGTCAACTGCTCTTGACAATGTGTCCGCTGTGTACATCAGCTTGCCCGGGGTATACATTACATTCAGCGAGTAGCGTTGCAGCCGGATCATCATCCTCTGTATTCTCAGTGGGCAGTCATTGAGTGGCTTTTGAAACAACGCGATCAGCGGCTTGTGGTCAGTCTCAACGCTTATGTTCTGTCCTGAAACAAACTGGTGAAATCTTTCACAGGCATATGTTATGCTGAGCAGTTCTTTCTCGATTTGTGCATATCGTGTCTCTGCGTCTGTCATTGAGCGCGATGCATATGCGATTGGTTGCCAGTCATCATATTTTTGTAAAAGAACAGCTCCGAGCCCACTCTGTGATGCATCTGATGAGATTTTTATGGGCTTCACTGGATCATAGAACCTCAGAACTGGTTCCAATGTGAGCTGTGTCTTCAGTTCTTTCCATGACTTTTCATGTTCATGACTCCATTCCCATTCTGTCTTCTTCTCAGTCAGCTGTCTCAGAGGTGCCATGCGTTCAGAGAGATTGGGTATGAATTTTCCCATGTAGTTTATCATGCCATTAAATCTCTGTATGTCCTTCTTACATTGTGGCTTTGGCATGTTTTCTATTGCAGACACTTTCCTGGGATCTGGTCTGATGCCCTCGCTGCTCAGGATGTCCCCCACAAATGTCAGTTCTTGCACCCCAAGCTGGCATTTCTCTTTATTCAGCCTTAAGTTTGCTGTTCTTGTTGCCTTGAGAACTTGTTTTAGCCTCTCATCGTGTTCAGCTTTTGTACTTCCCCATACTATGATGTCATCCATGGATGTGTCCACCCCTTCCAGATGTTCATAGATCATGTGTATTGTCTTATGATACACCTCAGGTGCTGAAGCTATGCCAAATGGTAACCGAAGAAACTTATATCTACCGAATGTGCTGTTGAATGTACACAGTCTTGAACTTTCGTTGTCCAGCTTCATTTGCCAAAATCCGGATGATGCATCTAGCTTGCTGAAGTACTTTGCATTTGCAAACTGTGACATTATTTCTTCTCTTGTGGGAAGTTTGAAGTGTTCTCTTTTTATTGCTCTGTTCAAGTTTCTGGGATCCATGCACACTCTAGGCTTGCCATTTTTATTTTCTACAATAATAAGTGAACTCACCCAGTCAGTTGGCTCATCAATCTTTTCGATCACGTTGAGGCTTTCCATCCTGTCCAACTCGGTTTTCAGTGGCTTTTGAAGAGCAAATGGCACTTTTCGACATGGATTAATAACTGGTGGCACATTTTTATCCACTCTGATTGTGTGTTCTCCAGGAAGGCATCCGAGACCCTGAAACAGGTCACTGTACACTTCCATCAGTTCATCATAGACTGTTTCTCCTTCACTTTCCACCACAAGCACTCTCTTCACCAGGTTCAGTCTCTCACAAGCAGCTAAACCTAATATGGCCTGCACGTCTCTGTGCACCACGACGAATGCGAGTGTGTGTTCTCTGTCCTTGTGTGTCACTTTCACCAAGCATTTTCCTTTCACAGGTATTGCTGCTCCTGAATATCCACGTACTTTCACTTTTGTTGCATGCACTTTAGGTCTGGGTCTGATTTTGTTGAATGTTGCCTCTGACATCACATTTGCCTGTGCTCCAGTATCTAGTTTCAATGCAATGTGTGTGTCATTTACTTTCAGTGTCATCATCCAGTCCTTTTTAACTGTGTTCTGCTCTGTCACTACATCCACATAAAACTCATCAGAGTCACTCTCATCCACTGCATGAACTTTGCTCTGTTGGTTTTTACACTGCTGTGCATAATGGTTCTTTTTGTTACAGTTGTGACATACTTTACCATATGCGGGACATCTTCTGGGAGCATGCTGCGTGCCACATCGATCACATGTCCTTCCCTGTGCGTCTCTGCGCACCGGTGTATTTACGTCGGGAGCCGTGCTCTTCTTCTTGACTGCTCTGTGTGTATCTCTTCTCACAGCATCCACGTTGCAGCTTTCACTAAACAGCTCTTTTGCTTGTGTTTTCACCGTTTCTGCTGCTCTACACATTCTTAGTGCTTTTCCTAGGTCCAAATCTTGTTCCCTTAACAGCCTCTCTCTTAGACTATTATCTGGAATCCCGCACACAAGTCTGTCCTTTATCAACGAGTCAGTCAGCTCTCCGAATTCACACGTCTTGCTTCGGTTCCTCAGGTCCGTTACATATTGATCAACAGTTTCTCCCGTTTTCTGCACACACGTGAAAAACCTGTGTCTCTCAAATGTCACGTTTCTTTTAGGGATGCAGTAATCCTAAAACCTCTCAAGTATTTTATCCAATTTCATTTTGTTCGCGTCGTCTTGGAACTGAAAGTTATTATATACCTCCAGCGCTTCTTCACCCACAACATGCAAGAAAACTGACGCCTTCATCTTAGCGCTCTTCTCGTCCGCACCGATCGCCGTCAGGTACAACATAAAGCGTTGTTTAAATCTCCTCCAATTCTCAGCCACATTACCTGTCAACTGAAGGTTGGATGGTGGTTGTAATGCTTGCATCTTTGCGTTGGTGTGTCCTCTTTCTCTCCCGGAAAGTAATTATGCTAACGATGTCCTCTCCGTGGGTTATTAGCGTAGCTCTTAGTTGCTCACCGTGCTAGCATACTCCGAAGCTTTTCCAACTTTTCCTTTTCCAAAAAACAAAAATCCTTACTCTCCAAGTCCATCTTCTGACACCATGTAATGTTTTGTTGGGTTCTTCAATAAACACACTGTAGGTAGCTTGAAGAGAAGGCCTTTATGTATACGAAGCATTAGGCTACACGAGGTAACATTAACTCCCCTCTCACATTGTTAACACCGAACTGCCGTCAACGTGCAGTGCGCCAGTCTAACTGCGCATGCTCTGCGTGACAGTCTAATAACTGATGTTGATGTCATTACAATGAGCATCAACAAATGTAGGCTATGCTTTTAAATCTATGCAATCTTCATAAATAATTAGTAGGTATTTTTATATAAAATATACAGAAATATCAGTTGTAAAAATTACACTTAATAAACAGACCCATATGCAACCGACGCAAGCAAGCGCACCCTACAAATGGAGCGCTTTTCTCCCAGTTGACTGCAAATGCCAATCGACTGAGCTGAGTCACCAATGAGATTGTGTAGTGGATAGCTAGATACGGAGACGACCAGAACCAGCAGGTCTTCGAGATACGCTAGGGGGCCACTGCAATGGTTCCTGAACTGCTTCCACTAATTTGAAGAAGGTTTAAGGAGTAGGCCTAAGCACGTACCCGAACCTACCAGGATGCGCATGTGCTAGTACACCTCTCCCTTAAGGAACAATGCAGAACCTTTCTGTTCCTCGGTTAAAATGATGTATCCTTTTAGAAGCGCAAAGTAAAAACACTTCTGTTCAAAAGTGTATTAGTATTATCTTGATCTCAGTCAAAAAAAAGCACAAAAAGATGTTAGCTTTGTCAGAGAAATGCTTCCACATTGACTTCCTCATGGTTCCATGTGATTGTCCATTTTCTGTTCAATGATTTTGTGTGTTATTACAACTTCTCTTGTAATTCAGAAGGGGCTACATAGCCTGTGGAAATATTCAGGGAATATTACAGTATCCTAAAAAATAAATGAACCTGCTCTTGCTTAAAGCATTTTACTGTACACAGAGTTTCCACAGTCATGGAAAAACCTAGCCTGGCTCTGCTCCCTCTGTTCGCTGATTGGGCCAAATAGAAAAGAGTGGAACTTCCACTCAATTTTGATTTCGCTTCTGTACTGGGTCTGGATCTTCGGTACGCATTTCAGATCTTGGAAATAGATTTTCTATTTGGCCCAATCAGCGAACAGAGGGAGTGGCTGAGAACGATAACGTTGATGTCGTGCGCTAGTTTGTGTTGTAGTTCCGTAATGGCGGCGGAGAAAGATGCGAGCGAAGCCATTCGGTCCGTTGTGGCAACACTGCCGGATATCCAGAAAACTAAAGCCGGAGCAAGAACAAGTGTTGCTGAGTTTTCTTGGTGTAAATAATGTTGTGGCCCTTCTCCCCACGGGGTTCGGGAAAAGTTTGATTTTCCAGCTACGACAGCTAGCTCCGTTACAGTAGTGGTGCAGGAGTTGGCTAAGGCGAACACTAGCTATTGGTTATGGAGGATCAGAGTGGCTCTGGGCAGATCCAATAGTTTTAAACTTCAACAGAATACCCGCCTACAAGGAAGTCAACGTTTGTCAATGGAGCGGAGCCAGACCCTCTGTACAAATGAAATATGTACGAGGGTCTGGTTAGGACCAGGCTAGGAAAAACCTGGAAAGTCAGGGGAAAAACACTGACCTGATAAGTCATGGAAAATGGTCAGGAATGCTTAATCAAAAGGATTTTATTTGTTCCTATTGTCCATAATGATGAGACTGGTTGTTGGCTTTTTAATATTTTTTACAGGGCTCTACGTAAAAAGTGTCCTGGCTACCCTCACCAATAAGATTGTATGTTTGGAGTTATATGAATTCTAGGAAATGAAAGCATTAAATATGCATGTCATCAATAAGTGTAATTTCATGGAGAATGTTTTTCTACAAAACAATAGTCCACGTGTTTCTAACTATAAAATCAATTTCATAAGAGATATGGTGAGGGTTGAAATCCACTTCTTCAGTTTTTATTTGACATGGAACAACCCACTAATGATAGTTGTGTGTAGTAGTTGGTAGGGTGGAGTAATTTAGTATTGGCATCAGTACAGTAACACACCTTAAATTATGGAGCTAGAAAGCTGAGAAAAGTATCTGCATTTGAATATTAAAGATCTGAAATATTTGAATGTCGAATTTCATAAAACGTAAATATTTTGCTGTTGAATATATAATATCTGAATTATTTGTATGCCGAATTTAACAAAACTAATTATTTTTATCTACAAAATACACATTTCTAAAATTCTGATTATTGAAATTCAGATTGCTGAAATTAAGACTGCAGAAATTCAGATTTTGTCTGAACTAGGCCAAAGGTGAAACAGCTTGAGACGATTTTAGAACGACCGAACTATACCTCAGAACAAAAACAAAGAGTTGCTCGTAACAATGACTTGGCGGGCCCGAGTGCAGATCTCATCAACGGGCCCCTAAACCGACCTATCGTCAGGCGAAATTATTGAGTGTTGAGCTATAGTCTAAAAAATACTGTAACTTTAATGGTGAATGTTTGATTTGATTTTCGTTTGATATGCTAGCTTAACGTTTAGCCTATCTAGCTCTAGCTATTTTCCGACTACATCCTGCACATAGTTTACAATATCTAACCTGGCTGCTGCCTTAGCCTATCATGCATTTTATGACGTTTAATAGCCATGTGTAAATGCATTCAATTAGGCTATAGAGGGTTTTCACCGACGTCACATTCTGGGCGGTAACCCAGATGCGCGGCCATTGTGGAGGCACTCAGTGTAAAAAAACAATGGAGTATGGTGCGCTTTGGATACTTTAACTGAATGTAGCCATGAAATCTCAAGCAGCATGCCTTTGTGGTGGATTTTGATTATGATAAAACAGGGCAAACGTTAGGTGAGGACAGGGGTTACGTCAGGTCAGCAGATTAGGCCCAAAGATGGCCCCCGAGCAATACGCAGTTACTAAAAATCAGGGGTACAGACTGTTCTTGACTTATGTTGGATGTTCTCAACTTAGGTTGAACTGAAGGAAAACATTGTGAAATTAGGAGCCCCGAGAACACCAGGGGGGGGGAGATGTTTGGCTGTTGATAGTGCTACGTGGCTATATTTTAAGATAAAGAGCAGCTGTTGGCACTCAGATAGGAAGCTGTCCATCGAAGCTTGTCAAAAAACTGTGCAGAAGTTGTAGGTCGGCCTGACCTGGTGCTGGGTTGTTATGGGAACCAAGTGGTCCAGGGGTGGGGGAGACTGGGCTGATGCTTTGGCCACGATAAGGAGGGAACAACAATAATATGAGTTTCGAAATATTCCTCTTCTCCAGCCATTTGTTTTGGCGAGGGACTGGCATGCACCGCGTCATAAAGGGTATATCAGGGGAGAGAAGGTGGGGGAGTGTTGTCTCTCATTCCGAAAACTTTGTCTTGTATGTGATTGCCTTGCAAACTGAGCTGAAATAAACTTCAACTTTTTACCTGAACAAACAAGTTGGTTTTTCGAGCCTCTCTTCTTCAAACCATCTGAGCCATTCATCAATTCTTCAACACCTTCTTACACTTTAGCTTTCAAACAGCGAGCTGTGCAGAAAGCACTCACCAGCAGCAACATATCTGTAGCACTCGAACTTGGGGTGGTGAATTCAACTACCTCGCTATATTGTACATGCAATTGTCGCAATTGTCGCCTCTATTCCCTTGTGTAACGAGGTATGTTGTTTTGTGTCTGTATTTGACTTTGGTGAAAGTTATTTACATGCTGCGCATGTCATTGTATGCAATGCTCGAAGGGCCGGAACGCTTAAGAATAAAATGTAGAAGTGTCGGTACCGGTGAGAACAGAATTCCACTCCCCTATGTGTGAACGAGCACACAGCCTTCCTAGGCGATTTTTACGAGTTAACCGTTAAACCTTGGTTCCCTCGTCTTAGGCTTTGAGAAAACTGTCAGTAGGATATTTTATTCATGTTTCATTGAAAGATAAGTGATGTTGTACTGCACTTGAGAGCCTATATGAGTTGTAGGCTATGTCGTACTACATGTAAATCTGAATGATTGTTTCACGAAAATAGACGTGATGTTGAGTTGCACTTGAGAAACGATGTCCAAACGATGTTGATGTTGTGCTACACTGTTCTATCATCGGAATGAGGTAATATGTGAATTATGTTGTAGTAGGCAGTGCGCACGTTCATGAGTAGGGGAGTGGAATTCTGATTGAACACCAGCACTTTTTCTTGCGTAGCCGGCCCGGTACTCTACCACTGACAGAGAAAGCGCCAGTGTCAGAGAGATTGGTGATGACCCTAACATTACATAAACTACAACACCCAGAGGGCACTAGCACTATGAGACTAACGGTGCGCTCACACTGCAGCGACGCGAATCGCTTGCCATCGCTCGTCTTTCAACAGTTCACCAATGCACCATGCTAGCTTTTCTTTGGCGTAGTTGGTAGTGGTGGCGCTTGGGAAGCCAGAGGTGGCGAGTTCGACTCCCGGTGGGAGCGATCTCCCCGGTGTGGGAGTGAACAGTGCCAGATACCTCTGACGGAACTTGCAAGACCACGTTCGTTACATACCCGTTACAACAGCACCAGAATTTAAAATGATATGACTTGAAAATCCACCACTGCAGCTCAGCCCCGCAGTAGCAGGCTGACCATCGGGAGCACCGGGAGAAGAATAATGATGGAAAACCATGCTAAGAAACGTACAAAAAGACATCACCTTTACTAGACAAGGTTTTACCAATTAAAAAACGGCTATGTTTATTTTACATAAAGGTCAAAAAACTATTTTGCGCTCAATTAAATGCCCAAAAGTTGGCTCGCACGTTCACATTAAGTAGGCCATTGAACTCCCAAACTAGCATCACATCAAACACAGACTGTGCATGCATTAGCAGGGCAGCTGGGGTGGCGTAGACCTATCAGGGGGCTGGTTCTGGTGGGCCGGTCTGGATCAAATTCCAGGGCCTATTTTTACTCCCAGTCCGTCCCTGTGACACCACAACATTCACGGTGGATTTGGAGAAGAAACTTCAAATAAACCTGTAGCAAAAAAGTCACTTGTGTCTGCCAGTGCTTCGAGGGAATTATAGTACACTTGTGTAAAACTGTGTTTTAATTTAACCAATTTTTTTGGTGCAGCGTTTAATCCAGGGCGGCGTTTATTACAGTGTTCATTTTTGGTGCGGTTATTCGAGGGCGGCGTTTATTTGAGGGCGGCTTTTAATCGAAGAAATACAGTTTACGTAGACCTTTAGTAATGGCTGGGATTAATCTACGTACAAATATGATAATTATGCACAAAGAAAGTTACGCATATTCTTAGTGTGGTGTTTGACCATTGAATAGGAAATATATTAAGATATAGTAAATGTTTAGATTGAACTTGACTTTTTTTGTCTTAGAAAATAATGGAAATTAACCTGGAAAGTCCTGGAAAATGGAACATTGAATTGAGTGCAATCCCTGATGGTTTAGATCAGAGGTCTTCAACCCTGGTCCTCAGGGACCCCCTGTCCTGCACATTTTAGATGTTTCCCTGCTCCAACACACCTGATTCAAATGAATGGGTCGTTATCTAGTTATGCAGAAGCCTGTTAACGACCATATTCATTTGAATCAGGTGTTTTGGAGCAGGGAAACATCTAAAACGTGCAGGACAGAGGGTCCCTGAGGACCAGGGTTGAGGACCTCTGGTCTTGATCTAATACTTGAGGCAAAGTATAAGGCTCTATATATGAATAAGGAGAAGGAAAAGGTAAACAATTTAAGTACATCTCTGCATACTCTAATAAATAGTTCTCGATTTTGGCTCCAGCTGGTTATGGTCTGGTTTCTACTTTACCCTATTCCTATTGCTTTCCTACAGGTACACTCTTGCACTTCTTGAGGTTCATGTTGTTTAATTGCAACTTGTTTAACTACATCCTCTTATGTTTTTTCCCATTGGCACTTATTTGCTTTTCACAATGTATGCTTCATGTTTTGGCTATACCCTCAATGTTTTTGAGGCTATCTCGTTGTCTCTTATTGAGGGACTTGTTGCTCTTGTTGGTTAGTTGTAACTGATTTAACTTATTGTACTCGCTGTGAATTATATTATTGTTGGTTGCTTTTTCTACAGGTACACTTGTGCACTTTTTTGAGGTTCATGTTGTTTAATTGTAACTTGTTTAACTACATGCTCTTATGCAGTAGCGGCTGGTGATTTTTTTGGGGGGGGGGCGCAGTTGGGCGGCGCGGGGGGGGGTCGTTACACAGAACTTTTTTTTAACATTAAATATATATGTATTAGCTATGTTGGATGCTGTCGTCCTCTCCTACTATTTCTTCAATGCCTAACGAATCTATCTATTGACCCTGTATGTATGCTTGAGCAGCACTGGTTGAAGCCTGAAAATATTGTAAACAATGTTTGCATATATGCAGGTAGCAACGCTAGTGCTTAATAACTATTTTGCTTGTCGGCTAGTAGGGCTCGTGACACAGCTCACCAAAAGAACGATGGGGAAGCCACTTGTCTAGCAGATTAAGACGTGTTCGTAGGTACCTAGCGAAAAGTAGCCTCAACTTTCCTAGACTTAGCTACGATACTAATGCTGAAGGGTCGCTGATATCGCATAGCGTCGTTGCTAACGTGTGATGTTGTGACTGTGTGTGTAACACTGAATTACTCACTGAATTACTCACCAGCTAACCAGCTCCGGTTACTTAGCATACAGGTTTGAGGAGAAGCTACGGGTGTACGTCCCGTAGGCCTACAGCCCATCCTCCTTTGTTAGCTATGTTGCTCTCGTAGATACGTGATAATTATATGGGATGTGAGGGAATGATAAAGGTCTTTGATTCGACGAATAAGGTGTCAATATAAGTAAGAAACGATGTCATTGGCCAGGGGCGCACGAGTGTGCGCCCCGGCATCGCCCCTTTTTTCCGCCAATGAGAAGCCGTTTTTCTCAAATGTATGAAAAAAGAATGAGAGCTCCCATTGACTTCCATTTGGCCGGCGCCCCCAGGGGGGAGTGGCTTATCTCAGTGATAACGAATGGCAATATATTATATTTGATCACATTTAAGTGGTTGTTGACAGGGACTTACGGTCTCCCACACACATTTAACGCATTAACACAGTACATTTATTATTTAAATAGTTTGGTATATCATATTTTTGCACATTTTTTTATTATTATTTTTACGAAAAATTCTAGGAGGGGCGGCGCCCTAGCGCCCTCTATGGACGCACCGCCACTGCTCTTATGGTCCTCCCCATTGGCACTTATTTGCTTTTCACCATGTATGCTTCATGTTTTGGCTATCCGCAATGTTTTGGGGATATCTCGTTGTTATGATTAGTGACCTATGCACTTTTGTAAAGCTCTCTCTTGGAAGTCGCTTTGGATAAAAGCATCTGCTAAATGAATAAATGTTTATGATCATTGACCTATACACTTTTGTAAAGCTCTCTCTTGGAAGTCGCTTTGGATAAAAGCGTCTGCCAAATGAATACATGTATTATTATCTAGGCAAGCAGCCTTCACAGTTCCCAACAATAATACCTTTATTATGCTGGAAAGCTTTGCACTCTAGCTTTATTTTAACTACCGCCTTCAAATCCAATCTTTGTCCTTGTCCACTTCTCAGCCACCACCACCCTCATCACTAATTACCTTCACCCCCCACACACATACACACACACACCCCTCACCATAGACTAGGCTTTAACAGGTCTTGAGGTAACGGATGACGCTGATGGCGGCGATGGTAAACATGCCGCACAAGCCGAAGATATAGCAGCCCAGGCCGTAGTAGGTGCAGGTGGTGTGGTGGCCCAGCCAGCCATGGCTGAAGGAGGACAGGATGGACAGAGGGTAGAAGCAGATACAGCAGAAGAAGTCCACCACGGCTAGGTTGACACACAGCAGCTCGGAACCCATGATCTTCTTCCTCCTCCGGTAAGAGATGATTAGCACCAGACCGTTCCCTGAGATGGACAGCAGCACTGTGCGACCAGAGATTTATACACATATTTAATTAGTATTATATCAGACCCTGAACTTTCTATATGGATCAGGAATTTGGGCATAACATTGGAATGCTAACGTAAAAACCTTATCCGGTATTAAATAAGGGGAACTTCCTCTTTCCATTTCTCCCTTTGGGGGTACCCAGTTCAAATATAAACCCTTTGATCTGGACTTGTTATAACATTGTGCAGGGTTCATGTTTTATGTTCAACCACCAGGCTCATGAGGAGCTCAAGGGTTATTATTATATATTTCAAAATTATTTTCCTCATTACATACACATGAACTTAGGTATGACATGGTGTGTCATGTTCCTGGAAGACCGCAGATAATGCTGGTGTTTTTCAGTGTGTGTGTGCAGAGAATGTGTGTGTGCAGAGAAAAGGTTACATTAGCAGGATATGGGAGAAAGCACTGTCCTATCATCAAAATTATATAATTGCAGTTGTCTGGGAAAATGGGAAAAAAAAGAGACCATGCTTTGGCACTAACTACTTAAACACAGTTAGAACTGTGCATATCTGGTCCTAGATTTACTGATGTACTATATGCATTATTTTATGTCCCTTTGGATAAAAGTGTCTGCTAAATTAATAAAATGGTATAAGTAAATATTAAGCAACAAAACCTCGCCACAATTAAGCACCAATTCAAAACTCTGGGATTTACAGAAAAACGTGGTCAAATGACAATTCCCATTTTCTCTGAATGTAAACCTTCTCTGTAAAAGTGCAAGTGAAGTAACAGAAATGAAGCCTTTGAAATATTAATAGCGAGAAATCAAAGACGTTAATTCAAGAAAAGAGGATGATATTCACATATGTAATAATGATGCGATAAGTATGTAGGCCTATTCAATACATTTCATAATTTAAGAATTCACCTAACCCTAAACAGGGGCGGTGCGTCCCATTGGGCAAGTCGGGCAGTGCCAGGGCCTCGGTCACCAGGGGGGGCTCGTCGTATTTACATTTTTTTTAATAATTAAAATAAATCACTTGTCATTGCAAACGAATGACAATTCAAATCAAGCATGAAAACACAATTCTTTAATTGTATTCTTTATAGCTAAATGTTATCTTAAATCCATCATGGAACATATGATTCAGGTCATGACGTTTCTGTCAGAATTTGTGTGTGGTGGAGTGTGTATGATCGAGCGGATCTATGATTGAACGGGGGCTTATTAGCCTACTTGAAAGAGGAATTATTTACCCATTACCGTGTCGTCTTAGTTACACTATCAGGGCTTGGAAATACAGTGACTTGCTAAAGTAGGCAAATGGCTAGTAGCCTAGATAGAATGTAAAATGTCATAATAATTTCAGTTAATCAAACAGCTGCAAGACCCAGTGAAATGTTATAGGCTAGCTAGCAAAATAACGCTAGCTAACAACATTACTAATTCAAATTTGGTAGTGTAACCGAGCTCTTTGTAAGTTCGTTTTAGATATATATGATCGTGTGGACAATAAGACACGGACGCGCGGTCTCTTTTTATAACTTGTATTTTACCACTGCTCTCTTGACATTGCCATTCAAACAGCCCTCACTGATTTAACAATAGGTGCGTTCGACATGACCTCACTTCATGCAGCGCTGCAGCTGGCTGCAGGCGGCTGACTTGAAACAGTGAATTCTGGTTAGACTTTTTGTCCGACTTGAGACGGCGCCGAGGCTAGGTCACTGTGACGTAGCCATCAAAGTACCGTGAGATCGATTCGAGAACTGCCGGCTGTGTAGCCGAGCGCATTTTCTCAAGAGCAACTGCACGGCTTCAAATGACGACACAGCTATTTCATGATTGGCCAGACTCACACACGACAACTTTGACGCTTGTTTTGTAATTATTCTGACACCTTCAGTTTCGCCAATGCTCAAATCCGGACCAAACAATTTGATTGAGTAAAACATTTGTTGAAGAAAGGGTTTTGGGCCACCTCTTCTACTAACGGAAAGACTAAGTTTAATTATAAATAAAGTAACGTAAGCAAACAGCGCTTGATCGGCCATGACTGACATCAACGCAGCAAACCACGAGAAGCTGGAATGTCCAACTTCACAGAGCCGTTTTCAACTCCTCCCCGACTGCAAGCGGCTACTCTCGTCGGTCGTTTCATTCAGCCACAGTCCATGTCGAACGCACCTAATGCTTTCAGCATCAAGCCTACGGCAACTTTCGAGGGACAAAACTCATTCTGGGGGGCTGCGGCTGCCTCAAAATTGTTCTTTGCCCAGGGGGGGTGCGGCTGCCTCAAAATTGTTCTTTGCCCAGGGCCTCCAATTAGCTAAAACCGCCCCTGACCCTAAAGAAAGTAAATGAATAGGCCACATCTGCTCAAATAATGAGTCTAGTTAGTTAAAGAGCCATGAAAAAAAGGCATGACTGACTTTCAATAGGCTACATGGTCCTACTTGTAATGTAAACGTGAGTTATTAAATACATACATTTGGGGTTATTAATTGCACTGGATGTTAGCTATAACATTCTAATACATTTTTACATGATAAATAGCTCCAAGTAAACATTGCCTGACCAACTGTAGTAGGCCTATATGTGGTTAACACATTTAAATATTAAACATTAGACCTACATGTTTAAAATGTCATATCACATTGTAATAACATGCAACGGAATTTCTGCAAGGAATGTTTTGACACGCTTCCGGCTATGAGGGATTCTATTATACAATTTTGTTTTGTTTATTTGATTAATTTTAAAGACGGTCGGGAATAATCATCCTAATGTTTTACTTACCAATGGTCAGGATAACAAGCCCGACGCCGATATCAGCACCGGGCGCAAGTTTAGAGGTGAAGATCGAGTTATGAATGTTCTCATTGAAGTCGTGCAGTACCGACGAGTCCTCTGCCATGTTGGATTGAAACCCAGTCTAAAGACTCCTAGTCTATCAATCGTTGGATGTGAACAGTTCTGACAAATGCCTTCTTGATGCTTAAGAAGACTATCTCTCAATACACCGATCCTTGACGTCAAAGACCTTCAACTAGGCTACATGTGTAGGTTAGGCTACACACATGTGAGCGGAGGGATGATTGCCTGTATATGAACGCTGCTTTGCAGTCGTTTTAGTAGACATTAGTAATTAAAACATTTCATTAGGCCAAGTCAAATTGTTTTCAATGTTTTTATCCCCCGGATAATCAGTGCCTAATGATCAGGAACGTGTTTACATGATGCTACTACCCGAAGCATCATCTTAAACTGGGTACACACTAATATATATCTTTTTTAAATCTTTTAAGATTTTCAAAATTTGAGACACCATAAACAGGAGGACAAAAAATCCTAGATGTAACCGTTTTGCTCCTATAGTGTGTGGTGTCTATCCTCGGGGTTCCCCCCCACATCAGGATTTCTGATGTGTCCGATTATGGGCTCGAGGTTTTGTCTTTTTTCACTCTCGGGGCGGCTCCGACGTTCTTCCGAGCAAATTCGGTGACTCTTAACACACCTCACACCACGGGAAAATCAGATAAAATAATCTGTAGATAATTGGGACATTAACTAGGATTGTAGGGGCATACCTAGGATTGTCGGAAGGGGGAAATCCGACCAAAATCAGACTGATTATCTTGTGGCGTGTACTACCCAGCATTACTTAGTTACTTGTGGCATTCTTTACAAAGGACTCTAGTAGTAGAAAGTCTTGAAATTATTCTCTATTTGTAAACTCTGGCGCCACCTATTGGCTACAACCATCTACTGCCACTCAACACAAAATCAAACGGTACTACTGTACATTGAGTAGAAACATAAGGTAGACTTTATTTTGATGGTGTTCAAAACCTATATAAGGTCTGTCATTACAAAACAGGTTCCCCACACAGTTGTATGTCACAGAGATTGGAATGGTACACTCTGACAGAAAAGGCATCAGAAAGACTGGGACCTACAATAGAGAACAGACACGATAAAGCAGACAACCCCCTCATACATACTGTACACATGCGCACGCACACACACTAACTCCATCCAGCCATGTTTTATCTGCAAAACCAGACAATCTGTCACCACCTATTTTAAAAACCAAGATATTTGCCTAACAATACTCTGGAAAAAAATATATGGCTCATTTTTACTTATATTTTTTTATCAATCAATTATATATTCAGACTGAAAAAATATGTAATTAAATCTGTGCCCATTTTGTCGTTCATTTGTCTAAAGTCTAATGTCATTTCAATACTTACTGTAAATAGTCTTCTGGCTGCAGGTCTGCAGGTGTCACAACAGCTAGAACATTAAGCTTCATGTATTCAGATAGAAATATCAAACATCCGAACAACACAAGATCTCATGATAGTGACATTCACAAAAGTCTCATTTGGGAAATATGAACACCCTGGGCTCTCTAGCCACCCCCTCTCCCCCACCTCTTAAAGTTTGCACCCCTGTGTGTTGGCAGCAGTGAGGAAAGCACATACAAAATAGACAACATCTTCAAATAGCCATTGAGCTTCTCTAAGTGCAGCACAATCAGAAACGTTATTTTCAAGTCATTATCCCCCCCTGCAACTCTCGTATTTTTATACAATGAATATCACAAAAAAATTCTCAGTTAGGAAACTAAATGTGAAAGGATAAATCTTTGATCAGACAAAAAATGTTTACCAATATACTGTGGCCACACCGTAACATCCAAAAATAGTCTTAAGTTGAAATATATGTTTCCTGCCATAGAATTGCTGGCATTGAAGTAGATTTATATAGATTTAACATACTGATGAGGTTTCTCTTTTTTTCTCTTTTTGCTATTATCTCTCCTCCATCTCTCTCTTCCTGACAGTCTCAAACCATTAAGGAGTAGAAAATGCAGTCCTGTGTCATTTGGCCTCTGTGACGCTCTCCTCGGTCTCCATGGCGACGGCGAGGCCCTCCAGCTCTGCAGCGATGGTGGCCGTGGTGCTCTTCTCTTGGTCGTCACCGTGATTGTTGTTGTTGCTGTTGTTGTTGTGGGCATTGAGGAGGCTGTGGCTGTTGTTTTGGACCAACACAGAGTTGCTGAGCCGCAGCTCATCCAGCTTCTTCCACAACTCCTCCCTCTCCTGCTCCTTCTTCTTCTCCCTGGAGGTCAGAGAGGCCATCTCGTTTGAACTAGTTTGCGTGATGAAGATTTTAATTGTTCACACAGGTATTACCTAAACTTTGTTTTGCCAAGTAAGCACCTCATAAGTGCTCCTTCTGAGTTGAGCCCATTTGGACAGACAGCTACAGATGTGTGGAAGCACAGTGACACCAGCTGCAGCTAGGAGGCAGCTCACTCACCGTTGCCTGTCTGATTTGTAGGAGGCTGTCAGCTCATCAAACAGTGTGCTGTTCATCTCCATCAAGGTCTTCAGCACGTTGTACACCAGGGCTACAATCGTCCTGGAGGAAGAGACACATATACACTGGCATTATGACCCTGTCCATGCACAGAGTGAACAGCATCAACAGATTTCCGAGGACAGTGAACATGATGTTGCAGATATCTCTAGTTGGCACAACCTATATTCTCTCACATATTTTTTTATATATGAGAGAATATATAAAAAAACATGTGAGTCCTGTGCCGATTGCGTATTCACTCGAACGTTCCGTTTGATGTTTCAGGCCTAATATAAGTTTTTATGGAGAAAAGTGAGGCATTTCCCCAGAAATTGTACCCTGGGAATATGGACTCAACTGAAGTCTAACTTCTGCTTTGCACAGCTTAAGGGCACATTAATCACTTCTTGTGATTCCTGCAACTGTGTCCCTTCCCAGCACTTTGTCTTTGAGATACTGTTTCCACTGTCAAGATAATGCACCCATGAATAGATGAAGTTGCACTTAAGATATGTTGATCTTTCTGCTGCACTGTACTAGGCACTACTGTAATCAAAATGGTATTGTTATTGCACTATAATATATTTTTTGTTTGCCGCACCTTTTAGCTGACATGTGGTTAGTTTGCGTCGTGGCTTGAAAATACAGACCATTCTTTGACTCTGACCACTGAAATACTGTAGAACTATGCACTTTGGATGAAACCGTCAGCACAGATGTTTCTAAACTCCTGCACAGTAGGGTTTTGGTATGTGGCACTAAAGTGATGAACCAGTCAGGGGAGGTGAGAATCATCTGTAGTGACATGGCGTCAGAGGGTGATGAGGTGAAAGCTGAATGCCATACGTACGGATTCCAGTGTTCTTTTGAGATTCTGTACAGGCTGCCAAACATAGTTGGCAGAATCTTGTGGATGTTCTCCTCAATCAGACTGAGGATGTACTCATTATTCCAGAAGTAGAGAGCTCGCTCAGCTACCTAAAAGAAACACACAGAGTTGCCGTCACTCCAGATAAAGCCCTTCTCCATTCCTCAGGATAGGGATGCATGTCAGGTGGAACATCCACTTTGAGGCAAACACACTTTCAAAAGGAAAAGGAGTTTAAGTGGTTGTGTGTGTGCGCTTTCACATGTACCTGGAAGTGGGGATTGGCCACACACTTGGAGATCTGCTTGAATAGAGGTTCCTGGATCTTCTTAAACTGTGTGGGCTCAATTACATCCAAGATCTCTTCGATTTCACCCAGGTACATTACCTAGAGAGATGGAGACAACACACAGGACCATCAATACAAAGATCTGCTAGGTGGGACATGTCTAGTCATCGTTGGTATGGAAGAGGGGTTATTACAGACTGGTTTGGCATGGGAGAGGGGTTATTACAGACTGGTTTGGCATGGGAGAGGGATTATTACAGACTGGTTTGGCATGGGAGAGGGGTTATTACAGACTGGTTTGGCATGGGAGAGGGGTTATTACAGACTGGTTTGGCATGGGAGAGGGGTTATTACAGACTGGTTTGGCATGGGAGAGGGGTTATTACAGACTGGTTTGGCATGGGAGAGGGGTTATTACAGACTGGTTTGGCATGGGAAAGGGATTATTACAGACTTGTTTAGCATGGGAAGAGGGGCTATTACAGACATACCTCCTTCTGGCTACAGGTTTTGGGCCAAAACTTCAACAGCCCACGAATCACCTGCGAACACAAAAGAGAACCTTAAAAAAGGATAATTTGGTCTCTTATGTTTGAGTTTTACGATCATATATGGATGCTACAGCATGAAGTGCTTTCTGTATCCTCTCAAAGTGACCGTTCTATAGACACACTTTAAGCTTACCGGCTCAGTGAGGGTAGGATCCTTCTCAAGGAATTGGACCACACAATAGGCCAGCTAACAGGAACATGGGATAGAGAGAGGGCTATATGTGAACAGAAGGTATTATATGAAACAAACTGTACATATCAAATGGGGCCTGCAACGACTCTATTCACATCAGAATCAGAAAGGGTTTTACATACCAAACATGTTGCTGTCACAGCCACTAGGTGGCTGTACAATCCAATCCCAAACAAAATATGGACCCCAAGAAATGTACAAATCTCTGAGTATGTAGATGGTTAGGCCCTGTCCTGCAGCGTTATCAGGTGAGTGCTGGGACAGTTACCTGGGCGTGGAACAGGGCCAGTCCTTTAGCGGTGTGCATGGGGATGAGCACCTTCATCAGGAACTGCTTGTGCTCTGCCTTCAGCGGCAGCGCAAACCCGTTGATGATGCTGCAGACAGAAGCAGAAGTGAATTAGATGCCATGACCGGGGGACAACAACAACACCCTGGAGAGGAGACTCATAGGACAGGACGGTGCTCAGTGGGGGAGGAGCAGAGCGTCGGGTTCGAGCCATGAGGGGTATACAAAAAATATATAGTTTAACTGTTCTTTGTGAATGGGTTGAGTCACCGAATCAACGGACCCTTTGTGGATACATGTGATGTCCACATTCTTTCTGTCTCTAAGCGTCCCAGTCCTTTAATACATCTGTGTATGTTTACTGAGATTTCAACAAAATTGTAGTATTGTGTCAATTGTGTCACTTTACACTAAAGCAGAAAATACCAGACATCCCAAGTCTCCCAGAAGGTCCGGGAGTCTCCTGCATTTCAATAGCGGCTCCCTGACACCCTCAAATGCTATACAATCTCCTGGAAATCGGGGATTTTGTATTTTGAGCGAGCGAGAGACTGTCCAAAGGTCATTTCTGGTAGAGGTGCATATTGCGCGTCTTGACTGCGTCTCAGGGGGGTGATATGAGTCTCTGCAGGTTGGGATGTCTGCAATACAAACAAGTACCCCAGGAGTTTAGAGGGGAGAGTCAATTTACCCCTTTCCACAGCCCAAAATCCAAGAGTAAAACAGTGTGGTATGCCCCATTCTCAACTGAATATCTTAATGATCAACAAACATACTTTTGTCTGTTTCAACCTACTGTGTTGCTATTGTACTCTCTCTGAAGCCCTATGCTAGATAGCTATTAGATGTGAGATTACACTCGCAAAACTGGATGTATGTATGGTTCCAATTTACTTGTACGATTAGGACTACTTCTAATATTATCTTAAAAGTAGCTAGCATTTATAGCTACTATTCCCAAACTAACCGTGGTAAAGTTAAAGGCCATGTTGCAGGGTTGTCGGTAATAAACATTTAAACTGTGATCCATTGTATTTGATGTTGTTGGCAGTGTCACAAAATTGAATATACTACTAAAAAGTAGGTTCTATCAGAGCCCGTCTACGGAGCTCCACTCCCTATTAAGCCCCATTGTACCAAATTTTGTTCCACTGGGAGTGATCGCAGTCGAGTGCAGAATGAATGGGAGTCTATGGAGCTAAAAGGCTAAATTTGTCTCTTTCACCTGATTGTCGTTGAGAAATCTCAGATTTTATTGTAGTTTTTGCATGTTCAACATGGATTATAGGTCGAAAATTTGATAAACGAGTACTTATGTCCTTTTGATTTCGTCGTTGTTGCCCATAACACGCTAGCATTCTGGTAATGAATGCCGATTGGTTAGTGATGGACTGACTACGACCAGAGATCCCGCTTGATGGCATCCGAAGTGGAATCATAATGTCAGAGCATTAGCAACATTAGAAACAACATTAGCAAGCCAAAACTCTTTCTAGCGTGTGTATTGACAGGGGGAGCCTAACCTGTCAGCTGTGTTGTCGATGCCTCGAGAGAGAAAAGAAAGTGATCAGAGCTTTCCGTAATACGGTATCTCTGGCCGTACAATGAGTATGACGTAATTTACATTTTAAAAGGCTTTGTAGAACAAAAGGCGACTTTAAAAAAATCTAAAACCCAGTAGTGTGTCTTTTTTTGGCCTCCCCTCTCGAATTCAAGATTCAAATTACTAGACAAATAATTGTATCCTGAGAAAAGTGGATTTTGAGGGGTATAGCTCCATAGACCTCCATTCATTCTGCAGTCGACCGTTAGCGCCATCATATGGAACTAGTGTGGAACTGCAACCAGTTCAGAACCCGGAAGTTTCCCGAGAGTGGTAGTTCTCCTTACATTAGACATTCTCTGCTTACACTGACCGGTACAGTATCCTCCATAGCGGTATAACAGTTCCGTTTTCACGTGACGTCGCGCTCAAGGGGCACGCCCCCTGAGGGCAAAAGACTTTCCGCTGTCCGCCACCCATTATAAAGTCATCCTTGTTTGAGTCTGTTGCTTTTGTGTTGCCAAAATGCCGGAGAGGAGTTGTTCTATCGGATGCAGTAATCGAAGAGGAGACAAGCCTGGGCTGTGTTTCTTTAGAATTTCGTCAGATAAGGAAAACACAGAGGGGAAGCGATTGTGGATTTGTGGATTAAACCTAACGTTACCTCTGTTTCCGGGGAAGGCAAACAATGCCAGCAGTTCAAACATACACGTATTTGCAGCTAACACTTCATCAAGCTCAAGTAAAGTTAAACACAAGAATATACAGGTATATTAATTGGGTGTGCCACGCCTTTGGATAGCACAACCTTTGTTATCTCACATATATATTCTTCTTCTTCTTTCTTTTCCCACCCATAAGCCTCGGTCAATATTTGGACTACATAGAAAACGTCGGTGTCAAAAGTTTCGTCTTGGTCTCCATTGAGTTGCTTGTATTAGCATTTACGTTCAGTTGCACAGTTTAGGACCATACAGCGTTTTTGTGGCATAAAGTTTCTTTTGTCGCCGACGGGTACTCAGTTCTAGCCTACGTCACTACTTCTAAACACATTAGCAACGACTCATGGATACAACGTGATAGAGACGTTCTAGCACGCAAATTGGAGTTTGGATTATGAGTGTAAAATAACACAGCAAAAAATCCCAACCATTTGGCTTTGTTGAGAAAGCGATTTAGAGTGGAACTGAAATCTCTGATTTTTGAATTAGGTCGTGAAAGTCTTTGTCATTTGAGCGAGTGCGGGTCGCCCGTGAGACTGCCTAGTCTTAGGCGGCAGCCATGCTAGAAAGCGTCATATTAGTATTTTCGTTCTTTGATTGTTCGGTCAATTCTAAACCAAAAAACAGAAGGAGGGCAATGTTATGACCATAGATATAAATACTATTTATATATATCTATGGTTATGACGATATGACTATTGTAAAGACAGCCAGCGGTTCAGTATTTTTTTTGTGATTTGTATGAAACTTCGAATTTGAGTGAGACCGCAACTTGTTTTGACGTTAGCCCACTGGCAGTGTGTAGTACTGTCCTCATTTCCGGAGCTTTCAAACAATCAGTGAAGTGTGGCTATAGCAACAGCAGCCAGCTTGCCTAGCAAACTTCTTTTGAAATAGCCATTTTCCCCTAAATTAATGTCAATCTTATTTAAGTTTTGGGGGGCATATTTTCAGTTAGCAGACAGTACTGCTTGAATCGCGATTCCATCTGAAATATTGCCAGTGACAACGTTGTTACAGTAGCTTCTTTCTAGGGGGTTCGCTTGTTTCAAAGGGGGTTCTTATTGAATTATGCAATATGAGTACAGTAGGCTAAATGCTTGAAAATATCACTAGAAGGGAAAAACTTAAGGGGACGGACCCACCTGCAACCAAGCAGGCACACCCTACAATTTCCCCAGAAATTGTACGCTCTCTAGTTATGGTATTTTTTGCCATAAAACACATCTTTATGTAATCGGTTTGACATAGTTTGTTGTGTATCGAGGCGACCAACTGCAGTGGTCGTAGTTAAAGTTAGCTAGTTAGTTAAATAGTTCAAGTCTTTTATTGCACAGAACAACCGAAGGTCAGGCTGGGCACTGAAATTCTTAAGACAAGACAACGCAAGCACCGGGCATAACATAACATACATAGAACATAAATTACATCTATGCTAAGCTTAAATAAGTAAACCTCCTAAATATACAGATAAATATAAATAATACAGTATACTAAAATCTAAATACACATAATAACCTATTGCTAACCCTATACACCTATTCTAAACTAAGTAGTGAAGTACAGTGAAGTACAATAGTGCAATACTAATGATTGTACTTCACTGTACTTCACTTAGTTTAGAATAGGTTTATAGGGTTAGCAATAGGTTATTATGTAACAACCTCTATGTAAATAGTTGGGTTGTTGTGTTAGACACAACTAAACAAAAAATGCATTTGGAATTAAATGATTTGGAAATCACCGATATTCAACTGAATGTAAAACAAAGACAATGTGTGAGGCTTGTGTTAAGACTGATTCGTTTTTCATATTAATTTGGTCCTTTGTCTTTATTTAAGTTTTTCAGTGTAACGATGTGAAAACCGTGAAACTCACTCCTCAGGTATGTGGCTGTAACATTAGCTTTGCAGCTAACAGCTGAGTTACTGTCGCTAATGTAAAGGTAGATAGCATCAAGTATGTGTGTGAATACACATGTTATAACGCGAGTGTTGTACACTTCTTTGTTATTTGGATAACCGTTCTGCTGTTGGTGTTATGGCGCGCGTGATATCCGCCTTTCCCCCTCATTGAAATGACTATGAGTGTGCACCTCTGCAAACCAGGGTGATCAGATGAGAATGGGCAAATTCAAGGCATCTTACAGCAACGGAGCAACGAGCCATTGCGATACATCCACTGTAAACATTAGCGCATGATGCCGCCTCTCTCCTCCTCATTAGCATTTAAAGCTACAGACACAGAAACAGCGCGTCTTGAGGAAAGCTCATTGTGGGACTGCTCGTAATGGCTGTAATTATGCACCAAGGCTGAATTTCGGGAAAGAGACTTCAGATACATATTAGGGGACCACTAAGGCATAATAAAAGCATCCAAAAACAGCATGTCATGTGACCTTTAAGCAGCGCTGTGAGACGCAGACTTACCTCCCGAGGATCTCCAGCAGTTCGGCCACTCCGTTGAAGTGGTCTGTCTCGTAGATGAACCTGCAGGAGACAGACGGACGCATGACAACGCGAACACACCTGCAGCCCTTCCACAAACACACATCCGCAAGAAACAGCAGCGCACGTATGGCTGCCAGCGCTGAGTGGGATCGTGAAACTGGGGATTCAACCCTGAGACTGAATGAGTTGAATATTTAAATGCATAAACCCCCCCAACATCCCCAAAAATGAAATACTGTATGTCTAGTCACTGTAGGGCAACTAACTTCATACCTCATTTGTCGCAGAACGCCTGGCTGAGGTGGGAAACCTATGTGGGCCAGCCCAGGCAGCTCTGGAGGCAGTACCAGGCGCAGCTTCTATTTTAAACCCCGGCAGCAGATGGTTGGAGGAGGCACATCCGTTGTCTTCTACACCACTTAACTGGTGGTCGTATTATTATATATATTTTTTTTTACTACTTTCTGGTCTCAGCTGATGGCAAAACACAGCCCTCTTTTAAATATATATATTTTGGCCTGTTTCAGCTTTATTGGACAGCGAGTGGGACACTATATTAAGGCCTCAACACTTATGGTACACGCCCCTGCCCCTAAACCCCAAAATACAGACATTTGTAGTTACAATGCTGGACTTTAGTCTCCAGCAACAAGCCCAAGTTGCTTAGCGAAACCTAGAGCTACCTACAAGCAAACCATTCAGGGGTCTTAGGGACTGACTACTGGTTTCCACTAACACAAACCATGTTTCTTGCCTCTCTATTAATTAGGAAATGCAAATGATCTGTGAAAGTGCATTTAGAGATAACAATGCCTGTGCACCATCAGCTTACAACTCAGTAGCCTTCCTCAACCTACCTAGCGCCTGCTAGACAGTAGTGACATGACAGGATGGGATACATGCTGGCTTCTCAGGTCTTTTCTGGTAGGACTGGGAGATCAGAACAGAAATCACTTGTTTCTCTGGTAGAAAACATAACTTGATCAAATGTGTTTCTCACAACATTCTGTTGGAGTAGAGGGAAATTGTAGTTGAAATAAAAACATTCTTATTTCATATTTCTGACATTTCCTCCTTGTGTGTATCAAAGTAACAAAATAGCTGGTGCTTAAAGTATTTGTGTTTTCCATGGTGATAATGAAAATACATTTTAGTCTTAGTTTAAATAAGTCTGCTCTCCAGAGCTGTTATACTCATGGTCATCTTGAGGTGCAATGTGCAGCTCAGAAAGCCTGAGCAAATGGTCGGGGGGGGATGGGACATCACGCTAAAGGGCGGAGCGTATGTGTGTGAACAGTCCGTAACTTTTCCAGTGAGAGCCCCCTGTGTGACTCTAGACCCTCTGACCTCAAGGAATTTCAAGCGTACATGACAGCAGATGTTCTTGGCTCTGATCTACACTCCTGTCATGTCTATCTAGCTGTGAGAGCTGCAGAGGATACGCTCACAGCTCTGCTCGCTTTCTACCCAGCAGGCCAAAGACACAGAGGAGCAGAGAGAGCAGGGAGAAGTAGAGAGAGCAAGGAGGAGCAGAGAGAGCAGGGAGGAGCAGGGAGGCAGGAGAGCTAGAGGACAGAGAGGAGAAGAACAGGGATGGTTCAACCTGCCTGACCCTCCCAAAGGCTGAGCTGAAGGGAGGCTCTACCTGCAGCTAGATGGATGCTGCCATGTGACTTCCAGAGACAGCCCCAACATCAGTCCCTACAATAAAAAGTTTTGCGTAGCTCACCGCAAGAAAATGTTGTTGATCTGTTTCCTGATGAATGCTCGCAAGCCCAGGAACTTCCCGTAGATCCGATGCAGGACTGTCTTCAGGAAGTCCCTCTCTCGGGGGTCCTCGCTGTCAAACAGCTCCAGGAGCTGCAAGGACAAAGACGAAGGGAGGGAGACAAAGAGAGAAATAGGGAGTGAGAGAGATAGGGGCAGAGAAGGAGACACAGCATCATTTAGTCACTCGTAGTCTGTTAACAAGCAAACCGTCAAGGACGTCTTTTTTCAGTGTACCGGATGCATAGTTGATCACATACAAAACACACATAGAAAGGGGACAGAGGAGCACAGTATAAAAATATTTGGCATCAACCTTTATACCAAGCAAACAAATAAAATGTTCCAACGCATGGCAGGCATCAAATACACAAAAAAACTAATGGCCTACTGAACATAATCTAATCGTATCATATTCCAATGTTAAACTGTTATCTAACATGCATGCTGATGCTGTTGGCTTTCTTAAGGGATAGGACTAACACAGAGCATTCATTTCCGTCAGTGTGTAATGAGTTGTTCCTCTAGTAGTGCTCTAGGCAGCAGGGAAGCTGGCAGCAGCAGGCTGCTAACCCCAACACCAGGATGGCAGGGTTGCTACCATTCCACTGAAGACCCTTCCAGACCTGCCATCTTCTCCCAGCCCAACACTTTGTGGAAGGTCACAGGGTTGTCTCAAACGTGTGGTAGGTTGTGGCGATGGGTGGCATTCCACGACATTGACACGTGGCCCCTTGTGGGTGGGTATTCAGCCATGGTGAGTGCCTGAGGCCTGGGTCAATATTCAATTAGCGCCGTACAGTGCTGCACCACAGGGGGGATTGAACACAGCTGTGGAGCGTCCTGATTTGAACTTCACCTCTGACCTGTGTGGCACGCAGCAGAGACAGTTTTCCTCACAGCACACCCTCATCACATTACTGAGCCTTGTCCCACAAAAACATGTCCGGATGCACCGTGTTCGTCACATCCGTCAATAGACTATGACTTAATGACAGAAGGGAGAATTACATACAATTGCTTGTAGTGAAAGCAGAATTAAACAGTCTATTAAGAGCTGGCGAGTGCCTAGACTAATTCAACTTCTGACAAAATTCCCCACAGTGCTTATGAGAGGAAACAAGAAGCCTGCACAGCAACTATCTGGATGTTAAAACAGCCTCCTGTGATTAACATATCGCACAATGTTCACATTGTAGCGCTTAAGGATAAGACAGCTGTCTGTTATAAATGAAATCACGTCGGCATCAGATGACTATACTGGTGAGTGAAAGTCTACAAATGTGTCTGTCAACCATCAGAGAGGAGACACATTTTCACCGACAGAGTGAAGTTCACAAGAACATACTCTGTTTCCCAGAGGTATTTTAGTTCTCTCAATGTGTTTTTATTTAAATTTTTTATACCTGGAACCTAATCTAAAAGTGCAAATCCAATGCGTAACTGCCTGCTACCTCAAAGAGACATTGGGCTCAGCTTGAAGCCCTCTTAGTCAATCGATTTGGAAGCCAAATAACAGGTTTCTATTTTTAAAAGGCCCGACTCCTGCCGTGCCCTGGATGGAAAAAGCGTAATAAATGAAGGGGACTTGGACTCGTCTATTTTTGTCGCGCTGGCAAACACTGCTCAACACTGCTAGGCTTAAGGTTGATGCATTTCGTGTGTCAGATCAATTCCCAACCATGAGACATAGTACCTGGGTTCCTATGTACATAAGTAAGGCAGAGACCATCCAATATTATTAAACAAATTAGCATGGCCACAGTATACATATTTTCTGTGTGTGTTGTTACATCATATGTATTATCGTGCCTGCGTAACCGGGTGGCGCGCTGACTGAGAAGGCACTAGGAGGAAGTGTGTGTGCGCTAGGTAAACACGCAGCGAGGAAGTTGTGACCCCGGGATTTCCTTTTCACACCCCCACAACCCCTGAGCTCTCCTTCCTTTACTGATGATTCCTTTACTGATGATGGGGCTTCATGATAACCCAGAGCTCTCCTCCCTTCACTGATGATGGGGCTTCATGATAACCCAGAGCTCTCCTCCCTTCACTGATGATGGGGCTTCATGATAACCCAGAGCTCTCCTCCCTTCACTGATGATGGGGCTTCATGATAACCCAGAGCTCTCCTCCCTTCACTGATGATGGGGCTTCATGATAACCCAGAGCTCTCCTCCCTTCACTGATGATGGGGCTTCATGATAACCCAGAGCTCTCCTCCCTTCACTGATGATGGGGCTTCATGATAACCCAGAGCTCTCCTCCCTTCACTGATGATGGGGCTTCATGATAACCCAGAGCTCTCCTCCCTTCACTGATGATGGGGCTTCATGATAACCCAGAGCTTTCCTGCATGGGAAGTGTTCCTGCCAACTCTGTTCTGCTTTCAACAGGCTCAAAGTCCTGAGGAAAAGCACAGGTCCAAAACAGCATACAAACATCTCATCAGTCAAGAACAATCAGCTTCTGAGATACAAGAAAAGGTTCACCGGAGATGATGATCCTAGATTTGAGGTTGTATTTCAGCGTGCATCTTAAGAGAGCTGAGGACGCAAACAGCTTGTTCAGATGTAGGGTTGAGGGCAGGGTTGGACTGGCCGTCGGGAGATTTTTTTCCCGTGGCATAATGCAAAAAAGAAATAAATAAATAAATATATATAATAATACACAGTCGTGGGCTGGTCTGCGTTTCAAAGTCCTGGGCCGTTTTCCAGTCCCAGTCTAGACCTGGTTGAGGGTGTGGTTATGGATGGATGGATGTCTCCGTCTGTCTGTCAAGTCAGTCCTTCATCTATCAGGTCAGCCGAGTCTGTCAGGTCAGCCAGCCAGAGTGATGCCATGACGCCAGTCCCAGCAGGGCACCTACTCATCCCTGGCCACATCTCTGACAGAGTCTGAGTGCTCCTGCCCCAGCAGCTCTGCAGCATGACAACCCCGACAGCCCACACCATCCCAACACCGCCTCACACACCTCCCCGGCAGCCAGCACACACCGTCAAGACAGCATGATAGGGATTCTATTGACAGAGACATTTCTCATTTCCGATATCTACAGGCCAAACCGTTGCTGTGAGTCCAATGATCAGCCCCGTAGATGCAGGAAAAGAGTTTAGTTGATGCTATTTGATTCAGGATCATCAAAGTCAGCATTCTGAGAGGAAGTTGTTCTGTGGTACAGTGGCACTGTATCTGTAATGACACGCCTAACTGTCTTCCTTACTGCTTTGTACTCACACACACTTTCAAAAATATATCACCAGACGTCTACAGGCTGAAGCACTCTCCCTGGTTTAGATGCCAGGACTCATCCTGACGGCAGAATGAAAGGAGTCCACTAAGCAGTAGTCCGGTACAGAGCCGCTGGGACTAGTCTCACAGTCTGACCCTCCCAAGCCTGGCTCGCTGAGTGAGAGCGGGGTGATAGAGGATAATAAACCAACCCAAACCCCTCCTCCCCCACAACTGCCGTCCCCTGTTCCTTCCTGCTAAGTAAACACCAGGGCTATTTAAAGCTCCTCCGATGCCGAGCTCACATCATGGAAACTCAGCCTTAGCACCCTTAGACGGCTACAGACAGCATTCCAGGCCGTGTCCCTGTTCAGTCACTTGCTCCAGTGCATGCTTGTTACCCCCTAGTCCAGCCGAGGCTGATACAGTGGCAGGCAGGAGGGAACCACAGCCCCCATGCGAGGCACTGGCTGGACCCTCTACCTCCTTCTTGATGAGGAACATTAGTGAAACTGCATTCTGGGAAAGACAGAGCCCAGAGGGGATTAAGGCCAGCGGCATAAGGGGAAGCTCAATAATGAGCTCCAAACAAATGAAGCTGTGGTGTGGCTTGCCTCACAGAAAGCCTTTTGTTTAAACATAATCTTCTTCTAACCAGGTGGTAACAAGAAGAGTTTTTATTTTATTTGAAGAGAATATAAATCATCATTGTTCTTTTGTGTCAAGATGAGGTTTTCCAAAGACAGAATTAAAAACTGCCACTTATTTCAAAGCAAAATCAAATAGCCACAACCACCCCCAGATAGATTTCCCTTTCAGAAGGTTATTCAATCATGGTTTGTGTTTGATGTATTGTTCTAGAAAGCTTTTGAAGAGGATATGTTTAGACGTTACAGTGAAGCCTGTAAGACTGCAGGATTTGTATTTAGCACTGGCCTTTTGAGTGTGACGCAGCTTTTTAAAGTAGTGCCAAAAGCTTCCATCAAAGAATAAAACTGACACACACAACAACACCAAAACTTGTCATTGTAATAGTTTGGGAAATTAATGGCTCGACAGACATACCTGCAGCACGAACTTCTGGTCAATGTAGCGCTTTGCAATGCTGGGCTGAAAGTCTGGGTTCTCCAGAAAACGCAGGAGAAATTCGTAGACGAGCTGGTGGAGAAGCAGATCATTGTAATCATTAAGAATTCAGTCATCAGACCGCCACACTACTTAGAATTTCTTATGGAAATAATAAATGATTGTAGAATTTATATTACAAATTATGATCCCAAAACTCCCAAATTCTCCAGTGCAGTAGCTAAGCACAGATATGTCACCTGTATGTGAGGCCAGGAGGCCTCAAGAGTGGGCTCATCCTCCTCTGGGTCAAAGTCTGGGTTTTCACTTGGCGGAAGAGTCCGGAATATATTGGTGCTGATCTGGGAATAAAAAGGAAGAACATGAGATATAAAATGGCTGCAAACAATGATAAACAGATCCGTCCACAGATCACAGCAATTTCACTCAGTTGACAAATCAAATATAATACTTTAGACTTGCGAACGATTTGTCCAGACGATAAGGACAAATGAATCCTCAGGTTCCGACTGCTGAAGTCCCTCTGAGCCGACAAGCTACCATCATTAAAGTACTGGTGAGGTTAAGATAGCATGCTGCTTTCTCACTCATCCTTACTGTAGCACTGAATTCAGACACATTTGAATAGAATGACCACACGGTCATTTGAACTGAAAGCCAGTGCCATGTGACCTAAAATATGGTCAGTGTGCTGAACGCCTATGCTGCTATGGTCCCAGAACACATGAATAAGACAGGGCCAGGAAGTGACCCATTCAAGTAATAGGAATGTTGTATTAATGTATCAAACTGCTGTTTAATATCTATTACAGAGAGACATTATCACACCATGGCATGGCAAAGGGGGAAAGACGCACACAGTGCTAGGAACTATACACCAAAATACTGAATGAATGCATCTATCAAACCCCTGTGGAGCATTTAGTGTGGCCTATTCAACTATTTAATAGAAACTAATCAGCGCATTACCAGAGGTTTGGCTAAGACCACCAGTCACCAACCACTGCTCTAGCTCTAGAGGACGCACAGGAAAATGGCATGGCCTCCTGGGGAGAATAAATAAGGAGGATCCATCACTAAAAGAGGGAAGGAGGGAGAGACACAGAGAAAGACAGAGATAGATGGAAAGAGAGAGGGAGAGACAGAAGCAGAGTGCCGCAAGGGCAAAGAACTAGCATCTTCCTCCCCCATCTTGTCTCCTGGTCCTCCTCTTGCCACACATTCAGGGTGGAATGCTGGGCTGCTCTCTTTGGCCTATTTCTAGCAGCAGGAAGCCGTTGGGAGCCAGTCAGGTGGAGTGGAGAGCCTAGGCTACAAGCTCTCACAATCCTGTCTCCTTAGACCAAGGGATGTCATTCTATTTCTGGTGAACTTTCACAGTCTCCTCCAAAACTTGTACTGAAAAGAAGGTAGTTGAGAGGATTGAGATCTTATTATTGCACATAAATAGTATTTTTTTTATTTATTTCGCCATAGATTCATTGGTTAACCAGAGGGCAATGGGCTAGGGTACCTGTAGCAGTGTTATTATGACTCATTCTGTCAGGGCATAAATGAGTGATGCACAGTGCACAGCACTGACAAGCATGTGAGTCAATCATAGTTTTGGATAAACCAACCGTGATTTAGAGTGATCGTACAACTTCCTATGTGCTTGATTGTGACTCAGCATGTTTCAATACAGCGATGATGGATAAATAATGAATGAAAGAAATTGGAAAGAGAAAGCAGCAGCCATTCTGGATTCCAAATCAACCACATGTTCTTATTAAAATGCAGTGCTAGAGACAAGGTTTGTAGGCAGGTCATCACTGCTACAATCACAGCAAGATATTTTTAGCCTTGGGGAAATTGGAAGTGACACACACAGTAGACGCTGGTAGAAGAGCTACCGTTCAGCCAAATCTTGGGGTGTGTGTGCGCTATGCACGCAAAAGAGACCAAACTATGCATGCAAAAGAGACCTATTGTCAGCCTGAATATCCAAGTGACACTAATAGCCGAGCAGTGGCAAATAAATGTAGTGGCTGACAGTAACCCACTGTCTGACATGCATCAGAGCTCTGAGTGCAACGTATAGTGCAACAATATTCAGTTGCTTTTGGAAACTTCTAAAGATGTGCCCTTTGATGGAATCCCACCAGAATGAGATCGACCTACATTCCAATTCACAGTGAGTGAAAAAAACAAACTTACTTGGTTTGCACTAGCCAATGAAAAATATGCAACACATTTCCACCCATGTAGTACTGTTTCATTACAGCAGCCTTTTCTGGACCGCTTTCCCAGAGTGCACTGCAAATTATGTGTACGCCATTTAAGACAACTCGCCCGTCTTTTGATGTGCGGGTTGTGGAAACACTTTGCTGGTTTCACAAGCCAAGGTTTCTGAAGCAACAGGGTTCTGGATATGCTTCTGCAAGGATGTGGGTGGATGTGTGAGAGAGGGAGGAGAGATGGAGGGGCGACAGGTGGAGGCAGAGTATTGAAGAGAAATGGAAATAATCGAAAAGACAGGTTTTTAAAAGGGAAGTCAGAAGGAAAGACAGATGTTGGATAGGGGGGATGAGGAATAAACGCAGGCAATCTAGAATATAGCAGAGTCCCACTTTGGTGTCGTCAAGAGCAGCGTGCCACACGTCCCTCCCACTCACACCCCGGGACGGATGAGCAACAGTGTGGGGGAGCCGAGAGGACAGACACACAGCCTGGTACTGACTACAACCTCTACCCCTCCTTTAAAAAAACATAAATAAATTAAGACCACAAAACACACTACAAGCTAAAAGGTTTTATAACATACTGTATATGTTATACCTATAATTAGAATATATGGTTTAAATTCCATAGAGCCCCTCCCGAGATGACTAGTTAACCCAAGACGGTCAACAAGCAACTAAATTACCCCTAATTTAATAGCAATAACGTCAAGAGCAGGTCCAACGTGTTTCACCAAAATCTTTCTTGTTGATATTTATTAACACTTCACAGAAACAGAAAAAAGGAGTCACTGCAAGAAAATGCCAGATGTTTGTTTCATCACATCAAATTGTTTTAAAAGAGGGGATGTTTAATTGTTTTGCTTAACTGAAAAGCAATTTCCAAATGGTGCTGGTGTGTTGGACAAGGCATGAAGCTGCCTGAAGCCCTGCTAATTCCTGGTTCATTCAGATAGCACCTCTCTCAGACCCAGTCCTCTACCCAGAATACCTTGCACAGGTCCCGGGCTCTATGTGCAGGTGCAGCTGGAGAGCTGCCACGCTCGCCTGTTTCAACCTCTCCCCTGCTGTCCATCTCTCCTGCTCTCCACCTCTCTGCGTTTTGCCTCACTTTCTCTTTCCCTCCTCTCATTCCCTCCCTTCCTCATTTCATTCTCTCCCTCCCTCATTCCCCTCCCTCATTCCCTCCCTCCCTCCATCTGTACACTTCCTCCTTGCTCCCTCTCTCTGGTTTTAATCGTGTCTAGTCTCATTAGGATGGGCCAGTCCCGCCATGGATAGGGGATAAGAGGCCTGACAACGGCCGCCATTGGCAACAAAGCCTTTTATCTCCAGCCCCCGTCCTCTGGGAGGCTGAAGGACAGGGCAGGAGACACCCTCGCCCACAATCCCAATTAGTAACACTCAGAGACCATGCGCAATGGAACATTTTGAACTATGTGGGCTGGCCAAAGTGGGATGTACTCATTGATCAACCAACCCTTTGTATCGCTGATCACTCATTTGAGTAAGAGGTCCAGATGAAACCCCATGGTGGAGGAGGTCTGAGTGATTATGCTGACCATGCCCAGCTGCTAGCTGATGAGGATGAGAGAGCTGGCCCTAGCAGCACTCACAGGAGTACTGCCTTTCCTAGCGAGGTGCACCTTGTTGGCTGGGGTGTTGTCATGTGAGCGTGGACCAGCAGAGAGGGATGTTCAGCCTCAGTGCTACACTGGAGGGAACTACACACACAAACACAACCACACACATACAAAATAACACACAAATATAAAGATTGTAATTTCTAATAGAAATTCACTTTTTCTGCGCTGTTCAGCATAACTGAAGTATCAAAATAGACATCGTTTTCAAAAAATAGCCTATTGTATCCGTCAACCCTGACACACCCGTGTGAGAATATGCTGTGTATCGCCCACACTCGAACAAGCTCCATCCAGCTGACATAGAGGGTTATGTAACCGGCTCCACACACGCACAGACACACACAAACACATTAGACAAGTCCATACAATTTACCAACCATGAACACTGCACAGGAGGGAGAGAGGAAATACGAGGAGGGAAGGAGGGAATGTGAGACAGATATGTTTGAAGACCTGAGCGGGGTGGGGGTGGAGGGTGAGATAGTGGCATCAAGAGAAAAGGAACAAATCATGGTCCATCAGGTAGGTTTGTGTTCAGGACTGAGCTGTGAGTGAATAATCGTGTGGACTTGCCAGGTTGCTTTCTGTATGTAGGGGGTCGAGGGGACAGTGTGAGAGTGCAGAGACTCAATCACACCGGGGGACACCAGACATCTAGAAACGGCTAGAAAGAAAGCAGGAGCAGCAGAAAACCAGGAGACGGGGGTGGTGAGAGAACATGGCTGACTTCTGAAACAACACTGTGTAATCCCAGTCTCGTGGGCTGGGGAGATTTAGAAGAAAGAGAGAGTTGATGAGTGTCTGTTATAGTTTAGCTCTAATCCCAGTGTTGCAGCCGAGGCTGTGCTGTCTGTCTATTGAGAGTCGCACCTTGATGGGGCTACATCTGTGATGAGGCTGGTTTGTAATTTCCCATTGCCTCAATGATCAAAGTGCTCCTCGTTGCTCCAGGCATAATAGACTGCACCTAAAACCCCCACTGCTTTATTAGCAGGGGCCGCAGAAGGTGGAGAATCCCAGAGATGGGTTAGGGTGTGTGTGTTTGTTTCACCCTTACTTTAGCTTCCCTCTGTCATCACCTGAACACCAGTGAATACACTACATTAACCCCCGCCCCTGAACACAAGCTGCCAACACCTTCTGATTTCCCACTCTGATTCTATGTGTGAATAATAAGGGATCTCTAGTCTAGTGTCCCTCTCCTCTGACAGTGAAACATCCATTTCCTGTCCCTGGGAGTAATCTGTGGTCTCCTTGGCTTGGCTAAGGATCTGTGATGGTTACCTATTACTGCCAACCCTGCCACAGGAAGGGATAGACATTGTATATCTTTCTGACTTCATGCATCCCATTACACCAACCAATCTCCATCCCTGACGCAAAGGTTCATTTAGGCTGAGCCCGTCGCTGCTGCGACGCACAAACACTTGTCTGTGGCCATCTTGAATTGACAATGCTGAGTGGAGAAGGTTAGCATGGCATCAAGTTCATCTTTATTATCCCAATGGGTCAACTGGTTGCCCAGCCAGCGGTAAATACTGTCATGGTCAAAAAATTACACACAAATCAATACAAACAATTTACAAAAAAAACTGAAAATGACAATGTGATTCAAAAGGGCAATTAGCATCAGAGACCAATTAGCTTTTTAAATATCTTGGTCCTGCATCTTGGCATATTGTATCTGGACCGGATGGAAGCAAGCTGAAGTCATTGAACAGTCACTGGACCTGACTGGGTCTTCTCTGTGGCTCTGACTCAGGGCAAAGGGACGAGGCACTGCTTTGTCAGGCACTACCCCTATTTCGTCTATTTTGTTACCTCACACTCCTGCCCCAGTGTTCCTCCCTCCCTCCTGCCCCAGTGTTCCTCCTTCCTGCCCCGGGGTTCCTACCTATCTCCTGCCCCAGGATTTTTCATCTACCCACATTCAAGCAAACTGAAAAATTGCTAGTGCAGAAAAAGATGGCAACTCTTCAAGCCTGAAATACTCATCTGATTTGTATATGTGTCTGGTGCTATGATAGCACACCCTCAGGGGGGGTTGTAAGGAATTGGGACACAAAAAATGTATAACGGTGGCCTAAAAGTTAAAGTGTGTGGGGAAGTGCACCCTCTTTCTGTGATCCCTCGCTCACAGCATCCACTACTGCTGCAGCATCATGCTGTCTGACAGTGTCAAGGCTACTACCCCATTCATTCTAACATGGTTCCTGATATTAGATCCCTACCTAGGACAGTGCTACTGAACAGAACATGTACTTCTCATCAAGCCCCCACAAATCTCACAAAGCGTCTTTATTTGACCTAGCGTCCAGTATTAGAAGAAGCCAACATGTCTAATAAGGGAAGATGGGTTCCTCACCATATTGGAGATCTCTGGATAGGCAGACTCCACCAGCACGCCTCTGTTGGTGGACACGTAGTCCACCAGCTCGTTGAGTGTGGCCCTCTTGATCTCCTTGCTCTTCAGGTCAGTGACCGAGTCCATGAAGTCGAACAGCATGCAGCACTGCTGCAGCTTCTGAGTGAAAAGCTCCTGTTGCTCTGTGGAGGGCGCATCTGCAGGAGAACGGAGAGAGAACATGAGAAAGCCACATCTACAATAGGGATGGAATATACATTTAAAAAAAAATATATATATAAAAAAATATATAAGAACAAAAGAATGTTTAAACATTACTACAGCTGTGAGGGAAAACGTTCACCAGCGGGCACGAAAGCCTGCCCGTTCCAGCCCAACAGCGACAGTGAAAACCACAGCTTGGAATAATAAATTAGCGCTTTGACAATAGAAATGATCCTGTGTACCCAGGATCATAACTATTAGAGATGCTCCGATCTGATCGGCACCGATCCATATCGGCCGATATTCCCATTATCGGTTTTGATCGGCGTTTTCAAAACGGCCGATCAAATTTGGCCGATCAGATCACATAAAATCTGCGAGAACTACTATCAGAGACGTTTCAATAAAACGTTAGGCCGCAAGGCCTAACGCAGGCTGCCAATAGTAAGAAATCCGATCCGGGAAACTCTTGTGAGTGAAGCACCACTTTGGTCAGCTCGAAGTTTTCATTAATAAACTGCGCAGTTAGGCTCAGCATAGACATAGGACAGACACTCGAACTCCAAATGTCACTCGTGAAGCTAACTGCCCTGATGTTGTCCTTCATAAGGCTCTCGATGTGCGTGTAGACATTTTGGTATAATTCCGGCAGACAAACATCAGTTAGTTATTTTCGGCCCGGCAGCGTATAGCGTGGATCCAAGCAGGATACAAGGCGTTTAAACCCGGCGTCTTCCACAACAGACAGCGGCTGCTGATCAAGGCACATGAATTCCATTACCTTTGCATTTAATTCCTTTCGTCTCTTGTTGTCATTGCTGTATGGTTGCTGTCGTTTCAATGTCTCTGTTACGGTCAGCTGAGTGAGTGGCGTTTGGGAAGAGGTTGCACGCTCTTTGTCTTTATCTGCCTTAACGCTCGCCAACTTCGTAAACTCCTCAAATTCCTTGATGTGACAAGCCTTCAAATGCCGTATGAGGTTCGTGGTGTTGAAACCCCTTTGACGCGTTCCTCCATGGAGATCTACTTTTGAGCAGACGTTGCAAACTGCAAATTTATTATCTTTCTCCGACACCTTGTAATATTGCCAGACCGACGAAGCCATTTTGTCTCAGTGGTTTCACCTACCCGCCACCGAAGACGGGGGCCAATGAAATGTAATAACATGGAGAGACAGCCAATCACAAGCTTTTCAAAAAAAGAAAGAATAATTTCTTACCATTGACGGCCTGAAATACCTATCTCTAACGTTCGTAGATCGGAGCATCTCTATTTATTATTATTTACACATTTTATAGTAAGCGAGAGATCTTTTCTACATTGGAATGTTGCACGTTCCCTGCAATAAAATGGATGGTTGTCAATTCATGATACTCTCTCGTCTCGTAATTGAAATACTCAAAATACAAAACCAATGTTGTTAAGAATAATTCATTTCATAAATAATGCTACACAATAAATAGAATGCTTCAATCGACACCGTGATCGGTATTATCGGATCGGCAGATACTGATTTCAGTGATCGGTGATCGGCACCAAAAAACCTGATCGGAGCATCTCTAATAACTATATTTACACAGTCCTTATTCAGATCACAAAAGATGGTACTTTGTCTTTGCCGTTTCAGGCCAGTACAGTCACTCAAGGATTTTAGCATTAAGCCATCTATGGATTAAACGGTGAGTGTGTGCAGGGTTATTAGAGCTGTCAAACTTGACCCCGGCCATGGTATAAACAGTGTTGGGCAAGCCTGCCAGAAATACTACATGATGTGTAGGCTACAGGAGGAACTTCAGTGATAATGTTAGCCTATAGCTGGCAGCCATTGGGGCTAAATGACCTCTTAACTGACACCAGGACAATATGCACCTGAAACCACTGCTCTGGAGTGATTTACAGCCACACAGAGTGTGTGTTTGTGTGTGTGTGGGTGGGGTATATGTGCCCTCTGCTGGGGGCAGTCACACACAAAATGAGGAAGCAACAGGGCTGTAACAAGGCTCGAGTTTGTATAAATACTCCCTGGGTAAACTGTCATGGCTCCGTTGAGAGTAGGAGCTAAATCTCCTCTTACAGACTGTACCCGCACCGATATGCAGTTCTACAGACTCTGAAGAGCAGAGCAGGGTGGTGTAGTAAGGTTGTGAATACTGTCAGAACTGTTGAGAACACGTTTCCACTCACTCAAGACCTCCTGTTAGTGACTGACTAAAGCACAGACTGGACCAAGAGTAGATGATAGATTGTGTGTGTTAGGGCGGGGGAGGAGGGTAAGAGAGAGAGAGTGAGGAGAGACAGACAGGCCGAGGCCTTGGTAGAACTGAGACAGGAACTCTCATAACCACCACTTTCATATGTGGAGTCTTCCTGTTCCTTACCATCAGATAAGCCACCAATTTAATTTTTTTAAACACCAGTCACAGTCCCTGCCATTACATAATTTTCCACAATTGAATGATGAAAGTGCTATTAGTAATTAGAGCTACAATTTCTGGGGAAATTGTAGGGTGTGCTCATTGCAGATATGTCTGTTTATTAACTGTAATTTTTACTGATATTTCTGTATATTTTATATAAAAATGCCTACTTATTATTTATGAAGATTGCATATTTAAAAGCATACATTTGTTGCTGCTCATTTACAATTCAAAATACTAAAAGTGAAGTGTAGAATGAAACGGTTGTCTTCTCATTTCGGGAGGGAATAGTGATAAACTATAGCAGCCTCAGTTGAAAAGTAGGATCAAATTAAGATATTGGGCAATCCGGTGTAAAAATGGTCCTAACCTCTATGACTTAAACGTCACCTTAAGTGTTTCCCTTCTAGTGATATTTTTTAAGCATTTAGCTTACTCATATGGCATTCATTCATTAGGAACCCCCTTTGAAACAAGCTATTCTAAAAACGTTGTCACCGGCAGTATTGGACGATGGAATCGCGATTCACACAGTACCATCAAAATGTAAATAAGCTTGACATTTATTTAGGGGGAAATTGCTAATTCAAAAAAAGTTTGCTGGAAGCGATCATTGATAGTAACAATGCCAAATGCGACCATTTGGTCTCAGTGTAGAGCCCTGCGTGGAGAAACTGACCCCGGTAAATTGTGCTATGACCTAGCTTGCTGCTGTTGTTAGCCAAACTTCACTGAGAGGATTGTTTGAATGCGCTTGAATGCGTTGGAAATTAAAAGTATTTCTTTTGACAAAGTTTAGGCCGTGGCATTGAAGAAAGCGACACACCACACAAGCTTGAGTTTAAATACATTATTTAATGTGACATTACTTACTGTACATGCAAGTCTTGAATTTCTTAAATGTATGATGCTGCTACCACGGCACGATACTTGGTTGAATCCATCTGTGTCGAAATAAAGGACCTGAATCTGACAAGTTTATCACAATCGAAAAATGTGTGGAGAGATGTCAGCAGACTACGACGAAATATGTGAACCGTGTGTCGGAATTGGAGCGTTAGGTCGTCGTGGAATTTAAGGCTCTATGGTGTATCTGAGGTGGAAAAGTAAGATGTACGGGCAGAGGTGATCAATATCTGCCAAAAGGTGCTACCAGAGGAGAGGGTGAAGCTTCCTGATGCCATTGACGTTGCATATCGTGTAGGGAAACAGTGACAAGATGACCCGAAGCCTCGGGGTATCATTATCAGATGTATCTCCCGGAGACACAGGGATGCAATTTGGAAGGCTACAAAGAATAACAACTTCCTGCAGAGCAAGGGACTGCGGTTCACAGATGACTTGACTAAGGAGGACAGAGAGAATAGACACAAGCTGTGGCCCGTGATATAAGGCTTGTAAAGATGGAAAAAGCAGCCTACTTCGTGGGAGGTAAAGGTTTCGTAAATGGTTCAGAAATTATGCTATAGACATAAACTAAGATTGTAAGGTAGAGTCCTGTTATGGGTATCTTACAATATCATTGAAGTGTTGAATGTATCTGGTGGAGCATACAGCTGATTGTGTCATTTACTTTCTATATTGGTGCAATTCACTTTCTATATTGGTGCTGGGTGAAATGATAGGCTATTAATGTCTGAGGTATCGGGCGTATGGCTTACAGAAGTGATATACTTTAAAGTTACTCAAGCATTTACTTCTAATTGTGAAATGATATAAGCAACTTTTAATGTTTTAATTTCAGAAATGCTCAGTTACAATCACTAAATGAGCGGTTCTCGGATACATGGTTCAATTTCACTGTTTCAAAGTATCCATAGTTATTCACTAATAGTTATAGCAATATGCTATCGTTAACTTTTGTTTCTCTTAACGCTAGGGGTTTACGTAACAATGTTAAGCGCAAAGCTTAATTTTGATATGCTAAACAGTTCAAGACAGATTTTTGTTAGTTTCAAGAATCACATTCTATTTCAAATGACGTCAATTTTTGGAGATGTCAATGGGGTAATTCCATATACTAAGTGGCAGTCAGGGTTAGTCAAATTTACTCAAGCAGTAACAGCTTTGCCCCTCAGTACAGGGATACACATACAGTAGGATCACTATGGCTGTCAGTGCCATACTGTTTCTGTTAGGCTACTGACTGGATCAGAAATGTTCAGACAGTGTTTCTTTTTCTTTTAAGATGTAATGAGAAAGTACAACGCACATGTTATTAGCCTACGTTTAACTTTGATTTACCTAAATATTTTCAAAGAGGTACAGGCGGTATGTTTGGCAAAAACTGCCAATACTTAAAACCTGTGGTCCCATCACAATGACTTGTATAAATCTGCACAAACCTCAATCTGAGAAGATGCCTGTTCCATTAAGGCCGGTCAAAAAAGATGGACTTAAGTCCCACACCTACCTTGAATCATCTTAACAAGTCAAGCGGGACTAAAGCGGTTCCATAAAGGCCAATTTCAGTTTACGCAATCCTGCTAGTTCAAGTCAGATTTAAGTAGTGAAGCTAATTGCACGTGCACCCTATTCTTAAACAGCCTGAGAGGTAGAACATGGATTATATCGATCCACCACGGCGAAAAGCAATGCACACGGCCACGTGACTACTTCCAGAAAGAACGTTCCTTTTAAGCAGCTCCCTCATTCACCACTTCATTCAAATAAAATGACACGCCATGATTGACGTGAACGATAGGCTACGTAAATCGAGGTCCTTTTTTATAAACCTTTAATTCATTGATTAAAAAAAGACACCCTCTATACACATTATTTTTTAAATATGTTTTTTTACATTGTTTTATAAATAGCCTACTATTAATCAGTACATTATCCAGTAGCCTAACTTTTTAACATGGCTTTTGTGTCAGGAAATTTAAGGATATGGATTTAGTTTCGTTTGACAATTGTAGGCTACCTTTAACAATTATGTAGCTATGATAATTACACTGGGATAATTTAGATTGAGATATAGGCATATATGCCAGATGCATGAACATCACAAACTTCCATATAGCCATACGTTTAACGTAGGACATGTAGGTTAGTATCATTATTAACTCATTGTTCAATGCATTAGGCTAAATGTTGTAGCCTATGTATTTAAGTTGATTTTAAAATAAATGTAGCCTACATATTGAACTAGTCAGCTCTTGACCACTGGCTAGAACTAGCTAGCAGCTTAAACATTAAACACCAGTACAGGACTAGAGCCCCAGCGAGACGGAGCGGGGCAACAGACTTTTCCCTCCACTGGTACCCCTTTTCCGCCAAGGCAGTTTCAGTGCTGGTTCAGAGCCAGAGCCTATTTTTAAAATCAGTTTAATTCTCTTTTGACACCTAAAGCACCAGCTCTGAACCAGGGAAAATGGTTGTTAAGTAGCACCAAAACATTGCTGGTTTAGAAGTAAGAACCACTTGCATCAGGGGCTGGGGGCAGGGTTACCGTGACCAAAGAGATGAACAGAATCCTTTGACCGCCATTTTTGAATTCGCAAACCGACCTGCACGAACACGTTGGCCGTGTTTGGATGCCAATGTAGATCCGCAAAGCCATGAGCATCAACAGCAACGAAACAGCCGCCATTGTTGATGATGTGTTTGCGTTTGGCGCTGCCACGCTAGCGTTGCTGGGAACGATGAGACGTATACAGTGACGCAAGACCTGGCTCTAGGGGTGGGTGATATGGCCAAAATCTTCTATCACGGTATGAGTCCTTTTATATCACAGTTACGGTATATATCACGGTATAGTAATTGTTCTATAATTTAAAGGCAACAACAGTACGAGCGCAGCTGATGTGCAGTCATTCCATCTGCGTGGTGACCTACTCACAGCTCAATACGGATCCGTAATGCCCTCCGACAAAAATGTCAAAATGAACGAAAGCGATCAGTCTGAGTTTTACTATCCATATCTAACTTCGGTTAAAGCTCGGTCGATACGTTAAAGCCTCAGTTTGATATTTCCCGGCATGACCTCACTCTCAGTTGATAAGTAGTTGGCCTTCACTAGTCATCCTAGATGAAGAATGCTAGCCACCAGTGTAATTTTACAACAACAATTTTACAGCACGAGACATAAAACTTGAACAACAAATCAAATTGGTTACCTGCAGAATGGGTCACTAATTAGCATCGGCATGAATGTGGTCTGCTTAGACAAAATACACTCCACATCAAAAATTCCGTCAGACCAACGCAAATGTGCTTTAAGGTCAAACGAAAATAGCTAATCAAATAAAAGTTACAAAAACTACAATTCTAAATATCGCAAGAATGCGATATGATGGCTTATACACCATACAACAACCAGACATTGAATTTACACGTGTAATACAAAAATATAGTATACCGCGGTTGAAACGGTATAGCCAAATCTCTCCCGGTAGACACATTTCTACCGCTGCACAGTATATATTGTCATACCGCCCAGCCCTGCCTGGCTCTGTGGTGGATCGCTAGCCCGTGGAAAGGCAAACCGGTTCTTAGAAGCTCGTCAATCGAACCAACTAAAACCGGCAATAGCACTAGCTCTGAACTAGCTCCCGGTTTATTCTGGTGGAAAAGGGGTATTTTTTGCATTTTGGTTCTGTTCTGTTGAATCAACACCCTACCTGGGTAAAACTCAAATTCTTTGGTCATACAAGGTCAAAGCCTGATTGAGCTTCGTGGTTACCACACAACACAGACACATGCCCAGAAGGGAGGGAGGCAGGATCTTGATTGTGATTGGCCAAATGACTCACGTGATTTAACACCAAAGATGTTTTATTGTGAAGACGACCGCAGTAGGATTTTGAAACTCCCTTCATAGGAAATGTACCCACTTTTCTGAAAAGCAACAAGTTTGCAGGTATGAGTACATATGTGGTACTACAGTAGTCGGCAGGGGTTAATCTAAACCGGGAAAGAAGGGCGCTACGCTTCCTTGTTTCAGCCCAGCGCCCCCCTTGTCGAAATTCGGATATTAGCTTAATCCCCAGCATAAAGCCTTCCCTCAGCGAACGATTCTTCCGTAAATACATAAACTTGATGCCAGGAAATAGCATAATAACCACAATTACGAAAAACGTGGCAAAATGTCGGTAAGAAGGGGTACAAATGTCCTATTTCACGCAAATCCCATGCTTGTTGTTCCGACTCGCCTCGCCTTTGACGCCGCCATGTTGGTTGTGAAATACGTAGTCTCGCGTGGCGCGAGAGTTACTGGGTATATCTTTATCCATGGGGTCAGCTGACTTAGAACACACATGGCGCCCCCTTGTGAATTTTTTCTAGAAAACCCCCCGGTAGGGGGCTAGTATGCATGGTTGGGCTGCCCCTGGCTTTCTCCTTTACACATGAGCTCATCTTTCTATCATAGAGAGAACATCCAGGCCTTCAAAATTAATACTTTCCAAACGCAGAGGCCCCAGAGAGGATTCTTTATTATGAGCCACTGTCTGAGCCCAAACTGAAGCAGGCAGGCCTACGGCTCAGGCGAGGGAATAGAATGCACCGGGCATGAAAGTGTAGTGTGTTTAAACGCGTTACATAACAGTTTTGTGTGTGTGTGTGAGGTTTTTCCTGCTTTCCTTTAACTGTGCAGTGGGATTCCTCATCCAATGATGTGCATGCAAACACACACACACACAAAGCTCCCATTCCTTCTCTGTGAGTGCAAATGTGTGTTTGATGAGGGCTTGTCTGGGGCATAGGTGCTGGATGGGATGTAGTTGTGACTGACTGGTTTAGGCCCTAGTCCTCTCAGGTAGTACAGATGCTCCTGACTGGAACCAAGAAGAGATACATTGTGCACTGGCCTCTTCACCCCAAGTTCAATACAGGATTCAATTTGAGGTTTTAATTATTTGTTTTCAAGGGATTGCATGGCTTTCTGACCTTATTTCTGTGAATAAGACCCATAGGCCGTTAAGGCCTTCAATCTTTAAGGCCTCAATATGCTTCTGCGTCTCCGTTTTCGGGTGGGCGGGCTCACGGATACGCACGGATACACACGGATAGACTTCGTTTATAGTTCTCCGTAGGCTGTGGGTGCTGAAAACAATTCACCGCCAGAAAAGTAGGTGGCGCTGCACTGCGATGCTAGCTATAGGTTATCGAAAACTCGGAGCAAATTTACAAATGAGCCGTTTCATCAATAAAATATGCACAGTTTCAGCGACTACACTGCCCATTTCTCGTCACATTTGAATTCAAATGGCGATTTACATGTACTGTTTAGCTGAAATATGAATTGTAAAAACTGCTTCGATCTCTTTGGTGATGTTTGTGATGCTAGCTGGAAGGGCAGCCTGCTTTGACTGGGTGTGCAGTGAACATTTCTGGGGGGTTATTATGATTACGGAAAGGGATCGTATATGTTTTTATATTGCTACCATTTTAGAGACTGCTTATCGATCCGAGTGTTAATCAGGCGCGGAGCCAGACGTTGTAAACATTCCGGGTTTAGCCCAAACCAACAACGTATTGGGGCTTGATTTGCAAGAACGCGACGCTGAGCGCCTCCACGGTCCTCTTCCACATATTAAAATAGTGCCGCTGCCAACGAATAATGCACCTAATAATATGGTGCCTGCACTGCAATGTCATGGCGGGCTGGACCAAATGATTTTTCGGGCTGCATATGGCCCGCAGGTCGGACGTTCCCCACCCCTGGTCTTGTTGGTCACGGCAACCCATAGCGGCAACCCCGCCCCTGACTTCTTAATACGGACCAATCACAGCCAAGGGGGTCTCCGTCGCTCTCCGTCGCTCTGCGTAATTTCGACGGATAGTTAGAAAATTCAGGAGGTGCACGTCAGTCCGTCAAAAGCTCTCCGAGGGCTGACGGAGAGCACGCAGAGGGCGTTCCACGGAGACGAGGGCGTTCCCTCCTCTGCGTTTTTCGAAAAACGCAGAAGCATAATTAGGCCTTTAGTCTGTTTTCTTCCACTCTGGATTATATCCTCTCCCACTACTGATGTATCTAAATCATATAACAAATCACATTCTCCACAGCCTGTAATGCTATGCAAATACAGCAAAGTTATCCGTTATGTGATTTTAGTGTCTTCTTTTGCCAGAGCATATTGTACTGAACTTTGGCTACAGATCACTGCATTGGCTGTTTTTAAATGTGTTATAACAATACATTTGATTTTACGTAATCTTAACCTGGTTAACAACATTTTAAAAAGGTATATTTTTTAAACCAAAAGACGAAATAAGTGCTCACTGGTTGAGGGTGTAAGAGCAGCTGCAGTCTCCTAATGCCCCTGGCATACAGAGGCATGTAGGGTCACGCACAAAGACAGCACTTAAGAGAAGGACAGTGGTAAGGAGGGCCCTTCCTCTCTTTTAGGTATGACTTCTTCCTTTAACCTGCTGCGTGGTCCTGCCTTGATGTTTTTATATATGGAATTTGAGTTTCATATATTAAGTTTGTATTTTTATACATTTTATTTATCAGAAACTGCATTATCATATTATTTTAGTGAGGAGTCAGATGCCTAAGCAGTTAGGGAATCGGGCTATTAATCAAAGGGTTGCTGGTTCGATTCCCGGCCATGTCAAATGACGTTGTGTCCTTGGGCAAGGCACTTACACTTAACCCTACTTGCCTCTGGGAATGTCCCTGTACTTAATCGCTGTGGATAAGAACTTCAGCTAAAAGTGACTAAATGTAAACTACTGTTAGGGAAATCAGTTTGTTTTGTTACGCATTTCTGGATTTTTAAATATCGTGCGATATCGGAATATCTGATTTTTAAATCACGAAATATTTTTATCGGTATCGGCCTTAAAAATCCTTTATCGGTCGGGCTCTATTGCTAACGCCTGTCTAGCTAGATGATCTACTATTGAAAGAACTGGAGAGAGGCAGGTGCTCTTGCTTTAGCAAACTAAACAAGTTTACATGGCTACAGTAGGTAGCTAGTCTGTTCAAAAATGAACAATGTGTAATAAACAGCGCAGCGTTTAATCGAAGAAATATGGTAATAATTTTTTTAAAGAAATCTGAATAAGGCCCCATATAGGCTTGGGCCGGCCCTGCTGCTAACCATCCTCATCCTACTCGACCTGAGTGCAGCCTTTGATACTATCTGTCACACCACCCTCTTCAACAGGCATCTTCCATCGGCATCACCCACACTCCGTTTGACTGGTTCACATCTTACCTCTCTGACCGCACTCAGTTCATTCTACTCTTCTCGTCTTTCAAATCTTAAAAACTTTAGGTATGCCCCAAGGCTCTGTCCATTCACTTTCACTGTTATGCTGATGACACCCAGCTCTACCTTTCTACCAAACCCTCGTCCACCAAATTCAGTTTTAACTGACAGTTTTTCTCTCATTATTGATAGCTTTCACCATCCCCCAAGGTTAAGAGTCTGGGTGTCATCATTGACAGCACACTATCCTTTCAACCCCGCATCAATAACATTACCCGGTCCGCCTACTTTCACCTCTGAAACATTAATTGTCTCCGCACCTCCCTCACTCCCCGCCATCCACAACCTTGCCCCCATGTATTTGTCTAACCTCCTCCAGGGTCCCCCCACCCCCTCAGATCTTCTTCCTCCATACACCGGTCTGTCCCCTCTGCCTGCCTCACTACCATGGAGAGTAGAGCATCCAACCGCTCTGCTCCCCGTCTGGTGGATTTCACTACCACCCCAACTCAGAAACATTGATTAATTCCCCCATTTCAAATCGGAACTCAAACCCATCTGTTTAAAACTGCATATTCCCTTTAATGTCAATTACTCTGCCTTCTTTTATTGTTTTTAAAGTTGTTGTATTCTTTATTTTTGCTGTTTTAAAATGTATTTTTTTATTCTGTATGCTGTCCTTGAGTGCCGAGAAAGGCGCCTTTAAATAAAATGTATTATTATTATTATTACCCTCAGAAGAGCAGCAGGCACTAACTACATAGACACACATGCTCATTGAAGAACAACCCTCAGTATAATGAAGCACTACTACACCATGAGAGGGTGTGGTATAGCCCTATTAACCAAAAGGGAAAGTTATCCCAACCTCTAGCTATGTGCCTAGTCATGAACCCACTCATGTTTCCTTCTGACTTCATTAGTCAAAATCTATTTCTAGAAAAGGAGTTATTTTAGTCAGTTTTCCGAAAATGCATTTCAAACTTATTTATGTTATTTGGGAATACTGACATTTAGCAGATGCTAAATGTCTTTATTGCTATCCATCACTAAGGGCCCGTGGTTTGAATCAGCTTGTTTCAAAGGTCTTTCTTTAGGAATAAACTGATTTAAAGTGAACTAAAGTCAAAGTCATTGCAACTACACAGATTAACAAGTTTGCTTCTCCAGAATGACCAAACTGGTTACACAGTATAGAAGTAATAAAAAGGGAGATCTCACACAGTGCTTCTTTACACTACAATTGCAATGTTTTTTCTGCCAAATAGTATTTTTGTGGAATATATATTGCACTTGCTATGTATCTTTTAAATCAAGAATTGATTAAATACTGTATATGTGGGTCTACTAAACATCACCACTGGGTGTGTTAATTTATTCATTATGTATTCATGTGATGATTGATTAATTTATCATTTTGAAGTTTATCAACTAACAATTGAATTGAACTCTTCAATTTTGCAGTGAAATATGACGTGTTACTCTACTAAAAGTACCAATGTTTTTAACATTTTACTAGCCATATAGGGTAACTGGGTGAACATTATTTGTTACTGAATGAACTGCAATGGTTGACAGTGATGACTGTTTTGTCACAAACAGTGACTGATGTTTTAGTCAAACTTTCCATGGGAAAAAACTGTCAACCTTGTACTTTTGTCATGTCTATGTGATATTCAAGCACTTCCAGTTAATTTCCAGTGTGCCTTCATTTGTCCTTTTGAAAACACATAGTTTGACATTCAGATACAGAGAAGTACAAAAAGAGGATGCAAAGACATGGAGAAGGAAAGACACTGTGTTAGTCTGTAGGGTGAGAGACATGGTGATGGGGCCAGGCCTCTTAATGACAGGTCAGTAGACCTACATGTGCGTCCAGCCTGTTTGTTTTCCTTTTAAAGCAGAGGCATGTTAAACACCGTTTTCAGTTAAATGCCTACTTCAGAGGACACTGAGCAGCACCTGAACTGGAGATGCCTGGGATTAGAGACTTTAAGCTCTTTAGCAATATGACCTGAACTGATGAGGAGACAATCCCCAAACCCACCCAAAACTGCAGTGCAATTTATAAAATGAGCCCACTTTATTGGAAAATCCACAATGAGTGGATTCCTCAAAACACAATGTCTGCAAGTGAGTTAGAGAAAATACAAAGACATATATTGTGCTGCTCCCAGTCATGAAAATGCAATGATTTCAAGTCAGGTTTTCTAGTCATGCAAGTTGGTTTTAAGGCAGACTTTTCTTCTGCTGCAAAGCTGCTCTGCATTTAGCAATGCTAGCCTCACACAAAAGAGGCTCTCGTAACTAAGCAACCAGATAGTGCCCTGGCCATGCTGAGTCTGCAGCGTGGGTTCTATTTAGAGTTACCGTCACAAAATATACTTGAAATGGTTATTTAAGGAGCTGCTGAAAGGTTTATGAGTTTTTTTAACAGCACTATCTGTTTCCGCTTAAAAGATTCTTGGCCTAAGGTTGGAGTTTTGTCAGAGATGCTGGACCCTACTCAAATTTAACCCACAACATACTGTCAGAATAGGGATGTGCATCTCCATCACTGAGGACGATGCGATGCACATCTCGATGCACTGCCAAAGATCCGATACATTAAAGATAAATAAAAGCATGCGATGCGATACAATACGATTCACCCCTATTGTGATGCAGTGCGATTCGACACAATGCGATTCAATGAGATGCAAAATAATATGATGCTATGCAATTTAATATGGTACATAATGATTTACATTTACATGTATGCTATGATGTATGTCCTTCTTTCCTGTTGTATGTGTTGTATTTGAATGTAAACATGGGTAAACTATTACTGACAGTCACAAGCTGCTGTAAACACTGTCATAACACTACACACTAAATTGAACTCATAGGTCCTGCTTTGAGGTTTTTCTCAATGACTCAGCTATCTCTGGTCTTACTTTGTCGTACACAACAGGGATTTGTTTTGTCGGAGAATAACTTCCTATTCTTGCTAGGGGAACCGGTGGAGCTAGCCACTGACTGTAGCCATAGCTGAATCTGAGGGGGAGGCAGACGTCTCCACACAAATACCATCTACCCTCTCTTCAGGTGACTACCTAAATTAGCTGTGCTGCCTGTGTACTTTATAATTCTTGTCAAATTGCCCATCTTTCTTGTAAAATCCGAAGTGTTGCCAAACCTTGGATTTATTGCACTTCGTAGGAACGTGAGGAACTCTTCCTCCGCCATGATAACACTCGCCCGAACACGCCTCCAACTCGCGCGAAACTTGGCCGAGAGACTTCACGAGAATCGGCCACTGACAGCAGTGGAGATGAGAGCGCGTTTAAGAATAAATACATATAAAATTATTGGTCACAAATCATTGGTCATATTTCAAAATACTAAAGGTGTTCGCATACACATAATTCTATATAAATACATCGGATTATACCGATGCAAAGATGTTAGAAACGATGCATCCCACATTGTATCCGGTGCACACTTTTTTGATCCGGGCCATCGCATCGTGCGATGCGAATCGGTGAATCTTCCCATCCCTGTGTCAGAGTGTTTTTGGCCTGTTTTAATTTTAGTTTTAGTTTAGTCTTTGTGTCAAGCTGTCATTTTAGTTTTAGTCACGTTCATACTCTTTTTAGTCTAGTCAAGTTTTAGTAAACTAAAAGTCTGAGCATTTTAGTCTTATTTTAGTCAGACTTATCCATGACATTTCGTCTAGTTTTAGTCAACGAAAACTGATGACATTTAGTCTAGTTTAAGTGAATGAAAATTGTATTTTAGTGCATTTTTTATCAAAACAGAACTAGTCTAAGCAGTAGTCTCAGGAGGCATGTTAATGCCAAAACCATTTGTTTAATGTATGGGTCGAGAATAAGGTATTCAAAGTCATACTGGGGTTCCGCAGGGGTCAATTCTGGGGCCAATTCTTTTTAATCTGTATATGCTTCCTTTAGGAGATATAATTAGGAAACACAACATCTCGTTTCATTTTTACGCTGATGACACACAACTTTATCTGCCTTTGAAACCCAATGATACTGTTCAACCTCTTTTAGACTGCATTTCAGATATAAAGAAATGGCTTTCCAGTAATTTTCTCCAACTAAATGAGGAAAAGACCGAAGTAATTATTTTTGGTCCTGCTGGCTCGAGAGCTAGTCTTGGTAACATGGTTAGTAAATATTTTCCCAGTGTCAGCTCTCATGTTAGGAACCTTGGGTTCATTATTGACTCGGACCTTGGGTTGGTCAAACAGATTAACTCTGTGGTAAAAAATAGTTTCTATCAGTTGCGACTGATCTCCAGGGTTAAATCTGCATTGTCTTTTAAAGACCTTGAAACTATCATCCATGCTTTTATCACCTCACGTTTGGATTACTGTAATTCCCTCTATGATGGTCTCCCCCAGTCCTCAATTGCCCGTCTTCAGATGGTGCAGAATGCTGCTGCCAGAATTTTATCGTCCACTAGAAAGTTTGACCACATTACCCCAGTCTTGGCCTCTTTGCACTGGCTTCCTGTCCAGTTTAGAATACATTTTAAAATATTATTGTTTGTTTTCAAAGCTCTTAATGGACCGGCCCCTTCATATATCTCGGACCTTGTAAAATTGCACGCACCCATTAGGTCACTGAGGTCTGCTGACAAGCTTCTTTTATACAGTCCCCGATCACGCTGTGTACGCACAGGTGATAGGGCCTTTACAGTTGCTGGTCCTAAGCTGTGGAATCAGCTTCCCATATCTATCAGGCAGGCCCCTTCATTGTCTGTTTTTAAATCCAGGCTTAAGACCCACCTCTATGTTCTGGCGTTTCCCACCACTTGACTTGTGCTGTTGCTTGTTTTTCTGTTGTTGACTGTTTTGTATTTAGTTTTACTGTGTTTTTTATTTTTATTTTTTGTTTTATTATATACTTTTTTTAATTTTATTTTAAGGTTCAAATAAGACACATTAAGCACAGCCTCATGAGTTAGCTCCACTGTGTGGAGATTATTGAGGTATTCTGATTTTAGCAGCCATTTTTTTAAGGAGAGGACTTGGAAGGTGGTGTTGAAGTCTAAAGTCTGGGAGAGGGTGGGGCAATGGGATTACTTTAACAATTTATGTCTCAGCAGCATGCAGAAGCAATATTAAATTCTATTTAAAAACATTAAAAACAAAAAAAACAAATGACTTAAAAACCAATTTTTTTAGAGGCCTTAATTTAAAGAGTTAGGTTTTATTCAATTTTGAGAGAATAATTCGAGGATAACGGCAAAAATGTTTAAGTGCTGTTTTAGTTGGCATAAACCTAAATTAAAGATTATTAGGCTGTCAAGGGATTAAAATATTTAATCGCGATTAATCGCATTATTTCATATGATTAATCGCAAAATTATCTATTTAATCTGTTAAAATGTTACCCCAATAAATGTTTTTTATAACATTAAAAGGGTGTACTTACTTCAAATAGGCCTAACTGGATGTTAATGTCCATAAAACAAGTTCAGATGGAACACAATTTAATATTGAACAATACAGTTTCTATTTTGTTGAACCCAGTCAGCTGCTCACTTCTTTTACGAGTGTTGTCTGCCATATATTACCGGAGCGAACGCTGCTGCTGCTACCGCTACCGCTGCTACCGCTGCTACCGCTGCTACCGCTGCTAACGCTGCTAACGCTGCTAACGCTGCTAACGCTGCTAACGCTGCTAACGCTGCTAACGCTGCTAACGCTGCTAACGCTGCTAACGCTGCTAACGCTGCTAACGCTGCTTACGCTGCTAACGCTGCTAACGCTGCTAACGCTGCTAACGCTGCTAACGCTGCTAACGCTGCTAACGCTGCTAAAGGCCTAATTATGCTTCTGCGTTTTTCGAAAAACGCAGAGGAGGGAACGCCCTCGTCTCCGTGGAACGCCCTCTGCGTGCTCTCCGTCAGCCCTCGGAGACCTTTTGACGGATTGACGTGCACCTCCTGAATTTTCTAACTATCCGTCGAAATTACGCAGAGCGACGGAGAGCGACGGAGACCCCCTTGGCTGTGATTGGTCCGTATTAAGAAGTCAGGGGCGGGGTTGCCGCTATGGGTTGCCGTGACCAACAACACCAGGGGTGGGGAACGTCCGACCTGCGGGCCATATGCAGCCCGAAAAATCATTTGGTCCAGCCCGCCATGGCATTGCAGTGCAGGCACCATATTATTAGGTGCATTATTCGTTGGCAGCAGCACTATTTTAATATGTGGAAGAGGACCGTGGAGGCGCTCAGCGTCGCGTTCTTGCAAATCAAGCCCCAATACGTTGTTGGTTTGGGCTAAACCCGGAATGTTTACAACGTCTGGCTCCGCGCCTGATTAACACTCGGATCGATAAGCAGTCTCTAAAATGGTAGCAATATAAAAACTTATACGATCCCTTTCCGTAATCATAATAACCCCCCAGAAATGTTCACTTCACACCCAGTCAAAGCAGGCTGCCCTTCCAGCTAGCATCACAAACATCACCAAAGAGATCGAAGCAGTTTTTACAATTCATATTTCAGCTAAACAGTACATGTAAATCGGCATTTGAATTCAAACGTGACGAGAAATGGGCAGTGTAGTCGCTGAAACTGTGCATATTTTATTGATGAAACGGCTCATTTGTAAATTTGCTCCGAGTTTTCGATAACCTATAGCTAGCATCGCAGTGCAGCGCCACCTACTCTTCTGGCGGTGAATTGTTTTCAGCACCCACAGCCTACGGAGAACTATAAACGAAGTCTATCCGTGTGTATCCGTGCGTATCCGTGAGCCCGCCCACCCGAAAACGGAGACGCAGAAGCATATTGAGGCCTTAACGCTGCTGCTGCTAGCTGTGTGCTTTGCTTGCATGAGATAGTTTAGGCTGGAAGTACTCCGGTGATAACTAAACTTAGCTTGACAATCAGCACACACAGCCTTAGTTTTGTCAATCGAGCCTTCTCGCAACTTTTTGAAATGGAACTTACCATCATTCAGCTACACTCGGCAGTCGAAGTTATGTGACGAAAGTTGATTCCCAGGGTCAAAAAGAAACCTGCGTTAACGGCACTATTTTTGTTTTGTTGCGTTAAAGTGAGATTGCGGCTTTGACAGCCCTAGTTATTATACATATTTAAAATATTATAAAAATGTTTTGAATATATTTATTTTTATAATTTAGGGAATACTGTCAGTCATGCTAGCTTCCTGAAATGTCAGGGTGGTGAAATCAGCTAGATGACCACATGACAGGAAATGACATCAGAGGAAAGGACCCCGGACGAGCATAACTGCTGTGTCACAAGGTTAGTAACTCTCTGATAAATATAAGTTAATAAGACATTTTTAGGGTAAATTCAGGTATCTTTGGTTACATGTCAAACTGTATGACCCAAGTAAAACATTGAAAAACATTATTTTGAATTAAAACAAATATTTTGTCTAAAGATTATGTTTGATTTATTCACACCAAGGCCATATGCTGATATGTGTCCATGATAATGCCTGTCAAATTAGATTTGACATTAGGTGCGTTCGACATGACCTCGCTTCATGCAGCGCTGCAGTTGGCTGCAGGCGGCTGACTTGAAACAGTGAATTGTGGTTAGACATTTTGTCCGACTTGAGACGGCGTAGCCATCAAAGTACCGTGAGATCGATTCGAGAACTGCTGGCTGTGTAGACGAGCGCATTTTCTCAAGAGCAACTGCACGGCTTCAAATGACGACACAGCTATTTCATGATTGGCCAGACTCACACACGACAACTTTGACGCTTGTTTTGTAATTATTCTGACACATTCAGTTTCGCCAATGCTCAAATCCGGACCAAACTATTTGATTGAATAAAATATTTGTTGAAGAAAGGGTTTTGGGCCACCTCTTCTACTAACGGAAAGACTAAGTTTAATTATAAATAAAGTAACGTAAGCAAACAGCGCTTGATCGGCCATGACTGACATCAACGCAGCAAACCACGAGAAGCTGGAATGTCCAACTTCACAGAGCCGTTTTCAACTCCTCCCCGACTGCAAGCGGCTACTCTCGCCGGTCGTTTCATTCAGCCGCAGTCCATGTCGAACGCACCTATTGACTCCTACTACAAAGCTCTCAATGTATTGCCAATCTTTTCAGATATAACTTATTATTGTTAACTTCTTACTTAAGTTACTGGTTCAAGATGAGATAGGAGCTTCGTACCATTTAGACGTATTTTATGTGTTTATTGTTTGTATTTTTTTTAAAGTTTAGGTAATTAATCCACAACTTTATCAAGCTAGCTTTTTTTTGCTAGGCTATATCATGATAGTGTAAGGCCTTACACCTGGGACACACTGCCAGCGATCGGCTGCGATCTGCTGTGACACGCCTGGAAGCGCCGCTTTTTTTCTTTTCGGTGCCCATTTTATCAAATGGGACCGACCACACTGGCTGCGAAGCGCCGCGATTGCCTGCGACTGCCTGCGAACTGCAGCGATCGTTTCGGCAGCTGGTCGAATTTTTTCGCGAGACGCTTGCGAAATCGGCTGCAGGATGATGAAATACACCATATAAGTTTATATATTTCAATAAAAAACATGTTATTAAGATTATACTACATTAATTGTAGACTACGGTGAACATTTGTAAAGTTGTAGACTTTATATTTTTGTACTATACTTTTTTACTATACTTTGGAGACCGTCGTACCAATATTCACCCTATTTTAAACCTAACACAATGTTGGTAACGAACGTCCTTTACATGTGGTTACCCTGATGAAAATACATGGATTGATCTGTTGAGCTAGCATGCCCGTAGTTGTTTTGTTTGTTTGGGAGTTGTCATGCGTTGCACACAAAAAAGTACAAATAAAGTGTACTTCTTGTCCCCAAATAGATGCCACTTATTCTACAAGCACAAGAATCGTAGCTTTCCAATGATGTACAACCGTAGCGCCAGCTAGCATTGAGCAGAACAATGCTCACGACTGTTTATTTACCCTAAAACACTTTCCCATTGGACAGCTTGGATAGCCATCTAACTAGACAACATTCCCAATCAGGGTGAACACTTAAATTATCTAAACTACAGACCATAGCATTACACATATCAAAACAGAACGAACAAAACAAACTCCAAACAATGCTCATCTAACTAAGCTAATGCACTTAACTTCATAGCTTTTCAGCTTGCAGAGGGGCATTCTGGACACCAAGAGCATTGTTGCTACAATACCAAGCAATGCACGAGTATAGGTGATCTTACAGCATTGTGTAACACACTTCGGTTGTGGATAGTATGCCCAGAAATAAAGGCAAGTCACTCATTTAGTGGCAAAATCCATCCATGTCTAAAAAATGTTTTTAGATATAAGTTTAGCTAGCTTGCAAATCCTGAGGATAGCCTACTGTAGCAGACATTTCTATGTTCAACGGACCAGGGTGTTTTGTCCCTCGGGAGTTGCCGTAGGCATGATGCCGACGTAAGCATTACGTGAAGTCAGTGAGGGCTGTTGGCGATGTCAAGAAGGGCAGTGAGAAAATACAAGTTGTGAAAAGAGACCACGTCCGTGTGTTATTGTCCACACACCATATCAAATTATATCTAAAACGAACCTACAAAGAGCTCGGTTACACTACCGAAGTTGAATTAGCCAATGTTGTTAGTGATGCTAGCGTTTCTAGCTGTATATAACATTTCACTGGGTCTTGCAGCTGTTTAATTGACTGAAATTGTTATGAAATGTTATGTTCTACTAGTCATTTGCCTACTTTAGCAAGTCACTGTATTTCCAAGCCCTGATAATGTAACTGAAACGACACAGTAGAAATAATTCCTCTTTCAAGTAATAAGCCCCCGTTGAAGTGTTGAGCATTGAATTAGCTGCACGGCCTGTAGAGACCTTGGGACAAAGCCACTTTTTTGTTCTAAAACCGGGCTATAAGCCGCTTCGAAATATAAGCCATACAACCACAAGAAAACTGTAAAAACGGGGTACAAGCCACGTATTTATTTCGGAAAAATACAAAAATAATTCTCAGATGGAGAAAAACAAAACTTCACCTGCACACCTCACCCTCCCCAGCTGTAAAAAAAAACCCTGCAGTATTTGTATTATACACTGAAGCGGCAACGTGTATCATCTAAGTTATTTAAACCAACAAGTGGCCCTGCAGTGCCCATCAACATTTCCTAGAACAGCAGCCACCCAGAGACAGACCAAAACAAGTGTGATGTGGGTATGCAGGCTAGATGACCTCCTCCCCCTCTCTCTTTAGTGTGAGACAGGCAGCTGAACTATGCTGATGCCCCCCACTCATCTATCACTCACTCACTCACTCACTCTTGGTTGACTATATGAAAGTGTCCAACTCAGAAGTGTGCCCAGGTGAACTGGCAGATGATACCAGTAGGATAGAAGTACAGAAGCACTCCAGACAACACCCACTTCAGGAAAAACCTGCTCCGGGGTTTCATTATAGACCAAGGAATCGGGCTGCACAAAATGACCTAGGATCCACTTTTTAAACAGTGGGTGTTAAGGTAGGCAATGGAAAAACAGTTTCATTTACTGAGTCTCCTGAGGAGACACTTTATGCTCACTGCAAACAACCCTTATCGACGATCTGATCGAAAGAACTTAGAAGAAAACTTGACTTGAACTGCATGGGATTGTGATGAGTGCAGCGTCATCATTGTGTCTGGTTCAGGGTTGGGCACCTCTGAATGGAAGTGTTAAACCTCAGAAGTAGTAACACACCTTTATTGACCAGTAGTACAAGGAGCCCCAAGAGATTGTCCGTTACAAGGCAGTTATCTGAAACCGTCATAGATAAGGGATGGCAAGGGGAACAGATGGAACATTACCTTAAAGTGAGGCAATGACAATTGTCAAATATATGGACTCAGATTGTAGTTAAGCTAGGTAGTTGTCAGGATAAGCCCATAGAATGTTTAGTCACTCACACAGACATAGGGATGCAAATCCAAACACAGAGCCTGAAGGTGTGCAGGTAATGGCGAGTCATAGACATGGGAGTGACATCTTGCTGTAGTGAGTGAATGTGTAAATCTGTCTAAAACGCATTGCTTGAATGATGCCACATAACCTCACGTAACTGGTTCGGCAAGACTCAAATCTGTCGCCTTCACCTCAGGCTTGTTTAAGGTTCAAACTGATGGCTGGTGACAAAGAATAGAAGACAGGTTTAACATGGTCCATCCTAAGGGCAGCTGAGAGGAGATGGCGCAAGTCCAAAGACGGTCTTGACCTTGATAAGTATCACTCCCTCCTTAAATCCTTCTCTGCCCGCATAACTGATGCTAAAACCCACTACTTCCTAAACAAAATTAACTCTGCCTCAAACCCTTACAAACTTTTCTCTACCTTTTCCAACCTTCTCCCTCCCCCCCCTCCTCCCTGACAGCAGACAATTTCTCCTCCTTCTTTGAGAAAAAAGTTGTGCTGTACCTGTCGTTCCCCCCGACTGATCCGGGGATCTCAGCGAGGCCTGCCTCACAGACATCTCTGCCTGGATGAGCACCACCTCCAGCTGAACCTCGCCAAAACAGAACTCCTCATCATCCCGGCCAAACCCTCTATCTCCCACAATCTCTCAATCACCCTGGGATCTGCGACGGTGACCCTTCATCCTCTGCCAGGAACCTCGGGGTGACCATGGATGGCGAGCTCTCCCTCACAGCCCACATTGCTGCGTAGTTGCCCGGTCGTGTAGATGCACCCTCTACAACATCCGGAAGATCAGGAGATACCTGTCTGAGCATTCCACCCAGCTGCTAGTCCAAGCACTTGTCCTCTCAAAGTTGGACTACTACAACTCGCTTCTTGCCGGTCTCCCAGCATGCCCAACCCGCCCTCTCCAGAGGATTCAGAACGCAGCGGCCCGCCTGGTCTTCAACCTACCCAGACGCTCCCATGTTACCCCGCTCCTCATCTCCCTCCACTGGCTTCCCATCACGGCCCGTATCAGATTCAAGACACTGGTACTAACCTTCCGAGCGGTGAACGGGACTGCCTGACTACATCAAGTCTCTCCTCCAGCCTTACACCCACACCCGTCACCTACGGTCTTTTTCTGACAACCATCTGGTGGTCCCACCGCTCAAGAGCGCCCAGTCCTAACACTCTGGCGCCCTTATGGTGGAATTAACTCCCCACCTCCATCAGAGACACTGACTGTCTACCCACCTTCAAGAATAGGCTCAAGATGCACTTGTTCCGGGAGTACAACGGCACTTAGGAATGATAGGCTGGACTTCATGTTTCAGGATCACAATTACTCTTATTGAGAGTCTTGTTGCGCTTGTTGGTTAGTTGTAACTGAATTCAAACTAGTGTACTTGCTGTGTAATATATTTTTGTTGCTTGCTTTTTTCCCCACAGGTACACCCTTGCACTTTTGAGATTCATGTTGTTAAGTTGTTTAATTGTACTTGTTCAACTACATGCTCTTATGGTTCTTCCCTTTGGGACTTATTTAGTTTTCACAATGTATGCTTCATGTTTTGGCTACCCGCAATGTTTGGGGCTATCTCGTTGTTATGTTCAGTGTCCTATGCACTTTTGTAAAACTCTCTTTTGGAAGTCGCTTATGCATAATGCATAAATGTAAATGTAATGTAAACATGGGCCTTGCGTCATCGTATGACATATAGGTCGAAACCAAAGCAATTCGTTAATACAGCATGGCTAAAAGTCAATTGGCGTTAATCATCATTCATTTAAAGAACTTTGACTACCATATTTCTTTGATTAAACGCTGCAGCATTTATTACACAATACAATTATAATTTTTGGTGCTGCGTTTATTCGAGGGCGAGTAAGAGAGATTTAGTGAATTGTAGCTGCAGTGCGGCCATAGACAAACAAAGAATAGACAGGGAGGTCAAACACAAAGCCTAGTGTAAAATTGAAGCCACGCGTGTAGAAATCTGGAGCAGCATGCCGAAACTTTCTTACACTAGCTTTCAAACAGAAAGTTGTGCAGAAAGCACTCGCCAGCAGCATCAGATCTGTAGCACGCGAACTTGGGGTTGATGAAAGGCAAATTTGCGAGTGGTGAAGTCAGCTACCTCCCTATATTGTACATGCAATTGTCACAATTGTATTATCATAATGTATAATTTGATTTCAACTAGAGCCCGACCGATACATCGGCGGGCCAATAATATCGGACGATACTAGGAATTTCCCAAATTATCGGTATCGGCATTTGTAATGGCCGATAATTATTAAAAAAATATATATAATTGGGTTTTTGTTCAAAGGACTTTAAGTTTCATATCTTAAGTTTGTATTTTTATAAATTGTATTTATCAGAAACTGCATTATCATATGATTTTAGTGAGGAAATAATAACAGGAGTCAGATGGCTGAGCAGTTAGGGAATCGGGCTATTAATCAGAAGTTCCGATTCCTGGCCGTGTCAAATGACGTTGTGTCCTTGGGCAAGGCACTTAACCCTACTTGCCTCGGGGAATGTCCCTGTACTTAGTCGCTCTGGATGAGAACTTCTGCTAAAAGTGACTAAATGTTAACTACAAATAACTACTGTTAGGGAAATCAGTTTGTTTTCTTACACGTTTCTGGATTTTCAAAATATTTTTTATATCGGCCGATATCGGAATATCGGATTTTTAAATCGCCAAATATTTGTATCGGTATCGGCCTTAAAAATCCTTTATCAGTCGGGCTCTAATTGCAACCAAAGTCATAATTTAGAATGATATAACTGCATTCAGTATTATTAAGTGACTATTTGGTAAGAGTACAGTTCCTTTATTTTGAAGTTTCATGAGTGAGAGTCGACAAGCTAACAGCAAGCGAAGCACGGACAATTTAATGCTCCGATAAAAGTTTAAGGTTGTTATAGCAGTTGTTTGCGATCTAAGAAAACCTCTATTCCCTTGTGTACAGCATGCGGCGAACGAGGTATGTTGTTTTGTGTCTGTATTTTACTTTGGTGAACGTTATTTACATGCTGAGCATGTCATTGTATGTTTATACTAAGCTAATGTGGTCTTTATTTCCTCGTTATACTGTGGGTTTAGTTTAAATTCAATTAAACCTGTAGCAAGAAAGACACTTGTGTCCGCCAGTGCTTAATAAATACTGTGTTTTAATTTAACCAATTAAATAACCGGTTTTGGATTTTTTTGGTGTGGCGTTTATTTGAGGGCGGCGTTTATTTGAGGGCAGTGTTTTATCGAAGAAATAAGGTAAATGAAGAGGACAATGTAACAAGCTGTGGTCCTAAACTTCAAGAAGACTCTCAGTGGCCACTCTCTTTATGCTACAGCACAACTTCTAAACAAGTGGTTCACTCTGCAAGTCTCGCTGCTCTGGTTTCAAATAAACAGGGCTTGAAATGTACTTTTTTACTTGGTAGAGCACCAGCAAAAATGTTGAAGCAGCCCCCAGAAATGTTCATATTGTCTCTTTAGCTCCTCAAATGTTGCGCGCTAGTTAGCTCCCTGTCACGAGACAAAGGAGTAATTGACGGGTAATATTAACTGTCAGAAATAATAATCTATCAAGCAATGCACAGTCAGTCGGTGAACAAGTTTAAGAAAGCTTTATTGCTTGTGGGCCGCAAGGAGACAAAACATCACACGCCATTGTGCTACAAAGTTTGTATGCAAGCATGTTGTGCTAGCTATCTATTTAAACAGACCTGCTCTTTACAGTCATTGGCTAAAACAAAGGCATGCAAATGTCCCATGGCTCTTCTTTCATTGACTCCCTTGCATAGACCCGGCACGCGCGTGTGCGTGCATGTTTGAGTGTGTGCGTGTTTACGACATCAACCCTGATTAAAACACAACAGCAGAATCTCCGGTCCTGATGTCGTAAAAGCTCCTCCACATAGGTGTCAAGCAAATGGTCACCAGACCTCAGTCTTCCTTCCAGCTCTGTCAAACAGTATCTCCTTTAAATAAACAAACAAACCCCACTCTTCTTAGTCCTTAGATAAGGGTCTTGTATGTTTACCCAGAGTTCAGATTTGGGGGTAGGCCTCTCTGCACAAAAAGCTAAACACAGTATCATTTTATACAGAATCAAAGTGTTACAAATCTTCAATTTGTCCGACATTAACCAATCTGCAATAAAGTTAAGAACGAAAAGATGAAGTTTAATTGGTTATGTAACATTGGATAGAATGGTGGACCGATCACTGTATCACTTAACTACGTTGTCAAACAGCTTTTTTAAATATTTTATGAGTGATATCCGCCGTGTTACCCGATCCAGTTGTCTCCCTTCTCTGCAGAACTTCGTTTACCCCCCACCCTACCACCTTAATTAACACATTTTCTGCGGGAAACCCTGCTGAACCTATTTGCCAACCCTACGCCAAACTCCGGGGTTTGACGGACAGGGACTGGAAACTACCTCAAAAACGACCTTACAAATTTCATAATGATTTGCCAATGCAAGAGAGTACCGGCACCTTTTTCCTCATTGTGGGACTGCTTGTAGTGGCTGTAATTATGTACTAAGGCTGAATCAGAGGAGTAAACATGTGTGTGGGTATTACTAGCGAAACTTCTGTAGTCCAAGTGATCCGTTTGCCAGAGAGAGTGGTAATCCCACTGTGTTTGCCTTTGAAAAACTAGTAAACAACTAGCATCATGAGATCACCCTTTGACATCCATTGCAAATGAGTCAGTAAGCACATTAATAAAATAAAAACAAGAGAGAGAGAGAATGAGCTATATGAAAGCTTGACACATCTCTTTGATATCTAAACAAATATTCATTGATTCCCATTCTGCTGGCACACACAATGGAAAAAGGCCACATGACACAGTCTGTCAATCAATTGGCAAAGCTGCCATTAAAGCAGTGCAGTGGTAGACAACCTCACTCAAGTTCTGATTTTGTCTTTTAACCTTTTGTTGACCTTTTAGTCAATGTAAAAATCCAAAATAATCCACTTTTTTGCCAGTCAGGTCTGAAAAGGGGCAGTTGTAAAAATAAAAAAAACGACCTTGTGACAAACCTTTATAAAGTCAGTTATCTTTGAAAAATCACTGATTTGTCTTACTTGCTTCAGAGAAAAACTGCCTACCTCTCAGGGCTTCAGGCTGCCATGGCAACACTGTCGTTCTCCCAGTGAGTCATCATTTCAGCGTCTATCACACAACAGGGGCTATAAACAGTCCAGCAGCACATCCACTGCAGGAAAGAAGCAGTATCTCTACAGCTGTACTTCAACACCCTGCTACATTTAGGTTTGGTCACTGTGGTCTATCTCTGACTGGTCAATCATTATGTCTGAATGTCTTTTCCAGCTGCAGTTCCTTAATCATCCCTGACCTTAGGTCAAAGAGAAACAGACAATATTAATAGAGCGGAGTAATGTCACTGCTAAAAAATCATTATAGCAAATGCCAGGCCTTTATTATAAGCGTTCTTAATTGACTAAAATTAAGGTAAAATAAATATAAATTGCACGTCAATGTGTCACACAGTGAGTCTATTCAATCAGCTACAGTATGAATGCTGATAGGACTCTATTTCAAAGAGCTGAACAGTTAAAGCTTTTTACGTGGATCACGCCAGCCTTGGGTTTACCCGGCTCCTCGTCTCCCTTCATTGGCTGCCCGTCACGGCCCGTATCAGATTCAAGACTCTGGTACTGACTTTCCGAGTGGTGAATGGAACTGCACCTGACTACATCAAGTCTCTCCTCCAGCCCTACACCCCCACCCGCCACCTTCGGTCTTCCTCTGACAACCGTTTTCCCCCAGTGGTGGAATCAACTCTCCACCTCCATCAGAGACACTGACTGTCTCCCCACCTTCAAGAAAAGGCTCAAGACACACTTGTTCCGGGAATACAACAGTACCTAGGAAAGATCTGCTGGACATGATGTTAGTTTCCTCCAGGATCACGAGGACTCTTACTTAGAGACCTGCTGCTCTTGTTGGTTAGCTGTAACTGATTTAAAATTATTGTACTTGCTGTGAGGTAGTTTACTGTTGCTTGCTCTTCCACAGGTACACTCTTGCACTTTTGAGGTTCATGTTGTTTAATTGTAACTTGTTTAACTTCATGCTCTTATGATGATTCTTCCCTTATTTCAGTTTTTTTCACAATGTATGCTTCATGTTGGGGATATCTCGTTGTTATGATCAGTGACCTATGCACTTTTGTAAAGCTCTCTCTTGGAAGTCGCTTTGGATAAAAGCGTCTGCTAAATGAATAAATGTAAAATGTAAATGTAATGTTTCCTATAGTAGGCATTGCTGAGTGCAGACACAGGCCTTTTTCAAATTATGTAAAAGCCAAGGTACATAACCACTAGGGGTGGAAAAAAAATCTATTCACATGTGAATCGTGATTGTCTTCTACTGATTCACAAATGTCAAAAATTGATATACCGTATTTCTTTGATTAAACGCCGCCCTCAAATGAACGCAGCCCTCAAATAAACACTGCACCAAAAATGTACATTGTGTAATAAACGCCGCCCTCGATTAAACGCTGCACCAAAAAACCCAGAAACCGGTTATTTAATTGGTTAAATTAATATACAGTATTTATTACACAAGTAAATCACAGGTGTTCTATAATTCCCTCGAAGCACTGACTACACAAGTGGCTTTCTTGCTACAGGTTTATTTGAAGCTTCTTCTCCAAATCCACCGTGAATGAGAAAATAAAGACCACATTAGCTTAATATGAATATACAATGACATGCACCGCATGTAAATAACATTCACCAAAGTAAAATACAGAAACACACAACATACCTCGTTGACTGCATGCTGTACACAAGGGAAGAACGGTTTCCTTAGCTATAACCACCTTAAACTTTTATTGGAGCATTAAATTGTCCGTGCTTCGCTTGCTTTTAGCATTTAGTGAAGTGAAGCATTTAGTCACTCACTTACTCTTACCAAATAAAGTCAATATAATAATACTGAATGCAATTATATAATTCTAAATTATGACATTGGTTGAACGAATTATTATAATTAATAATAGACAATTACATGTACAATATAGCGAGATAGCCGACTTCAACACTCTCAAATTCGCCTTTCATCAACCCCAAGTTCGCGTTCTACAGATCTGATGCTGCTGGTGAATGCTTTCTGCGCAGCTTTCTGTTTGAAATCTAAAGTGTAAGAAGTTTCGGCATGCTGCTGCAGATTTCAACACAATGTAAATTTTACACCAAGCTTTGTGTTTGACCTCCTTGTCTATTCTCCGTTTGTCTAAGGCCGCACTCCAGTTACAATTCATTAAATATCTCTGACCAGGGTTTTTCCCCGAGTCCAAATGGGTCTTCGGTGCTCCAAAAAAAAGAGTCTGTCACCTTATTAGCAGACATCTATGTGTTTTTATTTTTACCATTTCATAAATAATGGGCCCTATGAAAATAGGCCCTATACTTTGATCCAGATTGGCTCACAAGAACCGGCCCCCATATACGTCACCACAGCTAACCTGCTAATGCATGCACATTCTGAGTTTGATGTGATGCTGGTTCGGGAGTTCAATATGTAATGCGAGGGCGCACATTTTTGGGCCTTTATTTGAGCGCTAAATATTTGAGCTTTGTGTAAAATAAACATAGCCGTTTCTCAATTGGTAACACGTTGTGTAGTGCAGGTGATGTCTTTTTGTCTGTTAAATCTTCAGCCCCACCCTTACGTTTCTTAGCCTGGTTTTCCATAGTTATTTTATCTCCCGGTGCTCCCGATGTCCGCTACTGCGGGCTGTGCTGCGGTGGTGGATTTTCAAAAATAGTAATTCAATTTGAGCGTTTTCCCAGGTGTGCAATTTCCTTTATTTTCTTTGTGCCTACACTATACAGTATATTATCATTCTAGGAGGCTGCGTTGGAAATCGTGAATTAAACTTTTGTCAGCATTTGAGTGGAAATTTCATTTGCAATCGTATAGGTGTATTCGTGCACGGCTGGCCCTCGCAGCGGAAAGACCGCTCTGTCCATTCGCGCACCTCACAGTTGCGTTTTGATCAGACAAGAAGACACGCTTATCAACTCGATTACTATTGATCAAAACAGAAGGAAGGTTCGGATGTAGCCTACTTGAAACATAATATTGAGAACATATTCGCTGACATGCATTGCACGCGTTATGAACACAGTTTTTTTTTGCCTTAGGCCTGGTGTCCACGGCACAAATGACATGCGTTAAATCGCAAGCGAAAAGTCGCCTGGGGGGCGCGGTCAGAAAAATCATGTTTGGCTGTAGCCCTCGGAGAGCTTTTGACGGATTGACGTGCACCTCCTGAATTTTCTAACCGTCGAAATTACGCAGAGCGACGGAGACCCCCTTGGCTGTGATTGGTCCGTATTAAGAAGTCAGGGGCGGGGTTGCCGCTATGGGTTGCCGTGACCAACAAGACCAGGGGTGGGGAACGTCCGACCTGCGGGCCATATGCAGCCCGAAAAATCATTTGGTCCAGCCCGCCATGGCATTGCAGTGCATGCACCATATTATTAGGTACATTATTCGTTGGCAGCAGCACTATTTTAATATGTGGAAGAGGACCGTGGAGGCGCTCAGCGTCGCGTTCTTGCAAATCAAGCCCCAATACGTTGTTGGTTTGGGCTAAACCTGGAATGTTTACAACGTCTGGCTCCGCGCCTGATTAACACTCGGATCGATAAGCAGTCTCTAAAATGGTAGCAATATAAAAACATATACGATCCCTTTCCGTAATCCTAATAACCCCCCAGAAATGTTCACTGCACACCCAGTCAAAGCAGGCTGCCCTTCCAGCTAGCATCACAAACATCACCAAAGAGATTGAAGCAGTTTTTACAATTCATATTTCAGCTAAACAGTACATGTAAATCGCCATTTGAATTCAAATGTGACGAGAAATGGGCAGTGTGGGGCCTCATGTATAAAGCTTGCGTACGCACAAAAAGCTTGCGTACGCTGGTTTCTTTCCATGCACACGTGTGATGTATAAAGATTTACTTGACGTGAGAATGTGCGGGCTGTCACGGAAACTTTTGAGCAGACGTGAGAATGTGCGGACGTCCGCAAAGTCTTGTCTGGCTCTGTAACATGGCAAATTCTAACTGAAAAGTGACGAAACTCACCAAACATTACAAAATAAAGTTTCAACTACAGTTAGGCTACTGTCATACTTCTATGACGTTGACTATTCAAAACACGTAAAAATTACAGTTTGATCAATAATGTGGATGGTCACATCAAAATGACAAAACGGCAAATGATATATAGGCTACTGTTTAATCCGCCACCACTCAATAACGTCTGTTAAATTTGAGGGTGTCAAACGAACGACAAAAATGCATGTCGCGCTAACCCTATAACATGCTGTTACCATGCGCCACCACTCGTTTCTTACTTTCAAATTTTACATCGGACCATTTCTTCTTACTTTCTGCCATGGTCCGGTTCTCGGAACCCACAGCATTTACGGCCCTATAATAATAATAATGATTTTATTTGTAATGCACTTTTTAGTTAAATCTCAAAGTGCTACAGGTGAAAAACAAGAAAGGTCGCAAATAGCCTAGTGACAGTTTTCCACTCCACCGATTTTCTTTTATCGCTAATACCTGATGACAGGCCGCCAAACAGGACACATTTTCTCGCCTCCACCTCTGTTGTCAGAACCTTACAGTCCTTACAGTCTGTGAAAGTTTTATTTTTTGCGTGTTCAGACAGTTTACCGTACGTCTTCGAATGAACGCCGCAGCGTTTATTAAATAACGTTCAGTTTTGGTGCAGCGTTTATTCGAGGGCAGCGTTTATTTGAAGAAGTACGGTAATTCAGAAAAAATAAATTGCCTCAGGAGCGCATTTATAGTCCATCTACATATTAATTTAAGGGAGTAGGCAAGGCGGGGTCAGTGGCTCGTTCACGTGCGGTCGATCTCACGTTGATTGTGATTTATAAAGGAAAGGTGCGCAGGACCTGGCGTACGACCGGTTTTATAAATCGGAATATTTCTGTGCGTAGGTACTTTGAGTTTGGGCCGTACGCCATCTTCTGGTATGAAACCTGCGCAATCCTTTATACATGAGGCCCCTGGTGTCCACGGCACAAATGACATGCGTTAAATCGCTAGCGAAAAGTCGCCTGGGGGGCGCGGTCAGAAAAATCATGTTTGGCTGTCGCAAACTTCGGTTGCAGTGCTGCTGAGATCGCTGTCCTCCAAATCACACACACGACGAACTGATTGGCTCTCAGCAGGCAGCAAATCGCTCTCATTTGCATAAAATTGAAGAATGCCCAACTTTCTGCAGCCAGCAAAGGCGATTTTTTCCTCGCTAGGCAGCAAATCGCTTCCATTCAATCCCAATGAGAGCAACGCGATAACGCGTGCCGTGGACACCAGGCCTTAGGCGCTTGGGATTTTTCATAGGTGCTCGGGAAAACGGCTTAGGTGCGCGCCCAAATTTTCTCTATGCAGGAAAAACCCTGCTGACTAATTAAACGCCGCCCTGTAATAAACGCTGCCCTGGAATAAACGCTGCACCAAAAATTATAATTATGTAATAACTGCTGCAGCGTTTAATTGAAGAAATACAGTATATATATATATATATATTTTTTTTTCAACACAACTGCCTATCACAGTCAAATATAAGTAACACTAAACAGCAAACTGGAATCAAATGTAAGCATATATTGAATCAAAATGTGATAAAAAATCGTGAGTTGATATTTAATTGAATCGTGACCCCAGGAATCGATTTGAACCGTGAGGTACCAAAAGATTCCCACCCCTAATAACCACACCACCCATTAGAGCAGTATAGATTTAACAGAAATCAAACTAGTCCGGTTGTGAGCACTCCTCTCCCATTTTTGCACCCAGGGAATACTTCAATGTGACTGACGCGGGGAATCGACAAGTTATTTAAAACAGGCTCATCTGAACTGGAATGAAAGGGCGGTTCAGAGAGTTATGAGTCCTGACCCTGGGAACCACAGATGACTGTTGGGATCTCAGTATGCGTGAGGCTAAACCCCAACTTAGGACCCACACCTGAGCTGTCACAAACAAAACCACACTTTCAGAGTTGCTTGCAAAAAAATACCATGACAAAACATGGTCAAAGTGACCGATATTACTGCTCAGTAATGAGTAGGGTGGGCTACCGAAACCCGGCGCCAATATGGCACAGGTATCTATATAACCGGTACCGAATCAGAACGCTGATTTTGGTGCCTCTTAACTGCCTGAGCTGTCAATTGAAATATTTGTCCTCTGGTGCTCAAATGGACGTAAGAAGCACCATCACTGCACATGATCGTTAGTTAAATTATACTGCATTCATGTGGTATAATAACGGTGAATAATCTGAAAAAATATTTTAGAGTCAGAAACTCAGATCAACGACACGGAAATTCGAAGAACACCTACTGCCCTGGCTTCCCAGCCCCACAACCACAGACCCCTACTGCACTGGCTTCCTAGCCCCACAACCACAGACCCCTACTGCCCTGGCTTCCTAGCCCCACAACCACAGACCCCTACTGCCCTGGCTTCCCAGCCCCACAACCACAGACCCCTACTGCCCTGGCTTCCCAGCCCCACAACCACAGACCCGCTTCCCAGCCCCACAACCACAGACCCCTACTGCCCTGGCTTCCCAGCCCCACAACCACAGACCCCTACTACTGCCCTGGCTTCCCAGCCCCACAACAAGCGGTTCCCCCATCTCCACAGTGATTTGTGTGCTATGTCATTGATAACTTCCCAGTGTTTCCACTATGTTGAATTGACCGTGGCGGCCCGTCGCGGCTAAATTTCTGCCGCCATGGTATCAGAAATAGGGCTGTACAGAGTTTTAGGCCGTCTATCAGCAGACAGTGATTGTTAGAGTGCATGTCAGAATAGCACGGACATGTGCTTCACACCGCAGTTGAGATTGCGTGTGTGCGTCTTGTGAATTGTAATTCCCATATCTCTTGAAAGCTTCCCTGCTCGACTGTTTTGGTGTAGATTTGACTGTTAAATGATGAACTTTGTGACATGACGTGAAGACATGGCTGCCGCCTATGCGGTCTACCGGGCAACATTCTCACTCTTTCGTGCCCCAAATCAAAATTCTGATGTTTAAATCGAACTATTTGTATAATCCGTGTAATTATCTAGCCGTTAAAAAGGCTATATTTCCCCGGTATTCTGCTACTATGCTGCGCGCGCACCCCAAATGTTTACAAACAAATAATTGGTATAGGCTACTGACCATTTACAATAAGCTGTTGTGTATTCATTGGAAGCTTTAGAACATACTTTATGAATGGAAGGTCTCTTTAAGTAGCCTAAGTTTGTTGCTTTAGGGGAAATAGGCCGAAAATATTACATTAGCTATTAGACTATTACATTAACCTGCTCCGAAATATAGGGTTAGGACAGTTTTTGTGTGTGTGTGTGTGTGTGTGTGTGGGGTCAAACAGACCTGCCCCCACTGCAAAAAGAAATCCTAGGGGAAACACTGCTTCCTGAATTAATTCTGTCTTGTGCTTCACATCCTACCAGTATCATGCTTCAGGCAATATCCCTAAAAATAATAACATTAGTAAAGAAGTCATTTAAAAAAACAAACCAAATATTGACAAGACAAACCTTTCTTGACCCCCTATTCACACCGGACGTGTCTGCAGAGCTGATGGGGTCTGCACTTAGTGTTTTAATACACACAGTGTTTTAATACATTACATTTAGACTACATTTAGTCATTTAGCAGACGCTCTTATCCAGAGCGACTTACAGTAAGTTCAGGGACATTCTCCCCGAGGCAAGTAGGGTGAAGTGCCTTGCCCAAGGACACAACATAATTTTGCATTGCCAGGAATCGAACCAACGACCTTCTGATTAGTAGCCCGATTCCCTAACCGCTCAGCCATCTGACTCCCGTTGTAGTTTAACTATAATTTGTTATAGTTTATTCAAAAATAAAACATCTTACTACTCACCTTTATTTTGTACCATATTCATATGACATACAAAAGGAGATATTCGACAGAATGCTGCATCAGTCAGTCAGTTACTTGTTGATACAGTTAATTAAATGGTGAATGACAATGTCCAAACGATTAGTCGATTAATCGTGATTAGTCAACTATTAAAATTATTGTTAGTGTTAATAGGGGGTTACCCCCTGAGCTGCTGTTCAAAGAGTCTGAATTTCTCCATTGATATTTCATAACAGATTTCAACCGGTACTCTTGCTTGTCTGAACTTGACCAATCAAGTAACAACAACGAATTTAGTTTTTGCCATCAAAATACCTGTATGATTGCGTATGCCAAAAAAAAGTATTCAGAGAATCCTGCTTGCAGCCTCCTTTAAGGTCAAAACAAGCACAATTTGTCATTGTCTTCAGAGACCCATTTGTCATTGCTGAATACATTAACAATTCACTTTCAGGCACATGCTTTAGAATCACAATGTTTGCTATGGCAGCTGAACCCACTCAGATTCACCTACTAGTTAGATTCAAGGCAGAGCCACCATCTAAAGGAACAACATGGCTTGGGTTAGACCTTGTATCTGGTCACTTCCCCCAATAATTCATAGTTGATAAATGGGAAATGACTGCCAAAGCTCTCCCAAGAGCTGGATCTTGATAGTCAACACACACACACACACACCCCCACGCCAATCAGATAAAACCCAGCTCTATACCTTGAAAGTGAACACTAGACTCAACACCTGTGACTATGCGAGTGTAGCAGGGACGAAACAACCAAATAAATGAGAAGGGCAATTCCTAAATCAACAACTGCCATATTTATAGCGTACTGTCTCACATAAATGGGCCAGCCGTAGATCTTTCACAAACTCAAGTCTTTAATGGAAAATACCTTTGTTGCCTTCTCAAAGCTAAGCATGTGAAATGTCTGCAACCCTGGTCATCACAACAGTTCCAAAGATGTGACACTGTTTACTGACACATGACATGGGATGGGTGGGTTATTAGCCCTACCCAGAACTGTGCGAGGTATCTGAAGGACTATGCAGGCTTCTCTCTGTAAGCTGTTTAAGTCTGTGCACTTGTCAAATCATATGCTTAATTTCCATGTGAAGTCTTTAGCCACTAGAGGAAAGGTGAATACATTTATGATAGTCAATGACATACAAGTCCACCAACTGACACCAATAGTATAATCAACGTAAATTCTATTACGTTTACTAGATTAACCAGTTGCAGGTATTTCAATATTATCAGCCGAATTTAAGACACCTTAACAGCATACCGCTGCCTAAAACAAATTTCTGTTCCAAGAACGCTCCTGTAATTTTAAAGCTACACAGTTTATGTTCGATCAATAATTTGCCTTTTAAGTACCCAACGGAAAAGAGAAATGTATTTTCATACAGTTATAACTCGTCACTTGTTGGTTGCCAAAATATACCGACTAATAACACAAAATCTCATTTCCTTACACGTTTATTAGGTTATTTATCGTCTTACCTTTGAGCTGTGGCAAGGGTGAAAGCTCGGCCAAGGCGCTTTGAGTTCGAAACTGGGAAGAACCTTGGGATTTTTTCTGTTTCTGGGCCTTCCTCATTGATTTTCGGGTGAACCCGTCCACTTTCTCAGACGCAGAGATAGCAGACATTTTGATTCACCAACAATTGAAAGATTTCTGGCAAGTACACCTGACTACAACAAACGGGTTTTCCTCGGATATTCTCCCGTGTGCATCAGAAATGGTCTTGAAGTTAAAACCACTGATCACCCAGCAGGCTTGTTGAGGCAGCACTATCCTTGTACGATCCACCGTGGTCGGTCGCTCGCTAGTCAATTTCCACAACCCGCATCATTCGGTCTGCTCCGCTTGTTGATAGTCCCGCGAGCTGTTTACAAAACTACTTGCATTAAGCCAGGCAACTCATGACATTCAACTGGCTGAATAGGTGCAGGTGTGACAGCTCTAAGAAACCGCAACAACAACGACTTATCTGAATGTGTACGTTGCCTGGATCATAATTGCTAAACATCTAGCTACCTGTTGCTATCATTGCATGAACACACACAGGAAAAACAGCTTAGCTAGCTTGTGATGCTACTGCTAGCCAGGTTGCTGACTCAATGACACCACACGCAAAGTTCAGAATACAGTTAGCTAGCTTCCTAGTTTGAAAAGTTGCAAACTAAAGAAAACAATAGTTATTAAATTATTGCAGTTTCTAAAAATAAATATCTAGCTATTCCGTGCAGAAGGTTGGTCCAAATACAAGCACCCTGGCCGTGTGGTCTGGAAACCTCGAACTGGTAGAAGCTGCTAGCTCTAGTTAGCTAACGATCGAAAGGGAGGAAGCAGCACAGCGACAATGGCGTCACACTCGGTCTTGCTTTTGTGATAGTCTGATGTTTGTGAAATGAGGCAACAAAAATCAATAGCTACTGTACTGAATATCGGATTTCTTCCAATAGAAACGCATAAATCATGTAATAGACCTCCACAATGAGCAGACGAGTCCATAGACAACCATAAACTGTCGCCCCGTCGTTGTTGAATTCGAGGGTGACGCTTGAGTACGTAATTGACAGACACTTCCATAACCCAATGACAATGTAGACAGAGTTGTACTTTTTAACCAATCAAGTTATTGAATATATTAAAACCTCATAAACAAGTTTAATCCGAAATGTAATTTTCCACAACCTACTGTATAAAGTTATTTTATGTATTCAAAACAACCAACTCACATGTAAGATTTTGTTGTGAAACGTAATACATAAGTTTTAATCAAAGAAATGCAAATACTCACCTTCACATGTGATAATTTATGAACAAGCATTTAAATTAAAATTAGAAGTCAAATATTGCATTTCAAATACCATAATCCCAATTGGTAAAAAAATAAAGAAAAGCAGATGGCAGAAGAAGTAGAAGGTTAGGAAAAGGCCATGAAAATAAACAAGTTATAAGGGAAGCCAGCCAAGACAGTTTTGTTCCAAACAAAACCATCAAAGTGGCAGAGAAAAGGAGAGTCAAGGAATACTACTGACAGGAATGGGCTTGAAAGTGTAAGTCTTCAGTTGAGTTCAGCCAGGTGAGATGGTTTGTTGCTGGACACATTGCAGGTAATTCTATGGTTTGGGCTACAATTGCCACCATTCTTAGCTTTTTATAACTGAGTAACAAACAGTTGACTGATCATACTTCGAAATTGTAATGTTTTTAAACAATATTTCAATTTGAAAGGATTTCATCCATGAAACGTAGCTTTGGTTCAAGCAATCTGTTATCAATATGTACATTACAAATATTAGCACAGGTGAATCATAAACGGTGCCCTGTATGACATATGTATGAATATATGGTGTAAAAGTTCAAGGCCAATATACAAAATTCACAAAACAAGGAAATGGGAATGGAAATCTCCAACTGTGTGGCAATCTATGGTGAGTAAGACACTCATCTTCTGGTTCCCACATATTGTGTCCATTGAATGTAAAGATTATGGAGGTCTTTTAAAAAATATTGATATGTTTAATTGTGATACCAATTAAAATAGGTACACATTTAAATATGGGCACAAAAAGTTTAAAGAATGTACATTTAAGGAAAATATAAACCCTAACTGATTTAAGGCCGGAGAATGTTGTCAGTTAGGGTTCACTCTCTGGAAATAGGAGGATATCTTCTTCATGGCATTTGGGGAACACAACGACTGAAGGAGAAAAGAAATCAGAGAGTAAATTACTATATTTATAATTATAGTATAAATTACTATATCATACATACTTGATACAGTTTACACACAACACACACAGGACTTTCTACACATAAGCCTGACAAGCAAAGAGCGATTAAATAATGAGGATACGTGTTTTGCAACTTTCAAACACGCTGCAAAGAGATAATTTAAATCTCATCAACTTTATTCATTTGTGGCTAGCTTGGACTAGGAGTATTGTGTGCCTACCGGTGAGGGTGGTGTTCTGCCATCTTGCCTTTTGGAGGCACTGGGACTTTTGGGACTGCTTGGGCCTCCAGGGCCTTCCTTCAACTTCCGGCTCATCACTGACAACCAGTCCACCACTCCCAGGGAGCTGTTCTCCTTATCTGCCTGTCTGAACGGCTTCTGGTCTTCAATGTGGAGCTCTTCTCCTTTCAAGATCTTCTCTGTCCCTGCCTGGGGTCCTTCTTGAGCACAACACACACCAACCAGTGGCCGGCTTCTCTTGGCAGCGGGGTAAAGCTCTGTAACACAGTCACAGTTCCTCATGCCCCCACAACTTCCTAAATCTCCAGAAGTCTCAAGCCTGCGCTTGGCCCTCCTCTCTGAGGGTGGTGTGCCAGGCACAGGGCTCTGGGGACATGGGCTGAGCACCTGCCGCAGAGGAGGACTGGCCTGCTCTATTGGAGCGGTGCGTGAACACCACTGTCTGATGGAAGTGGGCGTCCGTAGGTGTGGGCGGTTGGCCGTGGCCCCCTGAGCCTGTGTGGGTGAGCTGGTACTGGACGGCAGGGGCATAGCGGCACCACTAGGAGCACAGGCAGCAGGTTGGGGAGATGATAGGCCTCCCAAATTCTCTGTCCTAGGGTTCTTAAGTGGCGTGTGCTCAGCCTGGTTCAAGGGCCCTTCAAGAAAGAGACAGTTTACGTTTAAAAAAAAATGTAGCAAGTGTTCTACCTTTAACAATGCCCAAACGTATTCTAAAATTAGTAAACCAAAATGGTGCCTTCCAGCCCAACTCGACAGACAAATAACAGAACTCACTTGAGCTTGGTACAGTGGAGGTAGGACCAGGACAGGCCCAGCCAACTAAATTGCCCTCTCCCACAGATGATTTAGCCCCGTCCATTCCCCGGTCCAGACGCCAGATCCGTACAGTATTGTCGTCAGAACAGGAAGCAATCTGTAAGACAGGGCTGAAGGTTACACAGTGACACAATTGACCACTTCAAATCAAGTGTAACAAACCACGATAACTTTCTGCCAATCAAATCGAATATCAGTTCCTGGGAGGCTGAATTAATGACAAACGCAGAGTATAAACTTGAACAGAAAGTCAAACTCTACAAGAAAAAGGAATATCTCACCTTTGTGAAATCTGTGGGGCACCATGCAATAGAGGTCACCTCCTGGCTATGGCCCTGAAGCATCATAGGGGCCTGTTTTGGGTCTGAGATCTAAAAACAAATAACATAAAATAAATAAGTGAAATCATATGTTTGTACCCATAGAAAGTACCAGCCATGCTAGATGTTAATGCCACATACTGGCATGCTTTTAAAGGACAGTAAAATACCTTCCATATGTATGTGTGATGGTCACTTGAGCCACTAGCCAGGAACTGGTCATCAGGACTGACAGCGGACTTGACATAAAATGAAGAGTTACGGTGACCAGTAAAGAGTGCCACTGTAGAAGACAGATAAACACAGAGGCACATTAAAACGACTTCAAGCTCAGTTGGTAGAATACATTTTTAGGAGATTAGTAATAAAATTGCATTTCTTCAAGAACAGTAATTCTACCGCAGATAATTTATAACATTTCAAAGGTGGTATTTACATTTTGAAGCCTCTTGTACTATGCTACTCTGCATGTTTAATAAACTCAGAAACAGTCTGATTCAAATTCACATTACAATACTAGTAATAATAGTGCATGATGTTTTAATCTCATTCTATCCATACAGTAATACTTGTCAAGCATCCCTACATTATCTACAATAGCTATGTACTTATGACTGTTAACTACATTTACATTACAAATAAAGCTTTTAGGCTGCCTTGACATGAAACATTTTACCGGGTAGCAAACAGAAAGGTAGATTCCATGTTGAAAATGCTGCGTAGGTACGTCTTTTTTTATTTGATGTATTATTCAGAGGACTGAGTTGAAAGTCTAGTGAGACTGACAAATTTCACTGTAGATCTATGCAGACAGAGAGTACAATAACATATCAAAGTTTCTACACACTTTGCTAAAATATTTACCTCTATTTCAGCGTTGTGTACCACAGAACTCTGTATACTGGTGTGAACTGGTGCATTTACAGCAAATAATTTCTGGTTAGCATCAACAATAAGGATAATTGGCTGACCACAGTAACAAAGTATTTAAGACTGGGTTAGTATAGCTCAGTGGTCGATTTCCTGCAGATATAGGTAGCCAGTTCAAATAGCTTTGGATAAAAGTGTCTGCTAAATAAATGCATTACATATATTTATAACTTGTTTGCTAATTCTTTATGTAAAACCTTTGAATGGGTGACAATTTCACACAAAACCTGTTTGGTCTGTTTCAATCGGACCATAGTCCATTTTCTCTGTAAGTCCGGTTTGTTTGGAGAGGGGAAAACACGCATTCGTACTCTGATGCGGACCACACAGCCGAACCATGGTCCTCCTAAAAAGACAGGACCGAACCATGGTTCGGTTTGCTTTAGGTGTGAACGTAATCAGACTTAATATATAACTTATTATAGGAAGCAAACCCAAATGTAATTCTGGGTTGAAGTAGGATGTTGACACTTGGCAGAGACAGCCGCTCATTAGCAGCAAAATGAGTCGAGGGAAAACGTGGGGAATGATGAAGTGAAAGCTGTTCTGCAAATATGGGCTGATGATCATACACATATACACATAAGAATAGCGAGGTATTCAAATTATTGAGTGAACAACTGAAAGAAAGGGTAGTTGAGCGCACGGTGGACCAAATGTCGATTAACACAGGACTGTGTGAACACTAACCGGACCTAATGAAAAATGCAACAAAGTAGCAATTCATCCACTGATTCGGAACAAGCAAACGGACTATAGGAGTGAAAAGGCCTGCCTCACAGACATCTCTGCCTGGATGACCGAGCACCACCTCCAGCTGAACCTCGCCAAAACAACTTCTCATCATCCAGGCCAAACCCTCCATCTCCCACGATCTCTCAATCACCCTGGGATCTGCGACGGTGACCCCTTCATCCTCTGCCAGGAACCTCGGGGTTACCATGCAGGGTTTCCCGCAGAAAATGTGTTAGTTAAGGTAGTAGGGTGAGGTTTGCTGACGGACCAGGGGGGTGGGGGAGAAGTTCTGCAGAGAAGAGAGACTGCCGTTGGAATGAAAGGGAGAAAACTGGATAGAGTAACACGGCAGATAACGCTCATTAAAAAAAATAATATAAATATATTTTTTTAACGTAGTTAAGGCGGCAAGCGTGTGTTGTAAAGTGCTGCGGGAAACCCTGCCATGGATGACGAGCTTTCCCTCGCGGCCCACATTGCTGCAGTCTCCCGGTCGTGTAGATTCACCCTCTACAACATCCGGAAGATCAGGAGATACCTGTCTGAGCATTCCACCCAGCTGCTAGTCCAAGCACTTGTCCTCTCCAAGTTGGACTACTACAACTCGCTTCTTGCCGGTCTCCCAGCATGCGCAACCCGCCCTCTCCAGAGGATTCAGAACGCAGCAGCCCGCCTGGTCTTCAACCTACCCAGACGCTCCCATGTTACCCCGCTCCTCAACTCCCTCCACTGGCTTCCCATCACAGCCCGTATCAGATTCAAGTCCCTGGTACTGACCTACCGAGCGGTGAACAGGACTGCACCCGACTACATCAAGTCTCTCCTCCAGCCTTACACCCCCACCCGCCACCTACGGTCTTCTTCTGACAACTGTCTGGTGGTCCCACCGCTCAAGAGCGCCCAGTCCCAACACAAGCTCTTCTCCTGTCTGGCCCCCCAATGGTGGAATCAACTCCCCACCTCCATCAGAGACACTCTTCTCCTGACTGTCTCCCCACGTTCAAGAAAAGGCTCAGGACGCACTTGTTCCGTGAGTACAACGGTACTTAGGAATGATTTGCTGGACCTGATGTTAGTTTCCTCCAGGATCACAATGACTTATTGAGAGACTTGTTGCTCTTGTTGGTTAGTTGTAACTGACTTAAAATGATTGTACTTGCTGTGAATTATATTATTGCTTGCTTCTTCTACAGGTACACTCTTGCACTTCTGAGATTCATGTTGTTTAATTGTAACTTGTCTAACTACATGCTCTTATGGTTCTTCCCTTTGGGACTTGGTTTTCCACAATATATGCTCCATGTTTTGGCTACCCGCAATGTTTGGGGCTATCATGTTGTTATGATCAGTGACCTATGCACTTTTGTAAAGCTCTCTCTTGGAAGTCGCTTAGGATAAAAGCGTCTGCTAAATGCATATATGTAAATGTAATGTAAAACACCCTTAAAGACAAATACACTACAATCAATGAAGATATTCCATAGCCCCATCTAATGGTAGAAAATGGTAATGGATGACAAAAAAAGCGCTAAACAGGGCTGAGAAGAGCTAGCCTGACGTTGTCATCCTCATAATTCTGGTCAGACTATGAGTCTGAGAACTCTCCCGTAGGCTGTGACTATGTATGGAACCCGGAAAACAAATGCCTCTTCGCTCAATTGGATAGACCTAATAAATTAAACTTTTACCAAACCCCGTAGGAAGGACGGCAAAAACATATTTTCCATTGACAAATGCCAAATTTTTTAATTTATTAGGTATCCAATTGAGCGAAGAGGCATTTGTTTTCCGGGTTCGTTTAAAACACGCCCCATACATAGTAACAGCCTACGGGAGAGTTCTCAAGACTCATATTCTGACCAGAATTATGAGGATGACAACGTCAGGCTACCCCCAGACCCACTTTCCCGACCAAATCACTTTGGGCAGGGACAAGTTTGTCTGGCACCCAGGCTAGAGAAGAGCATCACAGTCGAATAGGTATTGATTGTTATACAGAAAGTCAAAAGAATAGGTTGCGTATCACTGAATGGTGGCACATACAGCGACTTCTAACAGAACACTTATTTACCTGGGGTAGTTTTCAGCCCACTGATGTTGAACATGTAGATGTTGTCATCAGTGCAATTGGCAAACAGGTTGGCTCCACTGGAATCTAATACAAGTCCTGAATAACCTGAACCACAAACAACACAAGTTATAACTATTTTCTTGTGAACTGCAACACATTCCACTCTCTCTTGAAATCCCATTTAAGGTTAGAGAACATACCTAGCTTCCGTGTGCTGGCTCCTGGGTAAGGGTATGCTAGGAGTGGTGTAGGATCATGGAGGTGTGCGGTGTAGTTTTTTTCGAAGGTCCCACATCTTGATAATTCTGGTGAGGGAAATGTATTTGTTTTGCGATTATTATTGTGTATACATTTGTACCCATCAATACGGGAGACAAAGACCCATGGCTTACCCATCAACAGCTCCTGTGGAGATGAGGGTGTGTTCATCACGAAACAGAACAACTGTGACGCTCTGTTGGGAATCCTGTAGGAGGAGCAAGTGGTTAAACAAATATATATAACAATCTTTGCCGTCTAGCCAGTTCCTATGGATGTGACCAGAGTATAAAACGAACAGTCAAATCTGTCCGTGTTCAGGTCACTCACCACAGAAGGAGCTCTACCGCGCTGGCCAAGCCGTCTTTTCTTCATCTTAGATGGGGTATGTGTGTCCATCTTGTTGTGGGCCCCACTGATCTGCTTTACCTGTCTGTAGAAACCATCTGGTGGAGAGAAAAAACTGTATGCAATCACTTAAAAAACGGAATTAGGGCAAAACGTCTAAAACATTGTGGATGTCGTTGGCCATACCTTTTTTGCTGCACCTGGTGTCCCAGATCATAATATTTCCATCTCTGCCACCAGTGCAGAACACAGCTATAGAAAGGGAAAGAAGACAAATACAACTTGTGATGGAGACCTGGTCAGAGAGAATTTGTATTCTTACTAACAAGAGACCAGACACATTCTACACCAGTATGGAACGTACATTTCTCCTGCTGTGTGAAAGACACCGACTTGAGGCTGCACTGGTGCCCCTTGAAGCTGCCAAGAAGGTTCTGTGATTTCACATCCCACAGCTTGGCCAGCTGATCACCTGAAGCAGTAACCTGGAGGTGACAACAGTTTTTTTACCTCATGTACTCTCACATGCTCACTCATTTGAGTTGACCAAAAGGAGAAAATCTGCTCACCAGGCTAGTTTCGCCAGGCACCCAGGCAATGTCAAAGACAGCATTCTCATGAGCCATCCACTCTGAGGAATATTAAATTCAGTTAAGTAATTTCCCAAATGTATTTGGAGAAACTAATGCTGTGCCCAGTGCAGAAGGGCCTACATGTGGAAGAAAGGCCGACATTACCTTTGAGAACTTGACTTTTCCGGTTTTCGGTGTTATACAGCCTCACTATTCCCTCTTCATTGGCCACAGCCAGAACACCCTGCATCCGTCTGGCTAAAGTTGGCGAAAGCGTGACACAGTTAACATAAACAAATATATGAAAGTGAATGTATGTACATTGACTCTATGACGGTATTATACCAGTCGAGAAGGCACATCCAAACGGTGGCACTGCTTCCCCCAAATTCCCATTGGAGATGTGCTCATCGTGCTGGGAACACTGAAAGCAGTCCAGAAGCGATGTCAAGTGGAATCCAGGGCATGAATCTAATAGGAAAGAGCAGAGAATTTATTGGGTAAAATTACATGTAAATCAACCTACTTGATAGGCTAATTCTCACTCCTCCCCCTGCCCAAACCAACTAGCATGTACACATTTAGCGATATAACGCTAGTTGAGCATTGTAAAACATGTATAATCATGATTGTAATTGGTGATCTTTATACATTCGACTCTATCATATCGCTACCATTTCACTGGACCTCAAATTTACAACGGCGTCCACTCGCTAGCTGGCTAATTTGACTACAAGTCTAGTCTGACCGTGTACATTAGAATTAGTTGATCATTTAACATAAATCTTACCATTGCGCCTTCGTTTACTAACTCCTCTGTCTACTATTGAGCGAAACAGCATTTTAACGGGTCCAGCAAATGTCGATTCACCGATTTGTATTATGTTGATCTATGATTGTCTTGGTGGTCGCCTTGTTGCAACCCTTTCCCGCGAACTGAAAGAACATGAACAGTAAACCCGAATACCCCGCTAAACTTGCGTCACGCTATAGGATTGGTTGGGAACTAACATTTCCGGTTCCTGTCACTTCCGGCCTATAGTCTATGGTCCACTTGCCCACCGAGAACCGCTAACCTTATGTTCAACTGTTCCCTGTGCACGACGTTTTACTAAGTAGTTTAATGTCAATGATAGCGTAAAACATGTCGCTTTCTACTGCACGATCCTTTCTGTCAGAGGCTGGCTATGGGGAACAAGAACTAGATGCCAATTCTGCTCTCATGGAGTTGGACAAAGGTGCGTACACAGTTAGCTTGCTAGCTTGTTGGCACTCATATTGCTATAGTAAAGTGTACTGGCTATGTTGTTACCACATTGTTATTTAGTTACGCCGTAGCTTGCAAGTAGCAGCCCAGTGGAGTAGTTTGGTATTACTTAACTCCGTTTTACGTATCAGGTCTTTACTCTTGGATATGTTTTCATTTGTCTTAAATTCTAGGATTGAGGTCTGGGAAGCTTGGGGAGCAATGCGAAGCCGTGGTGCTATTCCCCAAACTCTTTCAGAAGTATCCTTTCCCCATCCTCATCAACTCTGCATTTTTAAAACTGGCAGACATTTTCAGGCTCGGGTACATATGACGTTATTTAACAATTCATGGTATTTGTTCCTCATACAGGTATATTCAAAAATCTACACACAGTAAGTAATATCTCCTTTTCTCTTTCAGGAACAACTTCCTGCGTCTGTGTGTGTTGAAGGTTACTCAGCAGAGTGAGAAGCATCTTGAGAAGATTCTCAATGTGGATGAGTTTGTCAAAAGAGTCTTCTCTGTCATCCACAGCAATGACCCAGTGGCCAGAGCCATCACTCTGAGGTACCACAGCACATCTGTTTCTCTTCCACTCTCTCTTATCTACCTCATGCTCTAAACATTAAATATTATGTAAAATAATTACATTATATACCTTTTTGTGTTTTTCTGTTTTATGTAATTTATTTAGGATGCTTGGTAGTTTGGCTTCCATCATCCCTGAAAGGAAGAATGCCCACCACAGTATCCGTCAAAGTTTGGACTCTCATGACAATGTGGAAGTAGAGGCAGCCATCTTTGCTGCTGCCAGCTTCTCTGCACAGTCAAAGTAAGGAGTTATCAGCAAGGAGCATGTGGGGCAGTATATCTTGACATCTGTTTAACACCCCCAAGAAATACAGATGTCTGAATTGCTCTTTTACCTTATTCTCAATATTAGAGACTTTGCAGCTGGAATTTGCAACAAGATCAGTGAGATGATTCAAGGTAAAGTAAAGCGGTGAAGTGTTCTAAGCATCATCTCACTCAACCAAAGCCCTCATATACAAGGCTTCAATATCTACCTGCCAAATGGTTACTTACAACATAGTTTGATGTTGCCCAGACAGCATTTTATTGGATAGGAGAAAATTAATCATTTGTCAGTTAGCATCTGAGGCTGATTTGGTCGAAGTGTGTTTAACACCGTGTCTTAACTGGATGTGAGCTTGCGACTATTTGGTCTCATGGGACGCTCTCCGTCACCCTGTCTCCCTCCAGGCCTGGACACCCCAGTAGACCTGAAGCTGAAGCTGATCCCCATGCTGCAGCACATGCACCACGACGCCAGCCTGGCCTCTAGCAGCCGCCAGCTACTGCAGCAGCTGCTCACCTCCTACCCCTCCACGCCCCTGGTCATCGTCAGCCTACACACCTTCACCCAGCTGGCCGCCTCCTCTCTGGTTGACATCCCCAAACAGGTACCGCCCGCCATTGTACACTCGCACCATGCAACATTGGAAATCCATGCCTCTAGTCTCACATTTTTGTTCACTCAGTAAAAGGTGATTTTATTTGATGAATTGTTTTTGTCCTTTAGTTGCAGCTGCTTCTTCAGTACCTGAAAGAGGACCCCAGGAAGGCTGTCAGGAGACTGGCCATCCAGGACCTGAAGCTCCTGGCTAAGAAGGCTCCCCATCTCTGGACCCAGCAAAACACACAGGTCAGCACACAGCTGCCGACACCACTCTCTCACTCTGAATGTGTCAGCAGATGCATGCATCTAATAGGTATCCCCTGTGTTTGCAGACTTTGTGTGAGTGTGCCCTGAGTATCCCCTACAACAGCCTCAAGTTGGGCATGCTGTCTGTGCTCTCAACGCTCTCTGGAACCATCGCCATCAAACAATACTTCAACTCTGGAACGGGTGAGATACAGAATTAGTTTGAAGATTATTATTTTATTGTTAAAAGGGTTTCCATATTGATCTGATTATATTTCAGAAGAATTGGTTACCAATTGTACTGATCTGATAGAAAAACAAAATCCACAAATCCACCTATGGCTTTTATCCATTGCTTAAAAGCACACTGTTTTAAAGAAAAAGTTGGGAACACTGTTACAGGATGTAGACAACAAGGTGGAAAGTGTTTGTGTCCTGTTTCTCAGGTGGTTCTTCAGCCTCTCCCCGGCTCACTGACCTGGTTAAGCTGGCCGAGGAATGTTGTTACCACAGCAACCTGGCAGTGGCTGTTCATGGAGTCACCGTGCTTGCCAACATCGCCATTTCCTGTCCGGAGAAAGGTGTTGTAAACAGTTGGATGAGCTGTCGCCCTTAGTTATACTTCAGAAATGTCAGACCTCCACAGGCTCTGGATCATAGTTCTTCTTATCTGCCAAGTTAATGACAAGCACATGCATGCTATATTCTATCCTTCTAAATTTCCTATTATTACATTTCTTAGCTGCTCTGCTAGTCTCATTTGCTAGTCTGCTACTGTGTTCATTGCCAGTGAGTATGCTACTGAATCTGAGTCCTTGTTGCCGTCATCAGACATGGTTCAGCTGGAGCAGGACACAGTGATGGGGGTCGAGTCCCTGCTGTTGCTCTGCAGTCAGGACGACTCCCCCAGCGCTCAGGCCACACTTAAGGTCTCTCTGACTTTCTACTCTTCCCTTGAAACAAACATTTCTTTTTTATTTGATAGATATCCATCTCTCATATTCACTCCTTCATTCTTCTTCGCAGACGGCCCTCACCTCTTTGGTTCGGCTTCTGAAAAGTCGACCTCACCTCAGCCAAGCCGCGGTGGAGTTCCTGCTGAGTCAGCTGCACTCCGCTCACGCCTGCTCCCGCGTTGTCATGTGCCACGCTCTGGCTGCCATTGCCACTCACCTGCCTGTCCTGGGAGAGGCCATGCTGGGAGACCTGGTGGACCTGTACACAGTAGCCAGCCAGTCGTCCACCGACAAACAGCAAGAACTCCTGGTTAGAGGCATTTTTGTTCTAATGACTATACCATTCTATACGCTGTACTTAAAGCGTAACAATGCCTGCTCTTCCCGGGGGCGTTGGCAGGTCTCCTTGGCGACGGTGGTGTTCGTGGCCGGCCAGGCGTCCCTGTCGGCCGAGGTGAAGATCCTGATTAAGCAGCAGCTGGAGGACGTGGCCAACGGCTGGACGGTTTACCGCATTGCACGACAGGCCTCGCGCATGGTGAGGCCTCATAGCTGTGGCTGCGAGGCTGTGTTTAGTCATGTCAGAGGAGATGGAAGTCATCTCGCATCTGTTTTTGATCACATCCAGCTTTGTTACATTTACATTTATTCATTTAGCAGACGCTTTTATCCAAAGCGACTTCCAAGAGAGAGCTTTACAAAAGTGTATAGGTCACTGATCATCACAACGAGATATCCCCAACATTGCAAGTAGTCAAACATGAATCATACATTGTGAAAAAAACTAAAATAAGTGCCAAAGGGAAGAATCATAAGAGCATGAAGTTAAACAAGTTACAATTGAACAACATAAACCTTAAAAGTGCACGGGTGTACCTGTGGAAGAGCAAACAACAGTAAACTACCTCACAGCAAGCACAGTCATTTTAAATCAGTTACAGCTAACCAACAAGAGCAGCAGGTCTCTAAGTAAGAGTCCCTGTGATCCTGGAAGAAACTAACATCATGTCCAGCACCTTTCCTAGGTACCATTGTATTCCCGGAACAAGTGTGTCTTGAGCGTTTTCTTGAAGGTGGGGAGACAGTCAGTGTCTCTGATGGAGGTGGGGAGTTGATTCCACCACTGGGGGGCCAGACAGGGGAAGAGCTTGTGTTGGGACCGGGCGGTCTTGAGCGGTGGGACCACCAGACGGTTGTCAGAGGAAGACCGAAGGTGGCGGGTGGGGGTGTAGGGCTGGAGGAGAGACTTGATGTAGTCGGGTGCAGTTGCACTGTGTCCAGTAACACAGACTGTTCTTTGGTGTAAGCCACTGTAATGTACGAACTGTGCACTTTTAGTCCTGGATATTAATAACCTCCAGCCTTCACACTTTCCTCGATTACTTCACATGTCGTCAACTACTGTAGCATTTACCTCTGTCTGTTTCTTCCTCATACCTTTTTCCTGATCTTTTACATTATGTCCATAATCAAATCACCAATGGTGATTTAACAAGTTGTGTGCTCCGTGTGTCTCCAGGGCTGTCACGAGTTCTCCAGCGAGCTGTACCAGAGCCTGCGCACACGTGTGGCCTCCGAGCACTTCTACTTCTGGCTCAACAGTCTGAAAGAGTTCTCCCAAGCCGAGCAGTGTCTGAGCGGCCTGAAGGATGGAGACTACAGCGCTGCCATGACGGCCATTGCCGAGGCGCTGCGCTCCTACCAGAAGGGTATCGCCTCTCTCACGGTAAGCCTTTGGTCTGGGCTGTTGGCCTCCCAGCTCCAGAACATGTACCTCTGTGTTTCCCCAGCAGTGAATGACATGTTCAGTCAAGCAGTGGGAGCGTGTTAATGAGACCTGCTGTGTCATGGTTGCCCTGTGTCCTCCCCCAGGCGGCCAGCACCCCCCTCAGCCCGCTGGCATTCCAGTGTGACTTTGTGAAGCTGCGTATCGACACCCTGCAGGCTCTGTCCCAGCTCATCTGCACCTGCAACAGCCTGAAGACCAGCCCTCCGCCCGCCATTGCCACCACCGTAGCCTTCACCTCGGGCAACGAGCTGCAGCGCTGCGGACGCATCTCCCAGCAGGTACACACACACTCACACAGCCTGGGGTAAGTTGCTGGACGATAAACAGGAGAGGGTGTCTGTAGCTGAATAATGGACCACCATTCCAGTGTATCCTAATGTATCCTTCTAGTCATCAACATTGCATCGTTATTTGATTAGGAATATTCCGATTAGGAAGAGTACGATGCCATCTAGAAGTCTCAACTACCAGAAGCAACATATCATACTTTCCTCAACTTCTTCTTTTCTCCATCAGATGCGAGTGTCCATGGACGAGTTCAGGGGCCTTGCAGCTCGCTATGCTGATCTGTACCAATCTTCCTTTGATGCCGACTATGCTACCCTCCGTAATGTGGAACTGTATCCTTAAAGCACATGTGTCAAACTCAAGGTCATTTAATGTGGCCCGCGGGAGCTTAGATGGTGTATTGAAATAGGTCTACGCTGCTTTACAGCGTGCATTGACCATAAACTACATCTCTCACAATGCATTTCGATTATGTGACGGCAAAGTGATGACATCCCGCCTCTAGAAAGCAGTCTACACATCAGTGTTTAACGCAAAGTTCCAAGTTTAGGACCGAAGTCGAGCACCGAGTACTCCAATGCAGCCGGTTCTGGAAAACGTACCCCATGTGCATTTTCAGCCAAGGTCCTTGGACCTTGATACCAATCCAAGTTGGTATCGATCTTGAACTTGGTTAGATACTCAGCCAAGCTAGATGTGTGTTTCTGCTTCCCCTGTTGACAATTTGGAGCCAGAAAAGATACAGAAATCACCTTCATTAGACAAGGTTTTTACAATTGGAAAACGGCAATGTTTATTTTACATAAAGCTCAAAAAGCATTAACTGTGGAAGTCCCTATTGAGCATCACATCAAACCCAGAGTACGTCCTAGGTTTGGGCTAATCCCCGAATGTTTACAACGCCTGGCTCCGCGCCTAATGAACACTCAGATCGAAAGCTTAAGTCTCAAAAATGTTATCAATATAAAAAATAATAAGATCCCTTTCCGTAAATGTTCACTGCACCCACAGTCAAAGCAGGCTGCATCCGTCTCTGGATGGAAGGCAGTTTCAAGAAAGATGGCAAAGTGAATACATGTTTGTGCTTTAAGGATGTATTTTGTGTTATGTGGCAATGTCAGTCGTTAAAGAGTACAATCTCCGTCTGCATTTTGACACCAAACACAGAGATAAATATGCCAAATTTTGAAAGAAAAATAGCAGATTGTCCAAGAATTAAATGGTGGAATGCAATCGCAGCAGAATATGTTCACAAAAGCTACAGCTAAAAACAATCTTTTTACATTGTAGTTACAATTGGCCCTTTGAGGGCAACCATAATGCTGATGTGGCCCTCTGTGAAAATGAGTTTGACACCCTTGCCTTAAAGGATGGGGAAAACGAGCCACACGTTGTGTACATGATTTAACCAAACGTCCAGACATTTTAATCCATCCCTCTTCTCTTAAGATGTTATTACTTTCATAAAACTCTTCTTTCAATTGTCTTTAACTCTGGCTCAGCCAGCAGCAGAGCTGTTTGCTCGTCTCCCACGTGATCGAGGCTCTGATTCTGGATCCTCAGGCTGCCAGGTGAGAGCTGTGGAGATCATCAACCAGCCCACCTCCAGCTACCTTACCCTACACCCAAGCCATACAGGGATCACTAAATATGAATACATTCTAAATCGGCAACAAACAAAAAATGTTTTGCTTTGCTGATTCAGAAATATATATACATATTCACTCACTGGCCACTTTATTAGGTACACCTCTTCAATTGCTTGTTAACACAAATAGCTAATCAGCCAATCACATGGCAGCAACTCAATGCATTTAGGCATGTAGACATGGTCAAGACAACTTGCTGAAGTTCAAACCAAGCATCAGAATGGTAAAGAAAGGGGATTTAAGTGACTTTGAACGTGGCATGGTTGTTGACACTTGAAGCAGATGGGCTACAGCAGCAGAAGACCACACCGATTTCAGCTCAGACATTCAGATGGTACGGTCAGAATTTGGCATAAACAAAATGAAAGCATTGATCCATCCTGCCTTGTATCAACAGTTCAGGCTGGTGGTGGTGGTGGTGTAATGGTCGTTTTAACGCAACAACCTACCTGAGTTTTGATGTCCATCCCTTTATGACCACAGTGTACCCATCTTCTGATGGCTACTTCCAGCACAATAATGTCATAAGGCTCAAATAATCTCAAACTGGTTTCTTGAGCATGACAATGAGTTCACTGTACACTAATGGCCTCCACACAGTCATCTCAATCCAATAGAGCACCTTTTGGGATGTGGTGGAACGGGAGATTTGCATCATGGATGTGCAGCCGACAAAAATGCAGCAACTGCGTGATGCTATCATGTCAATATGGACCAAAATATCTGAGGAATGTTTCCAACTTCTTGTTGAAAGTATGTCACGAAGAATTAAGGCAGTTCTGAGGGCAAAAGGAGGTCCAACCCGGTACTAGCGAGGAGTACCTAATAAAGTCGCCAGTGAATGTATGTATACAGTGTTAAGACATTAGAAGATCAATGTGGAGGACTGATGTCTTCCTGTTCCTGACCGTCAGTTTTCAGGAGTACGGCACCCTCGGTTCGGTGCAGACGGAGAGCGAGTACGAGAGAAGGATGATGTCAGTCTTCAATCACGTCCTGGAGGAAGTAGAGAGCCTCAGCAAGAAGCACCCTCCTGTTTCCTACCAGGTGAGCTCGCAATTCACTTCTACCGTTTCCAGGTAAAAAGTAAAAGTGTAAACAGTAAACATGATGCCTACTCTGTATTGGTAAAGGCTCTGGTGTACAACTAAAATACTTGTTTTGCTTTTTTGACTTTTTCTAGCATACTGGCTGTCTGTGTGATGCAGTCATAGCTCTCCTTAAGGTCCCGATGTCCTTCCAGAGGTACTTCTTCCAAAAGCTACAGTCAACCAGTATTAAGGTGAGCATACAGACAGTAGTGATAATCTCTGCTCTACACACCTTTTTTGATCCAAAGTTTCCATGCTGCTTCCATGCATTTTTTTTCCAGCTCGCACTTTCTCCATCCCCTCGAACACCGACCGAACCGATCCCGGTCCAAAATAATCAGCAGCTGACCCTGAAGGTGGAGGGCGTGGTGCAGCATGGCTCCACCCCTGGGATGTTCCGGAAGATCCAGTCAGTCTGCCTCAATGTCAGCTCCACTCTGCAGAGCAAGACTGGGCCTGACTACAAGGTCAGTACCACTGACATGAAGTTACCAAACATACTCCCTTCTCTATATCTATAAACACTGTATATGTGCCTGTATGCTGTGTTATAACCAATGGCTTAATCTCTCCCATTCAGATTCCTCTGGACAGTAAAACCAATGAGATTGAGCAACGTGTAGAGCCCCATAATGACTACTTCAGCACCCAGTTCCTGCTCAACTTCTCCATCCTGGGCAGTCACACCGTCAATGTGGAGGCCTCAGTGGTGGATGAGAGTGGCATTGAGTGGAAATCTGGGCCAAAGACCACTGTGTCTGTCAAGTCCCTGGAGGATCCTTACTCACAGCAGCTCCGCCACCTGCAGCAGCAGCAGCAGCAGGCTGGGCCCCAGCCAGCCCCGCAGAGAAGTGTGTACGCTCGCTTCCAGTAATTCACCAGCACTGTACATTGTCCCCCTAGGACCTTGTTAGTATTGTTAAAGCCTGTTTAGACTTCACATTATTTGTGTGCATTTTGCCAGTGCAGTCAGAATCCCATTTTTGACATTCACATTGATTAAAAGACCACGTTTAATTATTGTCCGTGTTTCGTGTTTGTAGTTTAGCAACAGGGTAACAGAATACACTTGGAACTTGGAAGGCAGGTCTTAAACAATGTTACACAGTACTGTGAAACAACAACAGGGGGCAGTCGACCATCATAAAATGAGTTAATAGTAAAGCAATTCTATATTTTGTAAATTTGATAGCCTAATTATTTTTGAACTAGTCTCCAATTTCAATGATTAAGTAATGTTTCTACTAAAGCATTTTGCTGATGTTTGGTGCAATACATATATCTGGTAAAACACATTTTGTGTACTGTGATGCTCTGAACAGCTTTTCTATTCAGAGATGCAGTGACCATTTTAGTTGTATTAGTTATGTATCGTGTCGTGTGCCTACCACATTTATCTATATCGATGGTTTGTCAGCATATTATCGTAGTGATGAGAAAGATGTTTGTGATGGGATAATCCTGACCGGACCACAAAGTGATCATAAAAAAGCTTTTGACGCAAGAACGTGCGCGTGCGACCTAGGAACGTTTCCTAGATCCTCTCCTCCGTGTTAGTGAGGCTGCGCTCAAGAAGGGTTAGCTGGATGGCTATCTAAAGATAATCTAACGGATTGTAGTTGTCGCCGGCTGCTTTGGAGCAAAGTACACGTTGGTTATCATCATTGACCTATGATCACTTCATCAAGGATTTTGGAATTTGAATAAAGACTGTTTTTGATTTGCAACCTAGGTAGCAAACTGATGTTGCATCGATGGAATTATTCCAGTGCGCTGCCATTGATTGAGATGCACCCGGGGACGCCAAACTGGAATACATGGATGGCTAGCTAACGGTCTGCTAGCTAGCTAGCCTTATGACCGGAGCTTGACCGATGAACATTGTGTAGTATGTACTTCATGGCTAGTACGAGTCTCGTAGACAAGATCAGTGTTTTAAGATCTTGGCAACATGTTAACTAAATAGCTAGCTAGCTAGCTACATGTGACTTGACATTCATCCATCTTAAGCCAGCTAGCTAGCTAGCTTTCTCTGCTGCCTGGCTGATACTATTATCAACCGGTATTTCAGAATAGGACTTGGATGGTCAAATTTGGGTAAGTAATATTTGCCAATGAATGGAACATATTTTTTTCTTTCAATTAGCTAGGTTATCTAGATTACGTATTCTCCCTTGTAGAGATAACGTAATGTATCTAGCTGAAATAATAGCCAACACATATTAGCCAGTTTACCAAAGGTCGGATAGTCGGCTGAATAAGAATCTTTCGTTTTGGCTCAATTTGGCCCATCGCGCATCACATGGCCACGCAAAATCACTAGATAAAGCGACGGATCGGGCCGCGCAGACAAGATAGTTCTATTGGGTATCTAGCGACAAAATAATCCAATGTGTAATTGGCTAATACACTTGGAGATCTTTCCAAATTAGTATTTGTGTCACATGTTGGCAACTTTCACGGACCAAAATGTTTAAATGAAATACACATGAGAAAATCACCGACCTTGCTGACGTCATTGTTTTGGCCCCGGTGAGCTAGCTACGGTTATCAGAAACTTATCTGGGAGCATATAATAAGTAATATGTGTTTAGATTTCCAAAATGATACATTCAGGCAAATATTCATAGATCTATAGGTCTGGGTGTAGTCAACCATTTCCCTGGCGCACCGGCGGATGTCTGGGTTATCTAAACAAATAACTTTTAGAAACCAGTTTTACCGGGCGCGTATTCTTGACTAATGTTAGCCTATGATAGCTGGGCATATTTTGCAAGGTTGTCTGCAAACCGTTAGCTGGCTAGTATCTCACAAAAAGACGGACTTTGAATTAAAGTTTTAGCCGCATGTAGCTGGTTAAGCAAACTAACGTTAATCGTTATGTTTGCTTCAACAATTTTATCCACCTGCTGGCTATCATCAAATGCATTTTTTTTATTCAGCTGGATAGCACTTGATTTCTAATAGCTCTAGCTCTAATTATGGGGTGGTCGGTTAGCCACAAGTAGCTAAGCGTTAGCTTTCTTTCGCGGGGAGATTAATGTTGTTAATAATCTAATTCAATACCATATTTTTTTATAGGTGGCAAATTATGATCCGAAGTTTAAATGGATCAGCATTCATGGTTACGATTTAGACGACGTGAAATGCCACGGTGTACCAGCCAGGGCGGAGTTTAGCAAAGGGGCCATACAGACAGTGACCAGGTAGTGAGAAGCTTTCACCCATGTTTAAAATGTAGAAAATACTACTCTAACTGTTTTACTTGTTCCTCCACAGGCAGTGAGCATCAGAATGGCACAGCTTCTAGAAGACGCCCGCAAACTGGGCTGGATTCTCCTGAAATCGTTGCTTCGCTTTGTTTTTATGTTCATCAACAACTGTGTGGCCATCCCTTCCTATTGCCTCTACCTAATCCTTCTTCAACCTCTTAGAGTAATGGATAGTGGCACCTTCTGGCAAATTGAAGGAATTATGTTCAGATGTATGTTGGCAATGGTGTCGTCCTGGGGCTGGGTTGCCGGTTATACAGGTAAGACAATATCCAAGTTAAACACACATTTTTCATAGTGTAAACACAACAAACTCATCTGTGAGTGCAAATTCTGTTGTTAAGCTTTTTGGTCTCTTTATCCCTTTGTTAGGAAGGTTGGCATAATAGCAATATATGCTATAACACTCCCAAGTTAATTCACAAAAACGCATAGTGTTCTCATCATCAGCCAGGCTGATTGAATGTCCAGAAAGCCTGTGGTCGAGGCCAGGTGTTTGGTTGCAGTGAGTCAAGTAAAATGCTTACAAACTGCTAAGTGTTGCTGAACATTGAGAGCAACAAGACATGCTGATGAATAATGGAGAGATGTCTGCTTAAAGAGCACCTAGACTTGATTTTATGTAGAAATCCTATATCCTCTGCTCCAATAGAAGTCTGTTAAATACTGTACTAAGTTGGAGGTAGGTAACTGCTGTGCCTGTTGGAAGGAGCATGTGTTTAGAAGCAGTGTAGGCTGATGATTTAATCATGAATCACGTGTCTAAACACTGAAGATGCCATTGCATAGAAGGAGACCATTTTATTGTGTGGTCTTTTCAGCCAATATCCCAGAGGGAAGGGATCCTTCGCATGTGGAACGACCTTCAGTTGTCTTACTACGACAGGGCATGGTATGTTACATTTTGAAGCGGAAAGCTCCAAATTTCTTTGCATTTCCAACTTTGTAACGGCTATCTTGAGGTGTGATAACTTCTTTGAGTGTCACATCTCCACTGCTGAAAGATGCTCCCAATGGGAAGGTCTCTTCAGAGGACACTTGACACAATGAGTCATGTGTTGAGCTGAGCACTGATCAGAGGGCTGTATACAGGACCGGATTAACAATTTTCTGTGCCCTGGGCAACAAGGCTCAAGGCCCCAACCCCGGCCAAACAATCGCAAAGTCGCTATCATCAAGATCATATAGCCTACACTTCTATACTACCGTCTCACTGCTAGTCCTCAGTGCCTGATTTCGTCTCACAGACATACTATTCACAGGAAGTCAGTCACAGGAAGTGATGTCATGATTTCTCTCTTTCTCACTTCGACTGGCTGAAGGAGGATGGGCACATGCTGGTGTTAATGCACAGGAGGGTGTCTTGCTAAATCACTGCTCCCCTAAAGAGACAGGGAGAGAATGAGAGGGAGGGAGGGAGTAGTGTATAGGAGAGGGGCAACCTAAGGTCAGAGGATCACCATTTAGCTGGCCGCTGTAACCGGATTAGAAAGTGTCCTTAGGCCTGGCCGTCCTATAATAACTGTGTCATCTCTCAGATATTATCTCCCTAATGAATTCTACCTGACAGCCCTGTGTAGATGCTCTGTCTCTGTAATATCACTTCATCTTCTCTCTCAACAATCGGATGTGGTGCTACTCATGCTTTGACATTCATCACCATCTCAGGACTCTGGCCACCTCCCACACTGAAGCAGAGCTTTCATCGCATTGTAAAGATGGCTCTCATTTCCAATTCTGATGGGGGGTTAGTGTTACTCTCTAGCCTGACGTTGTCAGTAATTCTAATCAGAATATGAGTCTGAAACCGCTCCGTTGGGCTGTAAGTATGGGGCGTGTTTCAACCGAACCCGGGGGAAAAATGCCTCCTCGCTCAATTGGATAGGCCTACAACCAATCAGGGTAATGTAGTATGTAGTATGTTGTTTGTTGAAAACAAATTAAACCCAAGCGCTCTTTGGTGACATGGTTGATTACGTTACTGTTGATCATCTTTCCATCATCGTATGAAGCCCGCCCCGACAATTTGATTGGTAGGAACAGCTCTTGTTTGGGCAGTTTTTCCCCAACCGAGCGACCCCAGAACGAACTTCCCGACCAAAATTATTTGTGGTTTTGTTGTCATCAAAAATCCAGTTTGCACAACAGAGCATTTGTATGATAGCCTAGCTATAGAGATCTGGCTTGCATGCATATATTTACATGCAAAATCAAAAGCAACAGTCATGAGAGAATGTTTAATGACATTTGTGGGTTTATATAACCTGTGTGTTTAGATGGACTGAGTAAATAGCTACATGTTTACATGGTGGGTAGGTACAGTTGATGGAAAGAACCAGTTTGAAGCCAGTTAACTCCTTATTTGTGAAAATACACTATTAAGATGTTTTCTAGCTCTGTGGTGAAAGCTATGATGGTTTGCCTTGGGGTGATCTTAACTGAATTCATACTTTTTTGCAGTACACTTTTGAGGTAAAATGCCTATGCTAGTACTGTGTTGAAACTTCTGTTTAATATCTCTTATAAAACCAATCTTATCAGTGTGTTTGTTTGCTATAAGGGAGAAATACATTGAACGTGTATTCCTTTTCAGGTCTAATGTATCTGCCCCCTAACTATTTTGGAACTATTTCTGCAATTTAGACCACTTTAAACAGGTACATCCATGGAATTTGATTGATGTCCCTTTAATCACTGTCTGCGTAAGTTTTGAGAGAGGCTCCAGTCATACCTTTTTAAATACAGCTTTCTGCTTCCAAATGGCTTTAGTGAGTACACTCATTCAGGGAATGTTCTTATTCTAGTTGATCTTGTAGGTATTAAAGCATGCAAGGGAACTTCTGCTGTGTTGCTTTCACTAAGCACCTAACATGTTCTAGAGAACTATTTGACCTAGAAACTGGCTTTGAAACACATGGCCTTCCTATGGTTTTTCTCTTTGTTAGATTTTTATTTATCTGTTTTGCACCCTATTGTTACATAATTATGGCTTACCACAGCTTCACTGATGAACATTTACTCTATGATACTGAATACTCCTCTCTCAAACACATCTTGGAAACCCAGTTGATGCTTTTCTCTTTCTTGCCATCCACCATCTCATCTCTTACCTTTTTTTAACTGATCCAACTCATTCATTCTGCTCAGTATAAAATAAGAAAGGTATATTGTGACTGTTATAGTGGCAATCGAGATTCTGCTACATAGAGAACTGTCTGGCTGCACCATTTATTCCATTCCACCATTCATCATTATTATGATGGCAGAATGGAACAATCAATATATTCTTGTCTTTGTGCAGCTTGGAGGTGTAGATCAAATATCGTATCTCCTAGCAACATCCTATCATGATATAGACCACTTTCAACCCTACATCACACGACTGTCAAACTGGCTCAACTGCGCATGTGGGTTGCAGAAGACGAATTTCTCCCGTGTATAATAATGGTGACGATCAGGTCGTCATATATCTCTGTTCACTGGATTACAGGGCTTGACATTCACTTTTTGAGGCACTTGTCCTTTGGACGAGTACATTTACATTTCACTTGTCAATGCACAAAAGTCACTTGACCCCCATAGCTTTAAATAGCCTGACCAAGTGATCGGGCAAAACTAGCCGGAGGTCGCTTTCTCAGGAAAATGAGTAATGAAACAGGCTCGGATAAAGAAATCCAATATGCTGGCTATCTTCAGCAGGCTCGTATCTACGTTAGGCAGTCCTCTCTGACGTTTCTGGAGTGAAATACAACATTGTGCACACTGCCAGTGAGCGACGAGTCTGACTGAGGCTAATGGGGACGCAGTCTCACACTCAAATTGCCAGTTTAAACAAATCACAAAAATAATCGGACCAGCTGGCTAAAAGCAGAATTCCCATATCTCTTGAAAGCTGCCCTGCTCGACTTTTTAGATGTCGAATTGACTGTAAAACTGTAAAATTATGAACTTTGTGACATGACGCGAAGACATGGCTGCCGCTCCACTATGCGGCCTGTACCGGGCGACATTCTCACTCAAATGTCAAGACTTTCGTGACCCAAATCAAAATTCTGATGCGACAGATCAATGGGGAATCGCTTTTGCTCTCTCTAAAGGCCTAATTATGCTTCTGCGTTTTTCGAAAAACGCAGAGGAGGGAACGCCCTCGTCTCCGTGGAACGCCCTCTGCGTGCTCTCCGTCAGCCCTCGGAGAGCTTTTGACGGATTGACGTGCACCTCCTGAATTTTCTAACTATCCGTCGAAATTACACAGACCGACGGAGAGCGACGGAGACCCCCTTGGCTGTGATTGGTCCGTATTAAGAAGTCAGGGGCGGGGTTGCCGCTATGGGTTGCCGTGACCAACAAGACCAGGGGTGGGGAACGTCCGACCTGCGGGCCATATGCAGCCCGAAAAATCATTTGGTCCAGCCCGCCATGGCATTGCAGTGCAGGCACCATATTATTAGGTGCATTATTCGTTGGCAGCAGCACTATTTTAATATGTGGAAGAGGACCGTGGAGGCGCTCAGCGTCGCGTTCTTGCAAATCAAGCCCCAATACGTTGTTGGTTTGGGCTAAACCTGGAATGTTTACAACGTCTGGCTCCGTGCCTGATTAACACTCGGATCGATAAGCAGTCTCTAAAATGGTAGCAATATAAAAACATATACGATCCCTTTCCGTAATCCTAATAACCCCCCAGAAATGTTCACTGCACACCCAGTCAAAGCAGGCTGCCCTACCAGCTAGCATCACAAACATCACCAAAGAGATCGAAGCAGTTTTTACAATTCATATTTCAGCTACACAGTACATGTAAATCGGCATTTGAATTCAAATGTGCGAGAAATGGGCAGTGTAGTCGCTGAAACTGCATATTTTATTGATGAAACGGCTCATTTGAAAATTTGCTCCGAGCTTTCGATAACCTATAGCTAGCATCGCAGTGCAGCGCCACCTTCTCTTCTGGCGGTGAATTGTTTTCAGCACCCACAGCCTACGGAGAACTATAAACGAAGTCTATCCGTGTGTATCCGTGCGTATCCGTGAGCCCGCCCACCCGATAACGGAGACGCAGAAGCATATTGAGGCCTTAAGGCTGTCCTCCTCTGACTTTTTGGTCTTTTAAATCTAACTATTTGTATGATCCGTGTGGTCTTTTTGCCATTGTAAATGCTATCCTTTCTCGGTTTTCTGCAACCTAGCTGCGCGCGCATCCTGAATGTTTACAAACATGAAATTGGTCTATTTGACTGTAAGCCAAGTATCATTGGGTGTGCCACGTCGTGGCGCATCCTTTGTTATCTCACATATATATTTATTATTAATATTATTTATTTTAGCCCCCCTAATCCTCGGTCAATATTTAGACTACATAGACAAACTACGTGTCAAAAGTTTCGTCTGGCTAGCGATTGATATGCTATTACTTTTATGTACGTTCCGTTGCACAGTTTAGGACCATACAACGTTTTTGTGGCATAAAGTTGATTTTGTCGGCAAAGGGTAGACTACTCAGTTATAATAGCCTACGTCACATTGTCGGCACATGTTAGCAACGACGCATTAGATACGACGTGCATAGAAGACTGTCGCACAGCATAGATGGTATCGTGCCGCCCCCCTAGCATCCGTCAATATTTTGATTACTTAGAAAACGTTATGTCAAAAGTTGGTAGCCATTGAGTTGCTTGTCTTTTTATTTACCTGGCTAACTTGCTAGCCACAGTCACTGACGCTACTAACGTCACGAAACACGCGTGACTACCTCTAGCAGAACATTAGTTTAGCAGCTTGTTAACTTCTGGGAGATAGAGCTAGCTAGGCTAACTATAGCTTTAACGCTACTGCAAGGTAGCTGCAGAAACGCCACAAGCAAAGAGTCCAGGGTGATAACTATTTACTCATTTTACCGTTCGGAAACGGTAGTCTACTATTTCACTGAAGCATTAGCATCATGACATTAGCCTATGTTGCCCGGGCAACACATACAACAGCGGTCTATGATGCATCTGTTTTCAATCGTTAAAATAAACATTACTCACAAATACATTGTCGTTGTACGATTTATTATGACATTAGATTACAAATAAACGATTTGTTGGTTTCAAACCAGTACTGCAACGCTGTAGCCTATGCGAGACGAGACACTGTGTAGCTAACAAAAACATCCACACCTGTTTACAGTATAAGTCAAACGGCGACAGAACATGTTCGGCACTCCCTTAAATCAAAAGTATTTCAATAGGTGAAACTGTCTGACTACTAACCCGAACTTCATTGACACAGCCTAAACTTGTCAATCTGTTCATGAAAGCAATAGGCTATTTAATTTCAGCCTAAACCGTACAACGGAACGTTCAACCAACGATCGCCACCAAGACGAACACTGTAGTATACAATTTACCGGGGCTTCTCCACAAAGGGCTATATCGCATTTTGCGTCATTACTGACAATGATCGCTATTGAGCTTTTTATGCATGAGCGATTTTCCACTGAATAAATGTCAAGTTTATTTACGTTTCTGGGGGCATGTCATAAGTTAGCAGACATAGAGCTACTGTTTGAATCGCGATTCCATCTGAAATATTTCCAGTGATAACGTTGTTACAGTAGCTTCTTTCCAAGGGTGTTCTTAATGAATTATTATGGAATAGCCTAGAATAGACTATGAGTAGGCTAAATGCTTGAAAATATCACTAGAAGGGAAAACTTAAAGGGACGGACAAGCAGGCACACCCTCACAATTTCCCCAGAAATTGTATGCTCTCTAGTTATCTTTGTCATCCTACATTGGGGTGGATTGGGAGGAACAGACCAGGGGCCTCATGTATAAAAGATTGCACAGCTTTCATACCAGAAGATGGCATATGTCAAAACCTGAAAAGTACCTACGCACAGAAATATTCACATGTATAAAACTGGTCGTTCGCCAGGGGCCCGTTCTCCGTACGTCGCTTATTACATCCGAGATCAAATGACACATCCAAGATTACATCATCTTGCTTATCATGATCTAGTATAGCTGGATTGAGTTATACCAGAGAATGTTTAATATGGGGAGAAGCATAGATATATATAAACACGTCAACATGTTTATATATATCTATGGGGAGAACTGCCACTCTCGGGAAACTTCCGGGTTCTGAACCAGTTGTAGTTCCACTCTAGTTACATATGAGGGCGCTAACGGCCGAGTGAGGAATTAATGGAGGTCTATGGAGCTGTACCCGTCAAAATCCACTTTTGTCAGGAGAATTTTTTTTGTCTAGAATTTGAATTCTGAATTGAAAAGGGGAGGCAAAAAAAATACACTCTGCTGGGTGTTAGATTTTTTTAAAGTAACCTTTCTGTTCTAAAAAGCCTTTTTAAATGTAATTGACGTCATACACATTGTGCGGCCAGAGATACTGCTTCACGGCAAGCTCTGGGGCCTGTAGGCCTACTACGAATCAAGATCAACATGCTCTGGATTACTTTCGGTTACCCGGTTACACAAAGCGAGACAATCGCAATCACGATAAACGGTATCACGAAGTTATCAACTCTCTAACTCAACCCAGATATTTCTAATGTAGAAACGTGCGCGTTCACATAAAGGGGCAGTGTTTGCACCGTATATCCAATTGCAAACATGGACAAAACAAGAGCCGCATATTTCACGGAGGAGCGGACATTCCGGACAATAATCTTACAAACTTTGTCTACTCCTCCTGCGTGAAATATTGTTACACAAACATACCAGGAATACAGTCATATAAGGCACAAATCAACGAATTCGCTGCTGCTAAACTGGTAGAAAATAGCAGACGCTGTAAATGCGTAAGCTACATGACTTATTGATATCACTGTCCCAGAGCCATAGAAAAAGAGAGTTGCGACGCGCTATGATCTCGCCGACACGTGATCATGTGGTTCATGTAGCTCTCAATAGTTCCTAGCAGCTCCACTGCTGTCAACCTGTTTGAATGGTTTTCAATGAAGCTGGCCAACGGAAGTCGCTTTCTCAGGCAAATTACCAATTGAAACAAGCTCGTTTGAAGACATCCGACAATCTCGCTATCTTCGGCTGACTCGTATCTACAAAAGGAAGTCCTCCCTGACGTTTTTGGTGTAAAATGGAGTGAAATACAACACTGTGAACACTCACTGCCAGTGAAACGCTGGAAAAAAGCTAGAGCTTTTTTGTCACGTGGTTCCGGTAGCTCGCTGTTGTTAAAAAAACCCCACTGCTGTCAACCTGTTTGAATGGTTTTCGGCGGGACAGACAGAAGCACCAACTCGATTCACTTATATATATATATTAACGGTATATTAACACATAATGTCAATTGGTTACTGGTTTGTTGTATCATGTATGTCTGCTACTTTATTAACATGTATGTATTACATTCACTTATAATACATAACACAATATTGTGAAGCTGAGCTAGAAATGGCTATGCAAGCTACCATACTGTACCAGTTCTGTACATACCAAACAGTAGCCTAATGAGGACTATATTGGTCCACTTAATGTTTAACCTTTGACTGTTGAAGTAAATGGGACTGGTTAAACTTCTGCCCACTTACAATTTACCACATTAACAACACTTATATTTGTAGTAGACCTACTTGATGCAAGTTGAATATAACCATTGTCACCAGCAACTGTTCAAGAGAGCTAGCTGGACGATCTGCAATTCAGTGTTGCTATCTATAATCAGATGTACTATAGACTAATAATAGAAGACTAACTTTGTATGCCAACGAACACCAATAACTAGAACTAATATGACAGACTACAAACGAACGGACTTCTGGTTATGAAACCCGTGCTCTCTAGCTATCAGTAAGTGTTGCTTAGCTCTACGTTAGATACTAGACCTACTAGCTCTAACTGCATTTAGAATCTAACAAGCTATAATCTTACGATTTTTTTTCTAAAGCTAGCTATAAGAAATACTACTAATAACAATTGATATGTGGTGATAAAAATATGAAAAAAATCTGGATTTTCGTCAATTTACGAGCTAACTAACTTCGGAGACACTGAAAATGAATCGGGTTCAACGGTGGAAAATACGATGCTAGGAACTATTGGTCGCCTCATGGTCGCTTTACTTCCGCATTCCTCGATAACAATGGGAGTCTATGGAAGTGTCGCAACTCTCTTTTTCTATGGCTCTGCACTGTCCCAGGCACAAGTTGTGACCATAATTACACGTGCGCATTCCATAACGTTAAACTTGTGTTGCTGTATTATTGTAGTTGCAACCCTGGAAGTGGCAAACGGTCGTGGGAGCAAATAAAAAATAAATATAAAAACAGAATTCAAAACGTTAGTATGGGCAATACTTGCACATATTTTACGCCCAACAAGTAGGCCTACAAGGCTTAATTGCTTGAGTCAGTCCCTTTTGTAGGATATTGGTATAGCTAAAGGCCCTATAGAACAATTAAATTGCTTGCAGCTAACAGGAAGAAAAATTAGTCAAAGACAACTGGGGGGGCCCTCCTCCACAGGACTTCACTCCTACTGAGGAGCTGGCCCTCTCCAGCTATCAGGCTCACCCCATGATGGAAGGAGTGGAATGGGGAACTTCTTCAGACCCTGGTGGCAGCAGCTCGGAAACCCAGGCATATGTATGTTTCAAGTAATCTATGTGACCATGTTCATTCAACAATTATTTATAAATATTGTAGAAGTGAAATGTAGAATCAGAAAGGGATTTATTCGCCATGAAAGTTTGCACAGACAAGGAATTTGCTTTGGCAGGAAGGTGCATACAATAAACACATAGGGAACCTTAAATTTAAATATGTGGACTATCTATACGAAGGGTACATAAACTAGCAATACTAAGTGGAATGTATTACTGTCCTCTGCAGTGACAGCAAATATAGTGGTGTTGCTGCCACCACCCACTGTCGTCCCACTGTGCCATACAGAGGTAACCATGAAACTAATAGTCATATGCCAGTACGTATGCCATATGTGGTTGCTGACTATTGATCAAATATGCCATTTACTTTCTCAAGTGGAGGTCCTAGATGATCAGGAAACTGTGCCTGCCTGCTCAGAGAGCATTTTGGGGGTACACTTTTTTTTTAACCACTTGCAACATAGATGGTGAGAGTGTGTGAACGTGTGGCTGTGATTAAAGTGTCTGTAATGACTTACTAATGGTGGTGGTCTGAACATGAGACACAAGTCCTTAAAGTGCTCATTTCAAATATAAATCAAATGAATAAATTGCTATGGTGTTAAACTCAGCAGGAAGAGGAACTTCTTCCTCCCCCTGAGCATAGGGCCTCCACTTCAAGGCCAAGATAAAGACACACCTTGTGATTCATTACCTTATAAGCAATGAATCTTGAAACACAAGTAGTCAAATGGACACCTTCAACTTTCTCCAAGTGTGCCTTACAAAGGGACAATGGGCCTCATTCTCGAACATTTTCTTAAATGTTTCTTATGTGCTTCGGAAAAACAACTTAAGAAAAAGACGTCCTCCAAATTCATGAACGCTTGAAAATGTGTTCCTACGCAGCAGAATTTTTCTGAACTGTGCTCCCGGGAAAAGTTTTCTTAAATTAAAAAAAGCGCGTCCTCGTGCTCCTGAATTTGCATACATACACGCCCCGGCAGCTCCTTATAAGGGCACGCAACAGCAGTGACGTGTGCAGTCAGAATCAACACAATTAAGAAAACAGTTAGGAAAGCAACAGGAACGCAAGTTATTTGCTCGAGCAACAGTAATTGTGTCATATTGTATGCCTAAGGTGCACACTCGTCCCTTTAAATAGGTCATGTGATCAGTGATAATTGGATGGCCTGGTTGAATTTATATGATGTTCAAGTCCAAGTGCAAGTTAAAGGTTTTATTTGTCATATATAACATCACACCAGTAAGATGAGCAGTGGAATTGTTCTCCACTTGATCTAACAGTGTGCATACATAGCAAGGTAAATTATTATAATTATTTTAATCCGCGGATGTCTGTAGAGTTTATGTGAACGTAATCACCAACGATTTCTCACAAATTCATTAACACGAATGCGATTCCCCTTGTGGTTTTTTAAGGAATAGCATTTGAGACAACTCTGGCCGATTTACGACTGCTATTTCGAGTTCGGAAAGTCTTCTGAAGTTAAGAACAAATTAAGAACAAATCCCAGATAAGAAAACTTTCATGAATGCCACATTTTTTCCTAAATCCAATTAAGAAGAAATTACTTCTTAAATTCTTCTTAACTGCGTTCGAGAATGAGGCCCATTGTTCTTTATTTGTTTCAGGTTGGAGCAGACAATGTGATGGCCCTGTATAAAAGAACCCTGGAGCTCGATATAGAGTATAAGAGGCTTTTAATAAATCAAAAAAACAAGGCTGGAGATAGAAAAACTGGAATATGAGAAGAGATAGTACATGACTGAATGAATGACACTAAACTTAGTTACACCAGAGAATGTATAATAAGAGAACTCCCACTCTCGGGATACTTCCGGGTTCTGAACTGGTTGCAGTTCCACACTAGTTCCATATGATGGCGCTAACGGTCGAGTGCAGAATGAATGGAGGTCTATGGAGCTATACCCCTAAAAATCCACTTTTCTCAGGATATAATTTTTTTTCTAGTAATTTGAATTTGGAATTCGAAAGGGGAGGCAACAAAAGTACTAACTGCTGGGTGTTAGATTTTTTTGAAGTCGTTTTTGTGTTCTAAAAATACTTTTTAAAATGTCAGTGACGTCATACACATTTTACGACCAGAGATACTGCTTTACGGTAAGCTGTCTAATATATACGTAGACGGGCGACGGTCTCTTCCTTTTCTTTCGAGCTATGTCAACACAGGTCCCGGTCTCTCTGTTATTACACGTGTTAGAAATGTTGTCCGCTGTGTTGATTGATTATTGACATTTTTTCATAAAAGGGAGATGTTTCCTTTGTTCTGGACCACTCTCGAACGACGTGTAGGTACATCTGCATGTCTTTCACTATGACGGGTCCAGAGTACTCTGTTCATTCTTAATTTGTACAAACTAGAACCTGAAGTTACCTCGCTAACGCCAAATCTTGATTCTTTAGTGACGTGCGGTCAGCACTGCCTACCCTGACAAAATTCAAACTTAAAACGTTTTATTAAATCATTTTATTTAATAAACGTGTATTTATATTTTTACTGATCATTCTTGTGATTTATATATGCAATATGTGTGTTATTCCAATTGTTTAGACGTTACGATGACAAATGAAGCAGTTACGCACAAAAAAATGGTAGAATAAGCAGTGCCTTTACTGTCCATTCATTGCTAACGGCAAGAGAAAAACTCATGTTGCGCATGCGCACTTTGATCCTGTATTCTTTAACATGTACGCTGAAAAGCACAACTCTGCTGTGCCTTTGCACGTAAATATGTTTTGCCAGTAATCACCTACGTAACGTATCAAGCATGGACCAATTAAAATCGAGATATTACTGGACATTTGCGCAGCTAACGTCATTAGCGTAATCCCCGCGAAATTCAAAATAAAAGATGACAGCAGCCGTATCTGCCGATATAGAACTGAGAAATGTTTCGAAACTCGATTTTAATGCCAAAAATGAGTTATTAGCAAGAGGGAGGCCTACTCCCACCTTAGATACACTGCTGCAGCAAAAGGGACCAACAATTGTCAGATCGTTTCAAACGGACTGGTACGAAAAGAAAGATTGGCTATGGCTGTGCTAACACTCAGCGGCTGTACTGCTATCCCTGCCTGCTTTTTTTGAGCAGTACGTGTGTTCTTATTGTTGCTGACTGACAAACATCATTGGTCGCTGTGCCATAATTTAGGATAAAGATGGTTGTGTTCTGATGCTGGACATAACTGGTGTGAGTGCGTGCGTGTGCGAGAGACACGATATGTCATCCTGATTGGAAATTTGCGCTTGTGCGTACCTACTGTTTTGACGTAGCCTATTAGCCTAAACAATTAATTAGGTAATCTGGTTTTCATAACTCAGTGCCTACCCATTTACTGACACGGCCGCACGTCTACAGGCCCCTGTTTGGCGGTCTGTCACCAACAAAAGAAAGTCGGCGGAGTGGAAAACGATCACTATTTGCTCCCAATCTTGTTTTTAACCTGTAGCACTTTGAGATTTAGCTAAATGTAAAGTGCATTACAAATAAAATCATTATATGGCCGTAAACGCTGTGGGTTCGGAGAACCGGACCATGGCAGTGGCAGACATTAAGAAGAAATGTTCTGATGTAAAACTAAATTAAGAAACGAGTGGTAGCGCATCGTAACAGCATGGCAGCTATAGGGTTAGCTTGGCATGCATTTCCTGAGTGATTTTGTTGTTCGTTTGACACCCTCAAGTTTAACATAAATTATTACATGTTGGCGGATTAAACAGTAGGCCTAGGCTATATAGCATTTTATTTCCCGTTGTGGGTTTTGGCATTTTGATGTGATCATCCACATTAATGATCAAACTTTTATTTGTATGTTTTTTGAATAGTCAACGTCATAGACGTATGACAGTAACTGTAGCGGAAACTTTATTTAGTAATGTTTGGTGAGTTTAGGAACTTTTCAGTTAGAATTCGCCATGTTACAGAGCCAAACAAGACTTTGCGGACGGTCCGCACATTCTCACAACAGATCCAAAGTTTCGGTGACGGCCCGCACATTCTCACGTCAAGTAGCCTACAATTTTGTACATCACACCATGTGCGTAAAGGCCTAATTATGCTTCTGCGTTTTTCGAAAAACGCAGAGGAGGGAACGCCCTCGTCTCCGTGGAACGCCCTCTGCGTGCCCTCCGTCAGCCCTCGGAGAGCTTTTGACGGATTGACGTGCACCTCCTGAATTTTCTAACTATCCGTCGAAATTACGCAGAGCGACGGAGAGCGACGGAGACCCCCTTGGCTGTGATTGGTCCGTATTAAGAAGTCAGGGGCGGGGTTGCCGCTATGGGTTGCCGTGACCAACAAGACCAGGGGTGTGGAACGTCCGACCTGCGGGCCATATGCAGCCCGAAAAATCATTTGGTCCAGCCCGCCATGGTATTGCAGTGCCTGCACCATATTATTAGGTGCATTATTCGTTGGCAGCAGCAGCACTATTTTAATATGTGGAAGAGGACCGTGGAGGCGCTCAGCGTCGCGTTCTTGCAAATCAAGCCCCAATACGTTGTTGGTTTGGGCTAAACCCGGAATGTTTACAACGTCTGGCTCCGCGCCTGATTAACACTCGGATCGATAAGCAGTCTCTAAAATGGTAGCAATATTAAAACATATACGATCCCTTTCCGTAATCATAATAACCCCCCAGAAATGTTCACTGCACACCCAGTCAAAGCAGGCTGCCCTTCCAGCTAGCATCACAAACATCACCAAAGAGATCGAAGCAGTTTTTACAATTCATATTTCAGCTAAACAGTACATGTAAATCGCCATTTGAATTCAAATGTGACGAGAAATGGGCAGTGTAGTCGCTGAAACTGTGCATATTTTATTGATGAAACGGCTCATTTGTAAATTTGCTCAGAGTTTTCGATAACCTATAGCTAGCATCGCAGTGCAGCGCCACCTACTCTTCTGGCGGTGAATTGTTTTCAGCACCCACAGCCTACGGAGAACTATAAACGAAGTCTATCCGTGTGTATCCGTGCGTATCCGTGAGCCCGCCCACCCGAAAACGGAGACGCAGAAGCATATTGAGGCCTTAAGATCCCTAAATCAAAGCCACGTGTCATTTGTAAGAGGAATCTCAAACAATTTAATGAGCAAGGTTTTCTTCATGATTTGTTTAATTTTAATTGGAGTAGAATAGAGCTAATCCCTGATGTGGAGTTAGCCTGGACATTTTTTAATTATGGTTTTACCCAAATCATAAATAGACATGCTCCATTCAAGCGATTTAGAATTAAGGGTCGTGATAATCCATGGTTTTCCCCTGAGCTAGCAGACATTATTCACCAACGTAACTTGGCTTGGGCAAAGGCAAGGAAAACTGGAATTTCCTCCGATTGGCTTGTTTTTACAACACTTAGAAATAGATGCTCCTCTTTTATTAAGCAAGCTAAAGGCCTAATTATGCTTCTGCGTTTTTCGAAAAACGCAGAGGAGGGAACGCCCTCGTCTCCGTGGAACGCCCTCTGCGTGCTCTCCGTCAGCCCTCGGAGACCTTTTGACGGATTGACGTGCACCTCCTGAATTTTCTAACTATCCGTCGAAATTACGCAGAGCGACGGAGAGCGACGGAGACCCCCTTGGCTGTGATTGGTCCGTATTAAGAAGTCAGGGGCGGGGTTGCCGCTATGGGTTGCCGTGACCAACAACACCAGGGGTGGGGAACGTCCGACCTGCGGGCCATATGCAGCCCGAAAAATCATTTGGTCCAGCCCGCCATGGCATTGCAGTGCAGGCACCATATTATTAGGTGCATTATTCGTTGGCAGCAGCACTATTTTAATATGTGGAAGAGGACCGTGGAGGCGCTCAGCGTCGCGTTCTTGCAAATCAAGCCCCAATACGTTGTTGGTTTGGGCTAAACCCGGAATGTTTACAACGTCTGGCTCCGCGCCTGATTAACACTCGGATCGATAAGCAGTCTCTAAAATGGTAGCAATATAAAAACATATACGATCCCTTTCCGTAATCATAATAATAACCCCCCAGAAATGTTCACTGCACACCCAGTCAAAGCAGGCTGCCCTTCCAGCTAGCATCACAAACATCACCAAAGAGATCGAAGCGGTTTTTACAATTCATATTTCAGCTAAACAGTACATGTAAATCGGCATTTGAATTCAAATGTGACGAGAAATGGGCAGTGTAGTCGCTGAAACTGTGCATATTTTATTGATGAAACGGCTCATTTGTAAATTTGCTCCGAGTTTTCGATAACCTATAGCTAGCATCGCAGTGCAGCGCCACCTACTCTTCTGGCGGTGAATTGTTTTCAGCACCCACAGCCTACAGAGAACTATAAACGAAGTCTATCCGTGTGTATCCGTGCGTATCCGTGAGCCCGCCCACCCGAAAACGGAGACGCAGAAGCATATTGAGGCCTTAAGAAACCAGCGTGCGCACGCTTTTTGTGCGTACGCAACGTTTGTACATGAGGCCCCAGGGATAACAAAACCGGAATGTGTTTACGGATACGCTTTTGTTTTCAAATTGTTACCTCGCATTTAGGGCTGCACGATTAATCACATTTTGATCACAATTTCAGCTTCCCACGATCAAATTCGTGTTAGAATTTTTTTTGAGTTGAAAACGGCTCTGTGAAGTCGGACATTCCAGCTTCTCGTGGTTTGCTGCGTTGTCAGTCATGGCCGATCAAGCGCTGTTTGCTTACGTTACTTTATTTATAATTAAACTTTCCGTTAGTAGAAGAGGTGGCCCAAAACCCTTTCTTCAACAAATGTTTTATTCAATCAAATTGTTTGGTCCGGATTTGAGCATTGGCGAAACTGAAGGTGTAATTACAAAACACACGTCAAAGTTGTCGTGTGTGCGTCTGGCCAATCATGAAATAGCTGTGTCGTCATTTGAAACCGTGCAGTTGCTCTTGAGAAAATGCGCTCGGCTACACAGCCGGCAGTTCTCGAATCGATCTCACGGTACTTTGATGGCTACGTCACAGTGACCTAGCCTCGGCGCCGCCTCAAGTCGGACAAAAAGTCTAACCAGAATTCACTGTTTCAAGTCAGCCGGCTGCAGCGCTGCATGAAGACAGGTCATGTCGAACGCACCTGAATACACCTACTGTCTGATCACGTGCCTCCATGAGCAAGTCGTCAGACAGTCACAACAGAGTAACGTGAGGAAAATTCCACCACAGATAGCAGTCGGTCATAAGGCTATAAACTATCAAAACAAAGAAAACAAAAGAATGTGTAACGTAGCAGAGGGCGAGGGGCTTGTCCCGAGAATCGGATCGTCATCCATTGTGTGGAAGCATTTTGGGTTCAAGGCAAGTGACACAAAACAAGAACAGGTCATATGCAAAGTGCTGTGAAGTTGCCACTTCTGATGGCTAGCAGCAGCATTGTAGTGCAATGTGCATTGTTTTAGAATTCATATTTCAGCTAAACAGTACTTGTAAATCAGCATCTGATTAAAATGTAACGAGAAGTGGGCAGTGTAGTTGCGTAAAATTCTTATTTTATTGATGAAACTGCTCATTTGTAAATTTGCTCCGACTTTTCGATAACCTAGCTAGCATCGCAGTGCAGTGCAGACACTAGTTGCTGCATTTTATCATAATCCTATCAAATGAGTGAAATGACAAACAAATGTTATGAGCTATTGAGCCTATATTGAACACAAATGTAATTATAGCCCGACTGATATATCGGTATTGGCATTTATAATGGCCGATAAATTAATATTAATGTGTTTTTATATATATATATATTGTTTTTGTTCAAAGGACTTAAAGTTTCATATCTTAAGTTTGTATTTGCATACATTTTATTTATCAGAAACTGCATTATCATATTATTTTAGTGGGGAAATAATAACAGAGTCAGATGTCAGAGTCAGACAGATGGCTGAGCAGTTAGGGAATCAGGCTATTAATCAGAAGGTTGCTGCTTCGATTCCCGGCCGTGTCAAATGAAGTTGTGTCTTTGGGCAAGGCACGTAACCCTACTTACCTCGGGAAATGTCACTGTACTTAGTCACTCTGGATAAGAACTTCTGCTAAAAGTGACTAAATGTAAACTACAAATAACTACTGTGGAAATCAGTTTGTTTTGTTACGCGTTTCTGGATTTTTAAAATATTTTTTTATATTGGACGATTTCGGAATATCGGATTTTTAAATCACCAAATATTTGTATCGGCCTTAAAAATCCTTTATCGGTCGGGCTCTAAATGTAATACAAAAGTACTATACAGAAAAAGTTTATAAAATGTTGCGCTGATAATGCCAGTGTCATACTGCTGCGAGTCCAGGGTATAGGGCAATAGCCAAGAAAACCACCCGATACAGTTTGAATCAGTCGATTAGATCGCAGTAAATCTGTAAAAAATCACCAATTTGAATCAAGTAGTAGGGCACCTCCTGTCCTACCAGTAGTTTAGAAGGTTGGAATTACTCGATTTGACTAGTGATATGCTAAGCCGTGTGTGTTAATAATGAGCCACCCTGGGTCTTAGACAAGCAGAAGGGCAGTAGATTTCAATCGCCCCTTTCATATAGTGATCCCAAAGCAGAAGGGCAGTAGATTTCAATCGCCCCTTTCATATAGTGATCCCAGAGCCATATAAAAACCCGTTTTCTCGTCCAATACCGACGCTTTGTCACGGCCCTAGGCGTCGGATGCGGACGCACAGGGTAGTATACGGACGATTTTTCTTATATCCTCGAAGAATTTTCAACCCCAAAACACGAAAGTCTCCTTGATAATTCCACAATAATATGGGTTAATGTCCATCCAGTTTTTAGAAATTCCTCATCGATTCTGGAAAAAGTTTCGGATATAGGCCTAGCGGAAAATTTTCAGTTACCATCGCTAGACGATTTATGAATAATGTAGGCCAATTAGGCTATTAAATATGATTTCCTTGTATTTATTTATACTTGTACACTGTTGATATGAAGAATTTTAAACTCAAAATGAACGTGAACCTGACCGGAAGGGGAAGAAAATAGTCTTACTAGTTTATTATTATTATTTATTACACGGCTGTTCTTAATGCTGTAGAATGCCCCATTCACTTGAATGGGGCTTCCCAACGTTCTGTGGTCAATTATTTTTCGATAACTGACCGTTGCTTGCTATGTCAAGTACAACATGTACCGCTGTCAAGGGAAGTGGCCTTTTTGCCTCGGATTCGCGTCTTTCGTAGCACTCCGCAAGTAGTCCAGTCACTTTTCAACCCCAGCGTGCTCCGTTGCTTAGCGACGTCAGCTGATTTAAAGCCTAAAGAATGTTCAACGTCTATGAAGTTCAACGTCTTTGGCGAACTATTTCTCTGCTGATCAACACGTACTACGAATGGTAACACATAAATTATAAAAAGACACACTGTCTTAAGTTATTTTTTCGACAAGCTTGCTCTTTTATTAAGCAAACTAATGGCCTTATCTTATTTACACAACGGCATGTCATTCTCCCCCCCCCGTCGCCCGCCGCCGCCCCAAAGCTGTAAACCTAGGGGAAACACTGGTGTGTAATGTGGTTATGAATCAGTGAAATGTTGATACAGTAGCCTATATAGTATCTGCTGCATGACTGTGTAACACGCAGTAAATTGTATTTGCTTAACTTTTTAGAAAGGCCTGACCAGGCGTCTGGGGTTACAAATTAGGGTTTTATGCAACACATCTACAACAACGGAGTTAGATTAAAGTTTGGGAGGAAGATAGCGCACCATGACTCCTCCACTCCAATCCGATGCATGAGCCGGCATCAAACAAAACAGGTTCTATAAGTACAGTAGCAAGTTTATTTTATTGCTAGAATTATGTCGTTTTTGAAGTTTAAATACAAAATCCCAGACGGGGAGTTGTATTTAGCCCCTTAACAATAAAGGTAAGTTTAAAAAAAAGGTATCATTAAGGAATTTAGCCATTATGTACACAAAATTAAATGTTATGCATTTGACCTTTTCATGTCTCTGTGAAATGTACGCCCGACACAAGGTCTAGTCCAACAGGGTGAAAATTAAAATGTTGTCATACGACTACACCAAATACATCATTGGAAAGGTCTTGATCAGGGGAGTAACAAAATACCAGTCTGAAGGCTCTACTCGGTTCCTGATGTGAAATATGGACATCTGAACGTGGACTTATAGCCCAAAATGTGGGATTCTAGGTGGCGCTGTTGAGCCCCTGTTGGTACCAGAGTTATGATATTGAAAGGCTGTGTTTAACTTACCCCAATGATTCACTGTACCAAGCCATGATTATGTACCTTAAAAGGAACTCTAACCCTAACCCTAATTTTTTACCAAAACCGCAAGTGTGACTGCAACCCCATATTTGTATTGTACATTTGTGTAAAAGTTGTATTTGGCCCCATGTTAAATCCTTAACAATAAAAGTATGTTTTAAAAAAGGTATCATTAGGGAATTTAGCCATTATGTACACAAAATTAAATGTTATGCATTTGACCTTTTCATGTCTCTGTGAAATGTACGCCCGACACAAGGTCTAGTCCAACAGGGTGAAAATTAAAATGTTGTCATACGACTACACCAAATACATCATTGGAAAGGTCTTGATCAGGTGAGTTACAAAATACCAGTCTGAAGGCTCTACTCGGTTCCTGATGTGAAATATGGACATCTGAACGTGGACTTTTAGCCCAAAATGTGGGATTCTAGGTGGCGCTGTTGAGCCCCTGTTGGTACTAGAGTTATGATATTGAAAGGCTGTGTTTAACTTACCCCAATTATTCACTCTACCAAGCCATGACTATGTACCTTAAAAGGAACTCTAACCATAATTTCTGACCAAAAGTTCAAAGTTCAATATTTCACAGCAGGAGCCACCTATGGCCTTCAGAATGGCATGGTGTGAATCTCCTAATCAATCCCTTTCCACTTGTGTATTTGGTTTAGTCCTATGACAACGTTTTAATTTTCACCCTGCTGGCCTGGACCTTGTATCAGGGATACATTTCCAAGAGACATGTACAGGTTGAATGCATTCCATTAGATATTGTGTGCATAATGGGTAAATTCCTTTATGAGGTTGTTTTACTTTGATTCAACAACTATTATTGTTTAAGGATTTAACATGGGTATACTATAACGAATACACAGATGTAGGCCTAGGGAACCTTTAAAAATTATGTGTAGGCCTATGTGACGTTTCCGGGTTACTCTTATTCAAGAAACTATTAGATGATTACTTTTCCTTTATTTGAAAGTAGCTCACCTTTTTAAGAAATATAGATGTAATCTATGTCTGGTTTAATAATTACTTTTTTTGTAATGTTATACTCTCATACCTGTGGTTCTTCAAGATTCTGAAGTTCTTAGCAGTAATTTCCTGCTACATAGGACAAACCCACATCCACATTCATTGCAGTATAACTATTCTAAAACGACCACACCGCCACTATAACAGTACTATTACTAAAATAGATTACACATTTATACATATGTGTATGAGGTGCTGGCACACCTCAAATCCATCACAGACCCTTTCCTGGACCCACTGCAGTTTGCCTACAGAGCCAACAGGTCTGTGGATGACACTGTTAACATGGCCCTCCACTTCACCCTACAGCACTTGGACTCCCCAGCATCCTACGCCAGGATCCTGTTTGTGGATTTCAGCTCTGCCTTCAATATCATCATCTCCGCCCTGCTTCAGGAAAAGCTCTCCCAGCTGAACGTTCCCGACTCCACTTGCAGGTGAATCACATACTTCCTGTCTGACAGGAGCAGTACGTTAAGCTGGGAACACAAGTCTTTGTCTCTCGGTCCATCAGCACCGGATCTCCTCAGGGCTGCGTCCTTTCCCCTCTGCTCTTCTCCCTGTACACCAACAGCTGCACTTCCAGTCATCCGTCTGTCAAACTTCTGAAGTTTGCGGACGACACCACCCTTATTGGGCTCATCTCTGACGGGGATGAGTCCGATTACAGGTGGGAAGCTGACAACCTGGTGCAGCCAGAACAACTTAGAGCTCAACGCTCTTAAGACAGTGGAGATGGTTGTGGACTTCAGGAAGAATACAGCCCCACTCACCCCCCATCACCCTGTGCGACTCCCCAGTCAACACTGTGGAGTCCTTCCGCTTCCTGGGCACCAACCTCTCCCAGGACCTCAAGTGGGAACTGGACATCAGCTCCCTCACCAAAAAGCACAACCGAGGATGTACTTCCTACGGCAGCTGAAGAAATTCAACCTGCCAAAGACAATGATGGTGCACTTCTACACAGCCATCATTGAGTCCATCCTCACCTCTTCCATCACCATCTGATATGCTGCTGCCACTGCCAAGGACAAGAGCAGACTGCAGCGTATCATCCGCACTGCTGAGAAGGTGATCGGCTGCAATCTGCCTACCCTCAAAGACCTGCACACCTCGAGGACCCAGAGGCGAGCGAGGAAGATTGTGGCCGACCCCTCCCACCCTGGCCACTCCCTGTTCCAGCTACTCCCCTCCGGCAGAAGGCTGCGGTCCATCAGGACCAAAACCTTACACCATAACAACAGTTTCTTTCCATCTGCTACTGGCCTCTTCAACAAGGCCAAGGACTCCCATTCACATTCATTCATTTATGTAACTATAAGTCCATCTAATGGCAATTACACTATGCATAAGCCAATAATTTTATTATAATAATGAACTAGTAAGACTATTTTCTTCCCCTTCCGGTCAGGTTCACGTTCATTTTGAGTTTAAAATTCTTCATATCAACAGTGTACAAGTATAAATAAATACAAGGAAATCATATTTAATAGCCTAAATAGGCCTACATTAATCATAAATCGTCTAGCGATGGTAACTGAACATTTTTCGCTAGGCCTATATCCGAAACTTTTTCTTTTTTTTTCCAGAATCGATGAGGAATTTTCTAAAAACTGGATGGACATAACATTAACCCATATAATTGTGGAATTATCAAGGAGACTTTCGTGTTTTGGGGTTGAAAATTCTTGGAGGATAGAAGAAAAATCGTCCGTATACTACCCTGTGCGTCCGCATCCGACGCCTAGGGCCGTGACAAAGCGTCGGTATTGGACGAGAAAACAGGTTTTTATATGGCTCTGGGATCACTATATGAAAGGGGCGATTGAAATCTACTGCCCTTCTGCTTTGGGATCACTATATGAAAGGGACGATTGCAATCTACTGCCCTTCTGCTTTGGGATCACTATATGAAAGGGGCGATTGAAATCTACTGCCCTTCTGCTTGTCTAAGACCCAGGGTGGCTCATTATTAACACACACACGGCTTAGCATATCACTAGTCAAATCGAGTAATTCCAACCTTCTAAACTACTGGTAGGACAGGAGGTGCCCTACTACTTGATTCAAATGGGTGATTTTTTACTGATTTACTGCGATCTAATCGACTGATTTAAACTGTATCGGGTGAGAAAACACATCTCAACCTCGCGGGCACTGATGTCGTCACATATTGTCGCGCAAGTGTGATTGGCTAGACAGACGGCACGTGTCGTTGACTCTATTGTTAGAATTTTCAGCGAGCACTCAACAGCTGTTTTCCAACAGTTGATTTCCAACAGCTGTTTTTGATGGAGGGAATAGAGAGTAAATATCCTCACCTCTATAATGCCTCTCTGCCATTTTATAAAGATGCCCAAATGTTGCTTAATTCATGGGGGAAGATTTCAGAAACAAATGGCTTGACGGTAGTGGTGTGCAAGGCGCGATGGAAGAAAGTGCGTGACAGGTAATGTTAAATTCCTCCAGATGGCTAATGAAGCTAACAACAGAATACAATAAAATAGCTATTATAGATAGTGTTAAGTTATCTTAATAAAGGTCACTCATAATATTAGCATGTACGTGTACCAGGTATAACAAGGCAAAAATTAGGAAATAAGAATGAGCAGCATGAGTGGTCAACATCAGATACTGAGATAAGGTGGCTTGTGCATTGTGTGATTGCCATTAGATGGACTTATAATAGTTAAATGAATGAATGTCAGTGGGAGTCCTTGGCCTTGTTGAAGAGACCAGTAGCAGATGGAAAGAAACTGTTCTTATGGCGTGAGGTTTTGGTCCTGATGGACCCGCAGCCTTCTGCCATAGGGGAGTAGCTGGAACAGGGAGTGGCCAGGGTGGGAGGGGTCAGCCACAATCTTCCTGGCTCGCCTCAGGGTCCAGCTTCCCACCTGTAATCAGACACATCCCCGTCAGTGATGAGCCCAATGAGGGTGGTGTCGTCCGCAAACTTCAGGAGTTTGACGGACGGATGACTGGAGGTGCAGCTGTTCGTGTACAGAGAGAAGAGCAGAGGAGAAAGGACGCAGCCCTGAGGAGATCCGGTGCTGATGGACCGGGAGTCAGAGACTTGTGTTCCCAACTTAACGCACTGCTTCCTGTCAGACAGGAAGTCTGTGATCCACCAGCAGGTGGAATCAGGCACGTTCAGCTGGGAGAGTTTGTCCTGAAGCAGGGCAGGGATGATGGTATTGAAGGCAGAGCTAAAGTCCACAAACAGGATCCTGGCGTAGGATGCTGGGGAGTCCAGGTGCTGTAGGGTGAAGTGGAGGGCCATGTTAACAGTGTCATCCACAGACCTGTTGGCTCTGTAGGCAAACTGCAGTGGGTCCAGGAAGGGGTCTGTGATAGATTTGAGGTGTGCCAGCGCTCAAGACTTCATTACCACAGAGGTCAGGGGGGGGGACGGGTCTGTAGTCATTGAGTCCTTTTGGCCTTGGCTTTTTGGGCACAGGGATGATGGTGGAGGACTTGAGACAGGCTGGCACATGGCATGTCTCTAGGGAGGTGTTAAAGATGTTGGTAAAGACGTATACAGTGACGTAATGACGTGGCTCTCTAGTCCGTGGAAAAGCAAACTGGTTCTTAGAAGGCTCGCAAATTGAACCAGCTCTAGCACCAGCTCCGGTTAGCAACTAGCTCCAGGTTCACTTTGGTGGAAAGGGGGTACCAGAGAGACCAGCTCAGCGGTGCCCTCTACCATGTAACTTCCAGGCCCACCCTCACTCCCTCTTTTTGATGTGGGTCTCTCCACTGTTGTTAATATGCAGAGTTGTTTAAAGATGCTTGAATTGCCAAATAATCCCCCAATAATACCCATCATACTTTGTTGTGTTAAAACCCCTCCGAAGAGATTGTGTTTTAAAGTCGCTGATCTGTTAAGCAGTTATAATACAAGAAAACTAGCTATATTAAAAAATATTTTTTTCTTGAATGATTTCACTCATTGCATCACTGCAAGACATAGGGGCTTAGTGAGTTGATTTGTTGGTCTTTTGCAGGGGGGCATGACAATTTGTGGTCCGGTTTATCCAGCCTAGGATTGCTCACTTGTGGTTAAGGTCTACTTGAACAGAGCCAGGTTATTTTTTGCATAATGCAAATACTGTTCCACATTCTCCACCCCAGTACTGTTCCACTGACAAATGGTACAGTCCATTTGAACATCCTGACTCTTTGCCAGACCTTGTAAATTCCCCATCCTGGATCAGTCTGCACAAAACATGAGACACATATCGTTAAGGTGAAGTTTCTAAGTTGTGTAGCTGAGGCTAAACATCTCAAATACAATCTTTCTTTCCCCCTCTATTTCTCCATCTCCCTCCCCACATGTCCTTGTTTGTCTCATCCCCCATCTCACTGTTTTCCTCTGTCTTCTAGTCATGGAGTGGGGTGACGATGTGAGGCCCATCTCTGAAGAGGAGGCAATGGTGATAGTGAACCACCAGTCCACAGGAGATGTTTGCACCCTCATGATGTGCCTGCAGGACAAGGGCACGGTAAGAAGCCTTGAGCCAGGAACTCTCTGTGCTGAATGTTAATGGGTCACTTCACTAAGGCTGCGTTCACACTGCAAGCATTAATGCTTAATTCCAATTTATCAGATCTGATTTTTTGGCGGTCTGTTCATATTGTCATTTTAACTGTGGCCAATATCAGATTCCAAGATTGTGAACTTAATCGCGGTGCTGAACTGCAAAAGAAAAAAAACAAACACCTCACATGCAGGACGCTCTCACACCACATTGAGGTCAGTGAAGTATGTTTTCAAGCATTTTTGTATAAAATCTTGTTCTGTCGAAGCCAAAAAATGTGTGAGCAAGTAATACGGAGGAGGAGGAGGAGAACCACAGCTTTTTCTGCAGCAGTGGCTGATTGACGAATGTCAATCAAGGGTGACATAAAAGTTGCACAAATTCCAATTTGACTGTTCAGACTGAGGTTGCATCGCCAAATATCAGACCTGATTCAAAACCACAAATGACAGTGGCCCAAATCTGATTTGAAAATGTTAGTTTCGATGCGCTTTGGGCTGTTCACACTGTCATCCAAGTAACAGACCTGTGTCACATGAGGAATTTGGGACACATTCAGCTGCAGTGTGAACGTAGCCTTAGTGGATATCTACCCTGTCCGAATGGATCGTTGCTGAGACGAGTTGCTGTTTGAGCTCCTCAAGGGCAACTCCTGTAGGGTGTTAGTGGACAGTGAGTAGGCATGTTCTTGTAGCTCTCTTAAAGTTGTGTGTGTGCGCTGGAGCAGTTGACTGAGTCCCCACACACACACCATCTTGTGAGCGTCCTAAGAATCTTCTACTTAATCATGTCATCTTAGCTATAAAATAGAACCATCCATCCAAAGTATCGGGATGATGTTTGTGAAAGATAATGTCTTTGCATTTCCTCCATATCTGTGATAAATGGCAGTGTCTGACTGTCAGTCAACAGTTGACATCATTAGACCTAAGTAAGATTTTATTAAATTTGTATTTCCTGCTTTTACAATACATAAATGCCAGTGTTGTCAACATTGGGTTAATGATTGTCTCAGTATGACGTTTTTGGTTGACCAGCAGTCAAATGGGGATTTGAAGTCAGCTCCGATGGATCACTTATATTTCCTGGAGAACAATCTAAGTATTCATTCTAGTTAATTGTGTTTGACTCACAGCACACTCACTCTTTCACACTCAGTCACTTACAGATCTTCATCTACACATTGATCTGGACTCTCCTCCTGAGTCCTGTTAGTGGCATGGAGATATCTGCTTCTCCACCTTACTCCGTTTAACGGGATTGACTGGTGCTGTCACGTTCTGCTGCCCTCTGAGACCTAGTCAATGGCTCTGGCCCAACTGAGTGAACAGAAATTGACCCAAACAACAGCCTGGCTAGGTTTCAAAAGGGCCAATCAATAGGTTCACTTTAATACAATTACTATCTTTCCCTCTAGTACAGGGGAGGTCCAACTCTGTCAGTGACAGCCATGCTATGTAGGGGACTCTGAAGGGCTGGGGTCATGTGACAGGGGACATCCACAAAGTCTTGAGAACCACTTTGGTCTGGTGTCTGTTTTTCATTTCTGTAAACTTTTACTCTACTGCTCGCAAGAGACAGACTTGTATTGGAGGGTGTGTTGCAGTGTGGATGTGAACAAACGTAGTCATCTCATCAGCGTGTTTTGCTCACATATGTTATCACCCTGTCACAACAGGCTGGTGTGGCCTTTCTGTCACCAGCATACAGAGCCTCACTCCTGTCTTCCTGCCTCCCTGCAGGTCGTACGCAAGATGATGTGGTTGATGGACCACGTGTTCAAATACACCAATTTCGGCCTGGTGTCCCTGATCCACGGAGACTTCTTCATCAGACAGGTGAGACCTTGCACGCCCAGCTCTTGGGTGCTACCTCCGTCCGGGGCAGGGGAACTAGAAGCCTTACAGCCATCAAGTGTTTTTCGAAGCGTTAATTTTTGGAGGGGGTTAGGTCTGTAAGCACTGGTCTTTATACGTGAAGTGACTTTGAACCCCCACACCCCCCATCCTTGTGAGCACCCCCCATCGATTCCCATGTGAGCTGCACACTGGTAACGAGTGGGTGTAGTCCAGCTCCCTCAGAGCCCCACCAGCAATAGGGTGTTTGTTTATTATGTGATGGGTACTGCTAGCAACAGTCAGCAGTGTGTCACACACACATTTCCCCAGTCGCTTGTGATTGCCAGGCTGTGTGTGAGATGCTGTATCAGTGAGTTGTAGAGTGCTGCTGTACTGTAGCCCTCCAGCTGACCTGAGATCACTGTAGCGTGGGCGGAGCTGGAGTCGCATGAGTCTCCAGTCTCCCTCTCCGTTCTTCGAGTCCCCGCATTCCTGGAATACCTCATGCAGCCTCACCCCTAGCCACGTCAAACGTGCTCGTCTGACACTCCTGAAGTCCTGGCGCGTCTGTGTGTCCGCAGGGTAAAGCCCACCGGGACAAACAGCTGATCTACCTGAAGGACCACCTAGACAGGTACTATCACAGCCGGGACAGGAAGTGGATAGTGCTGTTCCCGGAGGGCGGCTTTCTCCGCAAGCGGCGGGAAACCAGCCAGTCGTTCGCCAAGAAGAACTCCCTCCCCCACCTGTCCCACGTGACCCTGCCACGGCTGGGGGCCACGCAGGTCATCCTGAAGACTCTGGGGCCCCAGCTGGAGAACGGCAACCTGGGGGCGGAGGCCGGGGCCCCCAGCCTGTCAGGTACACACACATTCACACCCTCTCAGTGGGAAACTGCTGCCCCCAACATAAATCTAGAGTTGTCTCCACACACCTTCCACACATGCTCCATCTCTCTGAAGTCCTGATGACCTTTCACCCAGTCTTCTCTCCTCTGATCCCCACCCAGGTTCTTCTAGGGTCAAACATGTCTGTCCGTCCCCACACACACACACACACACACACACACACACACCGCTCCTTGCCTGGGACACAGCACTGCTTAACTGGCGTCCTGCAAGTCCTGTACACAGCCTCCCCTGAGGCAGACGAGCTAGCTTGCTGTGAGGACAACAACATGGAGCTGCTATCACACAGACAGCAGGCTCTGCTCATCCTCTCATTCAGAGGGCGCCGGAGCAACCACGCATAGAAAATATGACACTCCTTTTAGTCTTCTTTTTCTTCCCTTCCTTCTTTATCCTTCCATCCAGCTTTGCTTAAATCTGTCCTTCATACAGAGCTGTTCCTGTCCACTGCTGACGACCAATCAATAATCCAATCCCACTGGCCCTGAGTTTGGGAAACAGGGACTTTCTGTGTGTGTCTGTACACGCATGATATATTTTTGCACTCACATACACATCCACCCGCACTCTTCCAGGCACCCTGGCAAGTCCCACATGCTTGCACATTGGAATTCCCTGGCTTGAACTCAAAATCCATTTTAAATGACTACTGTATCCACAGTCATTTTGACTGGAGTGTTTGAGCCAGCACTATGGAGTGCTTAGCTATGTGATTCACTCCCAAAATAGGGGGCTGCAAAAGCAGCTCAGTCTCCTGACAGTCAAGAGTCAGCACTACCAGGAAAACTACCCTGATACTATCCAGGCCTTGCAAGGGTTAACGCTCACTCCCTGCTAAAACACTCAGTGTCAGCCAGCCTTTTAGTCTCCCTTGAATATGAAGAAGAATTACACAATCTGATGTAGGGCATTTTGTCATCGAAGGGAAAGAACCTTGTTAGCTGTGCCCTTTGTTTTCTTTGAATGAAAGACGGCACCTCTTCTTAATGAGGACAATTCTGTTTCAGCAGAGGGATCGTGTCGCACGAGTCAGATCTCCAAGGCTGCTCCAGAAAGGAACGATCGAGTTTAAATGCTGTAACCACGTTTCCTCTCCCTTCACATTCTCTTTTGTTTCTCTCTTCTCCTTCTGGCTGGACACTAATGATGAGAAAGTAGGCCCTGCCCTTCCATTGAGCTTGGCTTAATAGTATGAAAGTAGTGTTTTCCTCATCATGTGTGTGTGTGAGAAAATAAGTAAAGGAGAGCATATGCGCTCATGGCTTTGGGTACAGTGTCCGCGTGTGTGTCCGTGCGCACACTTGTGTCTGTCTGGTTGATCAAAGGCACAGTACTCTCTTTGACTGAAGGGTGCTGACTCACACAAAGACAATGGCTGCAGGAAGGAAATGTGATTTTATGTCAAATTTAGTGCCCCCTGCATTGGCTACACAATGTCAACAGGGATAAACAACACTGCTCTCTCTGAGCCATGGCTATCTGCTGGTAGCTAGCTACTGTAGTATAGAAGAGACAGACAGGCGGACCAATGGACAGGTGGAAATACGGACAGACAGGTGACATGCAGAGACAAACAGGTATGTCGGCAGACTGTTCTAAACTCGATTCACCCTCCAAGGCCATATTTCACACAATACGAGCCACGGACCTACCCTGTTCTGTTGCCAAATCAGATTTCAGCATAATTTCTAAAGCGGCAGACACTTCCAAGTAAAGAGAATCACAGTCAAAGACCTGTGTGAGCTCCAAATCCTTTCCCCTCTCACACGCCCCCTTATCTTTTTCTATCTCTCCTTCTCTCATCTCTCTGTATATCTCCCTCTGTATCTCTCACACACTCTCTGTATATCTCTGTATATCTCTCTACATTCTCCATCTGGTGTCTTTAAATTTAAAGACATGCAAGCACATACAAACAAACACAGCCTACTTACATAAACACACACACACACAAAGCCGACTGAATGTGGTGGCATTTTTTGACATAGTTACAATATACATCAAAGGGCATGGAACACTGGCCTGGGGGTTTTATTATCTTAACCTGTCACTGACCAGTGCTGACCAACCAGAATGACTAACGTATTGATGGATTGGTTACATCTGTTTCTTGTGTCATATAAAGGAGACCCCATTGTTCTGCATCACTCCCTTGAACGATTTGTGAATAGCACTATCCTCCATGATGGACTGATCAGCAAAGCTTTGTTTAATAGTATGTACTTGTATAATCTAAATAAATTGTATTGAACCGCATCTCCTTGACTATTCAGATCATCACAGTGCAGATCAGAAATTCACCATCACACTGACTCACATAAACAAACACACACAGCCTACTAACTCACATAAACAAGGCATATACTAACTCCTCTCTTATACTTCAGACAGCGCACACACTCAGGCCACATCTAGATTGGGAATTTATTCCAGGGATTAGAGGGCTGGTGGAAGTGATGAGCTTTATCCTCACCTAATCACCTGGGCCCTTCCACCAGTGTGATCCTCTAACATTGATGATGTATGATGGCGCCATGTTACACAGTGTTGTGTGTGTGTGTTGAAGTGCTAGACAGACCATCTGATGGTCCTCCCGGCCCCTGTCTTCCTCTCAGACACAGTTTTTAGGTTATTCCGGACCACATACTAACACAACCGTACAATTGTTATCTGTCTCCCCTACCCAGCCCGCTTCCCTGATCTCGCTTTCCTAACTAATCTTTCTCCATCCTTCCCTATCTTTCTCTCTATCCCTCCACCTGTCCCTGTCTCTGCAGGTAGTAAACCCAGAGGCCTACAGTGGGTGGTGGATGTGACTATAGCCTACCCCAAAGCCAGGCCCATGGACATCCAGACCTGGATCTTTGGCTACAGGCCTCCCACAGTCACGCATGTGCACTACAGGTACGGGGAGTCCACACACATACCATATTTTTCGGAAATAAAGCCGCGGCTTGTACCCCGTTTTTACAGTTTTCTTGTGGTTGTACGGCTTATATTTCAAAGCGGCTTATAGCCCGGATTTAGAACAAAAACGTGGCTTCGTCCCAAGATCTTTACAGACCCTGCAGCTAATTTAATGCTCAAGACTTGAACGGGGACTTATTACTTGAAAGAATAATTATTTACTGTGTCGTCTCAGTTACACTATCAGGGCTTGGAAATACAGTGACTTGCTAAAGTAAGCAAATGGCTAGTAGAACAAAATATTTCATAATAATTTAAGTAAATCAAACAGCTGCAAGACCCAGTGAAATGTTATGTACAGCTAGCAAACTAACGTTAGCTAGCATCGCTACAACATTGGCTAATTCAACTTCGGTAGTCTATGCTCATGCAGGGGCGGATCTAGAAAAATATTCATGGGGTGGCAAGAGGGTGGCAGGAGATTTTGAGGGGTGGCACCTAGGGATGTCACGAAAACCGATACTTACGATACCTTTCGATGCTAAAATAACAAAACACCGTCGATGCCCATTTTTTGGAAGCACCGTAAGTGTTCCAGTCGACGTTTACATTCAGAAAACCAAGATAGCAACTGCAGCTGCAGCGATCGCCCCACCTCGACTTGTTGACAATAATTAATCCGCAGAAGCCATTATGCAAAAGATGCTACCGTGGTCTTCACACCAAGGGAGGTAGGCTAATACTTCCAATTTAGCTAAGCGCCTGAAATGAATCCGTTATTTCGGATTTGTTTAAAAAATTTGAGGTGAGTTCTGATTCAGTTCCAGAAGAGGCGCAGCACCGATGCTAACATCTGGCATACTAAATATGTTCGTTGTGGTCGAACAACGAACGGCGAAATTCAGAATACATCCAAAGAATGCATCGTTTCAGTTTTTTTAATCTGTCATACTGAAATACACGTTACATGATGTTTGAGATGGTGGGCACGTGTGTTACAATGGCTTATGTTATGTAACTACATCGTTTAGGTTAGCTATGCTGTAGTTTTAGCGTTAGCCTATAGCCTACCTTGGTTAGAAGGTAAACTCATGTTCATCTTGTTAGCTGGATGGCTTAATTGCACTTTATTATGATGTGCCATGCTCTATTGCACGTGTTTTGTATGTCTTAAGACATTTAGCTATTTTTCAAATATTTTAATAAAGAAGTTTAAGTACAGTACATGGAATCTTAGAAAATCCTTCATTTTTTTACCGTGGTATCGAAATTGGCATCGAGAATCGTGTTATTTTACTGGTATTGGCACCGACTACTGAATTTTTGGTATCGTGACACCCCTAGTGGCACCCCCGTGGCAGAAGTATATATGCTGATTTAATCGCAGTCATATTAATCAAGGTTTATTTGGAATCAATGTTTATTTGGAGTGCCCCCAAATTAAGTCATTTTAACTCAAAAATATTAGGCTACATTATTATGGCATATTATTAAAGCCTTAAATCAAAGATATTGAGGAAACACTGAAAAATGTGTGTTTTCATTGATTTATTGGCTATTGGTTAATCAATAATAAACATTACCAAACTGAAGGTTGGACAACTTGGTCAACTAGTAGTAAAAGAATGTGCAACAAGTTTGAAGTTTGTATGGTCGATTTTGACAACGGTATTGAAGAAACACAGACAATTGTGTGTATTCAAATGTCTGCTAGGTTTTTCTGCATTCAGACTGTCTACTCTTTTACCCCGGTCCCTATATGATACGGGGCCTGAATGGAGGTACGAATAAGAATGTCTGTTGAATCTCGAATGTAAAACTGATTTCACCTCGGTCTCAGCGCAGTGGGGATGGGTGGGTGGAGTTCAAGTCTTTTATTGTCAGATGCACAAAACAACACAAAGTCAGACTGGGAACTGAAATTCTTAAGACAACGCAAGCACCTGGCATAACATAACATATAAGTACACTGAACATAAATTACATCTATGCTAAGCTTAAATGAGTAAACCTCCTAAATATACAGATACATATAAATAATACAATATACTAAACACTAAATACAAATAATAACCTATTGCTAACCCTATATACCTATTCTAAACTAAGTGCAGTACAATAGTGCAATATTACTGATAGTGCAACCAGTAGCTGAAAGTGACTGAGGCCACGTTTACACATAGCCGGGTATTTACAGAAACTAATATTTCTGCCCCTCCGTTTTCAAAAATAACGTCGTACACACAAGATCGTTTTCAAAAATGTTTCTGTTTACATGAACACGCATAAATACTCCCCCAGCGCCATTATAGCTATGCCAAACCTGTAGGCGGCAGTGTAATGTGAAGGATAAAGCCATGCAAACCAATCAGAATTCTCAAAATCAACAACAACTACAAATAACACGATCGACTTTCAGGCGCGAGGTTCATTTGTTTGAATGATTCACAAATAAATGTAACGCGACGCACAAATGTATTTCGTGATTCACAAATGTAAAGCAATTCACAAATCAATGACCCCATTACATTACTACAAACAGGACGCTCACATGACGTGATGCATTTTTAGTCGCATATGTGACTTTGAGAACCTAAAACTCAAAAACTAAAAAAACTTAGCCTATAGTGCACACGCAAACACAAAAACTGATTTTTCAGAAATCTCCACCTTGGCCAGAGTTTTTAGAAATGATCGTTTTCCGTGATACAACCTCTGTTTTCGTGTAAATGAAAGGCCAAACCGCATGAAAATATATGTGTTTTTCCTCCGTGTAAACGGGGTCTGAGTGTGTAAGTACCTAGTAAGAAGTGAATCAATGACCATATCAATGTCCATTCAGAAGCCTGATGGCCCTTGGATAAAAAACTGTTGTCCAGTCTGCATGTGCGCGACCAAACACTGCGGTAACGCCTGCCAGAAGGCAACGGGGTAAAGAGACTGAAGGATGGGTGGTAAGAGTCTCTTAGAATCCTGCCAGGTCCCTGTCTGTGCAGCTCCCATACCACACTGTGATGCAACCGGTCAGAATGCTCTCTATAGTGCATCTGTAGAAGTTAGTGAGGGAGACTGAGTCCATGCCAAACTTCTTCAGTCTCCTCAGGAAGAAGAGGCGTTTACAGGCCGCTTTGACCACCTTGTCCGTGTGAATAGACCAGGTGAGACCATTGCTGATGTTCACCCCGAGGAACTTGAAGCAGCTGACCTTCTCCACCTTGGATCCATTGATGTGTAGGGGTGCATGCTCCTCCTCCTGCCGCCTCCTATAGTCCACAATCATCTCCTTGGTCTTGCTGACGTTGAGAGAGAGGTTATTGTCCTGACACCATGATGTCAGGATATCAACCTCCTCTCTCTAGGTTCCTAACTCTAGGATGACTCGTCACTGTCAGAGATGAGGCCCACGATGGTTGTGTCGTCAGCAAACTTAACAAGGAGGTTGGAGCTGTGCGTTGCCGCACAATCATGAGTAACAAGAAGAACAGGAGAGGGTGGAGCACACAGCCCTGGGGGGTGCCTGTGTTGGTGATCAGTGTGGATGAGATACGGTCACCGATTATCACCACCTGTTGCCTCCCCGTCAGGAAGTTGAGGATCCACTTGCAGAGGGAGGCGCTTAGTCCCAGGTCCCCAAGCTTGGAGACAAGTCTGGAGGGGATGATGGTGTTGAATGCTGAGCTGTAGTCAATGAACAGCATCCTCACATACGTATTCCCTTTGTCCAGGTGGGAGAGGGAGGTGTGCATAGTCAGAGCGATGGCATCGCCTGTAGACCTGTTGGACCGGTATGCAAACTGCATAGGGTCCAGGGTGGGGGGCAGCGAGGAGCAGATGAATGATTTGACTAGCTGCTCGAAGCACTTCATGATGACAGAGATCAGTGCTATCGGGTGATCCTGCGGGTCATACATGTGACCTTGGTGTTCTTGGGCACAGGGATAATGGTTGTCTAGTGCTGCATTCACTTGCAGTGGGATATTAGAAATGTGCTCTGGCAAATGTCCAACTCAGCGGAGTGGTGAGGGTGGGTGAAGTCGTCTCGTGCTGCATTCACTTGCAGTCGGATATTTAAAAATTTACAAATGTCCGATGAGCCGCAACTTTTCTTTGTTTTCAAAGCTGCCAACTGGGGTGGCAGCTTGGGTGGCAAGGCTATTTTAAGGGTGGCAGTTGCCAACCCATGCCACCACGGTAGATCCGCCCCTGTCCTCATGTTACCTTCCTGACTCGTGGCTCTGTACCGTGGCAGGGAAACCTCAGGGTGAAAAGGCTAGCTTCCCTTGCTAGCCTGGCTCATTGCTGGTAACTTTGCTGCCCGGACAAATCCACAGTGCAGGCCGCTACCCACACGGTGAGCTGGGTTGCTCATTCCACGAATGCACGATCCTTACAACTTGTACCTCGTTGTAAAGGTGACTAATCAGGCTTTCCAACTATATAAAATACAATACCAATTGGTATTGTTGAAGTCGAGGAATAATTGACCGAAATAACGTTTCCAAACTTTTTTTGAAGAGTTTATATATATACAGGTGCTTGTCATATTATTAGAATATCATAAAAAAGTTGATTTATTTCACTAATTCCATTCGAAAAGTGTATATTATATTCATTCATTACACACAGACTGATATATTCAAATGTTTCTTTTTTGAAATGTTGATGATTATAACTGACAACTAAGGAAAATCCCATCCCCCCTCATCTTCCTCTTCACTATACCCCATAGATTTTCGATGGTTTTAAGGTCAGGCGAGTTTGCTGTGTGCAGGTGCCAAGTCCTGTTGGAAATTGAAATCTAAATAATAAATTGAGAATATTATAATTATATGACAAGCACCTGTATATATTTATATAAAAAAAATATCACATGTACATGTAGTATTCACAGTATTTGCCATGACACTCAAAATTGAGCTCAGGTGCATCCTGTTTCCATTGATCATCCTTAAGAAGTTTCTACAACTTGATTGGAATCCACTTGTGGAAAATTTTGTTGATTGGACATGATTTGGAAAGGCACACACTTGTCTATATAAGGTCCCACAGTTGACAGTGCATGTCAGAGCACAAACCAAGGCAAAAAGTTTAAGGAATTGTCTGTAGACCTCCGAGACAGGATTGTATCGAGGAATAGATCTGGGAAGGGTACAGAAAAGGTTCTGCAACATTGAAGGTCCCAATGAGCACAATCATCGGTAAATGGAAGTTTGGAACCACCAGGAGTGTTCCTAGAGTTGGCCGCGCGGCCAAACAGAGAACGGGGGAGAAGAGCCTTAGTCAGGGAGGTGACTGACACAGCTCCAGCGTTGCTCTGTGAAGAAAGGAGAAGCTTCCAGAAGGACTACCATCTCTGCAGCACTCCACCAATCAGGCCTGTATGGTTGTGTATGGAGTGGCCAGACGGAAGCCACCCCTCAGTAAAAGGCACATGACAGTCCACCTGGAGTTTGCCAAAAGGCACCTGAAGGACTCAGACCATGAGAAACAAAATTGTCTGGTCTGATGAAACAAAGATTGAATTCTTTGGCCTGAATGCCAAGCGTCATGTCTGGAGGAAACCAGGCACCGCTCATCAAATGGCAAATACCATCCCTACAGTGAAGCATGGTGGTGGCAGCATCATGCTGTGGGGATGTTTTTCAGCAGCAGGAACTGGGAGACTAGTCAGGATTGAGGGAAAGAAGAATACAGCAATGTACAGAGACATCCTTGATTAAAACCTGCTCCAGAGCACTCTGGACCTCAGACTGGGGCGAAGGTTCGTCTTCCAACATTACAACAACCCTAAGCACACAGCCAAGATAATAAAGGAGTGGCTTCAGGAAATCTCTTTGAATTTCCTTGAATGGCCCAGCCAAAGCCCAGACTTAACATTTCTGGATAGATATCGGAAAATGGCTGTGCACCGACGCTCCCCATTCAACTCCCTGTTCCAAGCTTGTTGCATCATACAAAAAAAACGAAATTATTTCCAAAGGTGCTTCAACAAAGTATTGAGCAAAGGCTGTGAATACTTATGAACATGTTATATTTTCGTTCTTAATCTTAGCAAACCTATTACAAAAAAAACTATTTTTCACTTTGTCATTATGGGTTATTGTGTGTAGAATTAAGAAGAAAAAAAAGTGCAATTAATTTTGGAATAAGGCTGTAACATTACAAAATATGGAAAAAGTGAAGCGCTGTGAATACTTTCCAGATGCACATTTACGACAGCCTTAAAGGGAATTTCTTAAGATTTTGCACAAGTTTGGATTCAAGGATGAACTGGTTAGAATTTGGTGGTGAAAATGAAAAATATATATTGTTAATTGAAATGCTAGAAAAAAGCATTACTATAAATATCAAATAAATAGTAGTCACCCAAAATTAAGTAATTGGTGTTAATGCTAGGCTAAACCCTTTAGAAATAATGCTCTGAGTCTTTGAAGGTCATTAGACATTATACAAAGGCGTATTGGACCAAATTGAACATGTATGTCTTTTAGCATGGCTACATGACTGCAGTTTTCTCCTTCAATTAGCTAAATACAAAATGGCTAAACTGTACTGGCAGGCTAATTGGCTTTACCAAGATAGCAAGAACCAGGGGGGTGTTCCATCAACGTCGCTAACGCAAGTCGTGCTAACACGAATAAGTATGGGGTTCCATTTGTGCCAAAAACATTGATGCTTCTAGACAATGGATCTTGGCGATTGCTTTGCTCTCAGTCGTTTATTTTGCAGCGTACAATTTGTGCCAAAAATAAGTCGATGCTTTTGTACAGTACGTCTGGTTAAGTGCCACTTCACCAGTCGTTTGCTGTGGTCGTTGCTTTTGTCTTTGGCTATTGCTTTGCTCTCAGTCCTTTACTTTGCAGCGTTGCGTTTACAATGTGCCACTTCACCAGTCGTTTGCTGTGGTCGTTGCTTTAGTCTTTGGCTATTGCTTTGCTCTCAGTCGTTTACTTTCTCCCGCTGCCGATTTCATTGGTTTGCAGCGCTAACACTTTTTTTATTTAGAATTTAGAGTAGGCTATAATATAACCAAAAAATCTCCAGATTTTAAGCTCATAAGCACTGTATGGCTACGTGTAGGCCTACATAACAATGTAACATGATACATAACACTTACATTATCCATAAGAAAAATCGGGAGATTTTCAATTAGATTCTTCAATTCTAAATAAAAAAAGTTTTAGCTCTGCAAACCAATGAAATCGGCAGCGGGAGGTTATTTTTGGCACAAATTGTACGCTGCAAATCACAACAACTGCTGCAAAGTAAACGACTGAGAGCAAAGCAATCGCCAAGATCCATTGTCTAGATTAGAAGCATCAATGTTTTTGGCACAAATGGAACCCCATAAATAAGTCTCTTGGGTAAACATCAACTTAGACTTATGCTACGTTCACACCAAACGCGAAAATTCGCGTTGCTCCGCGCGAAACGCGTGTAAATCACCGCGAAGTTTTCGCGTGAGATGAATATATTCAACTCAAGCGAATGAGTGGCGGTGCGAATTTCGCGTCTTTCGCGCCGCGCCAAACGTATCGTTCGCGCCGCGCTAGAAGCATTCGCGTCCATTCGCATCTGTGCATTGACTTTGTATGCAAAGTGACCGCCCCAAACGCCCCAAACGCGTTTGGTGTGAACGCAGCATTATGCTACGTTCACACCAAACGCGAAAATTCGCGTTGCTCCGCGCGAAACGCGTGTAAATCACCGCGAAGTTTTCGCGTGAGATGAATATATTCAACTCAAGCGAATGAGTGGCGGTGCGAATTCGCGTCTTTCGCGCCGCGCCAAACGTATCGTTCGCGCCGCGCTAGAAGCATTCGCGTCCATTCGCATCTGTGCATTGACTTTGTATGCAAAGTGACCGCCCCAAACGCGTTTGGTGTGAACGCAGCATTAGGCGTCAAGCCGTTCCACTAACGTTCTGTTCCACTAACAGGCAACGCTAATTTAAGCTAGACCTCAATAATAATTGTCTAATAATAATCAAATGTTATTAGACTGTGCAGCCCAGATCTAGCCTGGCTCTGCCCACCTACGTACTTCCGCTCAATTTTGATTTCGCTTCTGTACTAGGTCTGGATCTTCGCTAAGCATTTCAGATCTTGGAAATAGATTTTCTATTTGGCCCAATCAGGAGGGAGTGGCTGAGAACGATAACGTTGATGTCGTGCGCTAGTTGGGTGTGCCACGAATCGTGGCGCATCCTTTGTTATCTCACATATATATTTATTTACTTTTATGTACGTTCCGTTGCACAGTTTAGGACCATACAACGTTTTTGTGGCATAAAGTTGATTTTGTCGGCAAAGGGTAGACTACTCAGTTATAATAGCCTACGTCACATTGTCGGCACATGTTAGCAACGACGCATTAGATACGACGTGCATAGAAGACTGTTGCACAGCAAAGATGGTATCGTGCCGCCCCCCTAAGCATCCGTCAATATTTTGATTACTTAGAAAACGTTATGTCAAAAGTTGGTAGCCATTGAGTTGCTTGTCTTTTTATTTACCTGGCTAACTTGCTAGCCACAGTCACTGACGCTACTAACGTCACGAAACACGCGTGACTACCTCTAGCAGAACGTTAGTTTAGCAGCTTGTTAACTTCTGGGAGATAGCTAGGCTATAGCTTTAACGCTACTGCAAGGTAGCTGCAGAAACGCCACAAGCAAAGAGTCCAGGGTGATAACTATTTACCTATTTTATTTTACTTTGTGATATGAAACACAATTGTGAAGTGTAATGTACAATATAAGATGATATTATTGAGGAACTACATCTACTTTCGGAAACGGTAGTCTACTATTTCACTGAAGCATTAGCATCATGACATTAGCCTATGTTGCCCGGGCAACACATACAACAGCGGTCTATGATGCATCTGTTTTCAATCGTTAAAATAAACATTACTCACAAATACATTGTCGTTGTACGATTTATTATGACATTAGATTACAAGTAAACGATTTGTTGGTTTCAAACCAGTACTGCAACGCTGTAGCCTACGCGAGACGAGACACTGTGTAGCTAACAAAAACATCCACAGCTGTTTACAGTATAAGTCAAACGGCGACAGAACATGTTCGGCACTCCCTTAAATCAAAAGTATTTCAATAGGTGAAACTGTCTGACTACTAACCCGAACTTCATTGACACAGCTTAAATTTGTCAATCTGTTCATGAAAGCAATAGGCTATTTAATTTCAGCCTAAACCGTACAACGGAACGTTCAACCAACGATCGCCACCAAGACGAACACTGTAGTATACAATTTACCGGGGCTTCTCCACAAAGGGCTATATCGCATTTTGCGTCGTTACTGACAATGATCGCTATTGAGCTTTTTATGCATGAGCGATTTTCCACTGAATAAATGTCAAGTTTATTTACGTTTCTGGGGGCATGTCATAAGTTAGCAGACATAGAGCTACTGTTTGAATCGCGATTCCATCTGAAATATTTCCAGTGATAACGTTGTTACAGTAGCTTCTTTCCAAGGGTGTTCTTAATGAATTATTATGCAATAGCCTAGAATAGACTATGAGTAGGCTAAATGCTTGAAAATATCACTAGAAGGGAAAAACTTAAAGGGACGGACAAGCAGGCACACCCTCACAATTTCCCCAGAAATTGTATGCTCTCTAGTTTGTGTTGTAGCTCCGTAATGGCGACGGAGAAAGATGCGAGCGAAGCCATTCGGTCCGTTGTGGCAACACTGCCGAATATCCAGAAACTAAAGCCGGAGCAAGAACAACTGTTGCTGTTCTTGGTGGCAATGATGTTGTGGCCCTTCTCCCCACGGGGTTCGGGAAAAGTTTAGATTTTCCAGCTACGGCAGCTAGCTCCGTTACAGTAGTGGTGCAGGAGTTGGCTAAGGTGAACGCTAGCTATTGGTTATGGCAGATGAGTGGCTCTGGGCAGATCCAATAGTTTTAAACTTCAGCAGAGTACCCGCCTACAAGTAAGGCAAAGTTTGTAAATGAAGCGGAGCCAGACCCTCTGTACAAATGTAATATGTACGAGAGTCTGGTTAGGACCAGGCTAGCCCTTTCCTGCCGGAAGCAAAATTCCGAACATTCCATATGCTGCCGAAATATGATTATCATATTCATATTTTATGAATTTTCATATTAAATCATACACCTAAACGGTTTATACCATATTGAAGAGGAGAACTAGGGGATTTTTATGATGTGAATAAATATATGATTACTTAAGGCAAATCATATTTTATTAAGGTGATTACAGGCAGCCATTTTTTACAAAAACTTCTCCATCCACCATACCTCATCAGACAACTTACATTTTGACCACTTTAATTACAAGATGGAGGAAAACTTTGACTAAGTGGAATATCCACAAATCTGTGGGCAATGTAGATCCGAAAACAGATTAGAAATATCTTATTTTGATTAAACGTTATGACCATTTTAGTGACTAGTGGTAACATGGGGAAAACCGGAATTCTCCTCCCCCTATTTTTGATATCAAGAATTGCATTTTGGATATCAACAATTCCAATTTTTGATATCAATAATAATTTCGGATATCAATAATTAATTCTTGATATCAAGAATTCCAATTGTTGATATCCAAAATGCAATTCTTGATATCAAAAATAGGAATTCTTGATATCCAAAATGCAATTCTTGATATCAACAATTGGAATTCTTGATATCAACAATTCAATTCTGGATATCAACAATTCGAATTCTTGATATCCAAAATTCAATTCTTGATATCCAAAATTGGAATTCTTGATATCAACAATTCAATTCTGGATATCAAACTAGCATACATTTGCGTAAATTGAAGCTGTTAACCAATGAGTAGGGGAGTGGGGGAGTTTAAAAAAACGTTGCGTCCACTACGCAAGAGTTGGGATTCTGTTGGGTTTATTCTGCTCGTAGCAGACGGGTTGTTGTGGTATATGTCTGCTGAACCCAGATAACTATGTTACACGTACAATAGCCTACATTCATAAAAGTTAGGACAATTATTACGTTTTTGGGGGTCTCAAAACATCCAACTTAATCCATTTTCAAAATCAATGTTGAACTAAACCGAACTCCAATGGATTGCAAAGTCTACAATGGCCGCAGTGGGCAACGCTCTTAGCGTAGAAAATGTTACGCCTGTGCAAACAGAATTTACGTAGCCTGCCTACTCCTGCCCACATGATAGTCATTAGCATACATTGTTGATATCCAGAATTCAATTCTTGATATCAAGAATTCGAATTGTTGATATCCAGAATTCCATTCTTGATATCCAAAATGCGAATTCTTGATATCCAAAATGCAATTGTTGATATCCAAAATGCGAATTGTTGATATCCAAAATGCAATTGTTGATATCAAAAATGCGAATTCTTGATATCCAAAATGCAATTGCTGATATCAACAATTCGAATTTTGGATATCAAGAATTCATTGATTAAATGATAAAACGGCTTGCCATAGTTATGTCGCAAAAAGCAAAGCGTAAACCAGCAGTGTGGTGTTGTTTCAGCAGCGTAAATAGAAAAGGGCAATGTTGCCGCAATTAACATGACAAGGGAGACAACTTGTCAAACCATTACGATCGTTAAAATGCGTACATTGTAGACCTACCAAATCTACTTAACATATATGCATTCAGTGATTTACTGATAATTAGCGTAATTTGATGAGCTTTTTGCACGCAGGAATTTACTTGACAGAACAGTATTTTGAGATTCTGTTTCCGCCTATAGAATTCTGCCTGAAATTCTTTGCAACACATTTTAGTTTAGCTTGACTTTTAGCAAAGCCTGTTTAAAGGAAAGCCTTGCCACTCCACATTAAGGGCCAATCCCAATACATCCCCTTACCCCTACCCCTTGGCCCTCAAAACCGAGGGGTAAGGGCTACATAGCCCTAGGAATTGGGACGACACTTGGTTACGTGTACATCATCTAGCACGTATCGATATCTCCAAAGCAAGTAGTATTATGCACTGATTTCAAACGAAATTCGCTGCTAATGGAGTTTACTTAAAACTGTAGAAATGCTAGTAAGAGAAATGCGGGACTGTTGTGCCAATTAACACTGTAACATTATCGTAGCAAACTAGCGATTTTTTGAAACGTTTCAATTAGGAAAATGGTTGCAAATATATATGTACAGGACTGTGTATAGCACAAAACAGCCGCAAATATATCATTTATCGGACTCTCGGGATGATCTGGCCGCCATTGTTGCCGGTCGCGCAGTATTCGCATACCCCTAGGTTTCAAGTAAGGTCCCGATCTTACTTGGTTTCAAGGGGTGTATACCCCTTCGTCTTAGCCCTACCCCTAGCTCAAAAAGAGTATTGGGACACCACTAGGTCTCACGCGAACGCGCAAAACCAAGGGGTAGGGGTAAGGGGATGTATTGAGATTGTCCCTAAACCCCGTTGTACTGAATTTTGTTGCTGTTCCACCAGAGTTCCACTGGGAGTGATCGCGGTCGAGTGCAGAATGAATGGGAGTCTATGGAGCTAAATGGCTAAATTTGTTTCTTTCACCTGATTGTCGTTGAGAAATCTCAGATTTGATTGTAGTTTTTGCATGTTCAACATGGATTATAGGTCGAAAATTGGATGAACGAGTACTTATGTCCTTTCGATTTCATACACGGTGAGTCGTTGTTGCCCATAACACGCTAGCATTCTGCTAATGAATGCTGATTGGTTAGTGATGGACTGACTACGACCAGAGATCCCGCTTGATGGCATCCGAAGTGGAATCATAATGTCAGAGCATTAGCAACATTAGAAACAACATTAGCAAGCCAAAACTCTTTCTAGCATGTGTATTGACAGGGGGAGCCTAACCTGTCAGCTGTGTTGTCGATGCCTCGAGAGAGAAAAGAAAGTGACCGTAATACGGTATCTCTGGTCGTACAATGTGTATGACGTCACTGACATTGTAAAAGTATTTTTAGAACAAAAAAACGACTTTTAAAAAATCTAACACCCAGCAGTTAGTATTTTTTTGCCTCCCCTTTCGAATTCCAAATTCCAGTTACTAGAAAAAATATATATATCCTGAGAAAAGTGGATTTTGAGGGGTATAGCTCCACAGACCTCCATTCATTCTGCACTCGACCGTTAGCGCCATCATATGGAACTAGTGTGGCACTCCAACCAGTTCAGAACCCGGAAGTTTCCCGAGAGTGGGAGTTCTCCTTACATTAGACATTCTCTGCTTTTAGCCTGACACTGATCAGGCTAGTTCCGAAGTATAAGTTACCTTGGTTACGTAGCTAGAACTCAAATAAGCCACCTTAATGGAACGGAACTCTCGCTAAAGTAAGTGAGACTTGGTGAAATAAGTCTCGCTTTTCCTTAATCAACGTTGATGGAACACCCCCCAGGACACAAACAACATATGGCTTTAGCATACCACTGTATACAGCACAACTAAATAACAACTTACAGCAACAATTTTGCTCAAACATCTGTTAAAAAAGACTATAAGATCGTTAATGGGAAAAAACACAATTTAAGGGAAGACACTAACTCTTTTCTTGGTTGTCCCTAACCAAATAGACTACACTACATGTATTGTAACAGTCTGGAAAGACAAGGATGTAAACTGACACTTGACTGGCTGGCTTATTGCTAGTTTTCCTAAGTGTTGTGGAGCCTTGGGGAAGTACAGGGACAGCCCTCCCCCAGAAGCACATGCCCGAGGGGCTGTGGGGCTCTCCTCTTCCATGTACAGAGTTGACGTAAGGATCCCAGGCCTGGGAACAGGAGCTGCCCTGGAGGCTAGATGAAAGCTAAAGACTCATTAGAGCCGTAATTAGAGAGTCAGTCAGGAGAAGCCACACCTATGGGACTCTGAACTGGGCTGTGGACATGATAGCTGTTCCCCACCCAGAGTGGCAGGGTGTCCAAACTGAGAGATAGATAGTGAGACACCACACACACACGTACGGTCATGTGAGCTACACACATTCTCTGGCTGTGGATGAGGCATAGCTTAGCCAATAGAAGCCTTCATGAGTCCAGGTGCAGTCAACAAGATGATTAATCTGGTCTGCTGATTAAGTGGATGCTGCAGATGTGTTTTCAGTGTTCTTTAGTATAGTTTGTGTATGGGAAGTGTAGGCTGTTCCCCTCGCTGGCTCTGGTCATACAGCCTTCTGTGTCCTCGGAATCTGGGAAAGAGACATATAGACAGCTAATGGGAGGCGTTTCACAGCAAGCCACACAAAGCACCATGCACTTCTACCTGAACCCTCTCTCCCTCTCCAGATCCCTCTCCCTCCCTCTCCCACCGCCTCTCTCCAGCACCACACACACAGAACAATGCTTGTTTGAGGTTTGGAAGAAGGTAATGTTGACTGTGGCTGGCTACTAGTGAGTTTGTTTTATTTCACACATCTGGTGTACCTACCCTGTGTTTAGAATGGTGTTGGTAGGCTGTCCTGTCCACTACTGCACTCTGCTCCTTTAAAATCTGGTTGAAATCTATGGTACCAGGGCTGAACGATTAATTGCATTTGCGATTATATCGCAATGTGACACAAAGCCTAACTCCATTCAAATTACTCAAGCAGTATCAGCGTTCATCACGAAAGATATGATTCCTCTCAGTGATACACATATGATACAGTAGGATCACTATGGCTGTTAGTGCCATACTTTTTCTGTTAGGCTACTGACTGGATCAGAAATGTTAAGACAGTGTTTCTTTTTCTTTTAAGATTTACATTTAGATGCGTGAGTTCTAAATATTTCCGACGGCCCCCACTGCGCAAGTTTTCCCCCCAAAACGGTAGCTGGCTAGCTTTAGTTAAGAAAGTTCAACGCACATATTATTAGCCTACGTTTAGCTTTGATATACCAAAATATTTTCGAAGAGGTACAGGAGGTATGTTTTCCTTAATTTTTCTGAACTTTGTGTGTTATGTTGCTGACTGGAGATCAGTAGTATATATCTATATTTATTAATAATAAATAATATAATAATTGCATATTAAATCGCAATTGCAATATTAGTCAAAATAATCGCTATTATCTTTTTTTCCTAAATCGTGGGATACACTCATGAGAAATCTAAGCGTGGATACACAATGGAACAAAGTTTCTGCATTCGTTTGGCAAATATTTTTAAATCTGGGTGTGAAAATAGAATGGAAACGACATAATAACTTTAAAAATAGGTAGGTGGTTCTGTGAATGGTATAGTTTGATGGCTACAGTCTCATGTATTTGTGATAAGTACCCAGATTTCAAGCGTACTGTTGGCCTACTTAAAGAGTATGGCTTTTTAAATGATACCAAAGAAAAATATAATTGTGACGTAATAATTTCAAAGCTTTTATCGGCCTTCGTTTCATTCTATGAACTTTTACTATCTGTATCCTTTGTTTTAGTGCTAATCATTGCATTCCATATCAGAGAAATAGACTTTTTAATGCATTTCAAAGAAGGGTCTTATACATGAACTATGAGGACCAACCTTTTACAATAATATTTTTGTGCAGCGAGTTGATGGACGGGAATAAAATGTGTATTTTTTGAAAAACAAATGTAACATTGATATGGTCACACCTGTAGTATCCAGCCATCATGGCATCCAAAAGATTGTGTCTTTGACCAGGATGTCATGAAGTGCTACTTATGCTCAGGTTTGAATTCAGATATCTTCCTTTAATCCCTTTTATCATTTTATTAAAGAGAAATTGCATGATATTCAAGAGAGAGATGTCTTGATCGATAGGATGGAGTTAGCTTTTTATTGTTTAGAAGTTTCCTTGGTTTACACACTTCTAGTTGAGGTAAGGTACATTTAAGTGGGGTAGGAATGTAAATTGAGTTGGGTAAAGTAGAATTGAGTTGGGTGCAGCTAAGTAGGGTAGGGTGGGGTGTGTTCTGGTGTTCTATTCCAGTTTACTGGAACTGTACAAATTCAAGACCAAAGAGGAAGCAGATTGTAGACTAAAGATCGTAATTAACCAGTGGACTTTTGACTTTAGATAAGAGGTTGTTAGGAGTTTTGTAGATGCCCTTTGATAGTGCAAGGATCGTTATAGCTGTTTATAACAGCGAGTCATCGGCAGCGCACTGTACTTTTAGTCATGAGTCTGTTAAAGCTTAATCTGTTATCTAGTAGTAACGATATCAGTATGCTAAACACTCAGCCTCTGTTGATACCATGCCTATGGTAGCCTGATATGACTATGCTCTCAAGGCCTTTAATCAGTCTGTTTTTATGGAACCTGTGTAATCTTGGGTAAGAAGGCACAGTCTCTCTGTGTGTTCTCCACAGCGCTATTACATTTACATTACATTTATTCATTTAGCAGACGCTTTTATCCAAAGCGACTTCCAAGAGAGAGCTTTACAATAGTGCATAGGTCACTGATCATAACAACGAGATATCCCCAACATTGCAAGTAGTCAAACATGAATCGTACATTGTGAAAAACCAACAATAAGTGCCAAAGGGAAGAATCATAAGAGCATGGAGTTAAACAAGTTACAATTGAACAACATGAATCCTTAAAAGTGCACGAGTGTACCTGTGGAAGAGCAAACAACAGTTGAATCAGTTACAGCTAACTAGCAAGAGCAGCAGGTCTCTAAGTAAGAGTCCTTCTGATCCTGGGAGAAACTAACATCATGTCCAGCACCTTTCCTAGGTACCGTTGTATTCCCGGAACAAGTGTGTCTTGAGCCTTTTCTTGAAGGTGGGGAGACAGTCAGTGTCTCTGATGGAGGTGGGGAGTTGATTCCACCACTGGGGGGCGAGACAGGGGAAGAGCTATAGAAACGCTATAGCGCTATAGAAACAAGGACAGCCTGCCCACAGCCTTTCCTCCAGATGCTTCACTTGTTGTTGCTGTCTTGCTCCGTGTGCACTCATTAGAGATGCGTCATGTCACAACGGACAATCAATGGCTCACATCCAAGTGTTTGTCTGTGTGTTTTGAGGGATTGCTATAACGTTGGCTGGCCGTGGGCCGTTGAGCAGGGCAGCCCTCTTGTCTGAGGAGAGTAGGACGCGCATCAGCAGCCAGGGCAGTAGGGCTGTCCCCGACTAAGATTTTCTTTGGTCGACCAAGACTCGACTAACACTTGAAAATCGACTAATCGAAATGTAATTGTTTTATAAATGTCAGTATGTAACAACGTTTTTCATCAAACCATTGTGTGTGATGTGATGTATGTGACTGTTTTAAGAGATAATATGAAATAAATACATACGTAAGAAGGGAGATTGACAACTAGACAAACATAAATGTAGGCTACAAACATTTTCCCGATCTGACTCAATGTAGCTGCTGGACATTCCAGATTCAGCCGCTACAAAATAAGCTATTACCAGAGCATGTTTAAGGAGCCTTGCCACTCCTCATTAAGCCCCATTGTACCGAATTTTGTTGCAGTTCCACCACTTCCGTCTTAGGGCCAATCCCAATACATCCCCTTACCCCTTACCCTTACCCCTTGGTTTTGCGCGTTCGCGTGAGACCTAGTGGTGTCCCAATACTCTTTTTGAGCTAGGGGTAGGGCTAAGACGAAGGGGTATACACCCCTTGAAACCAAGTGAGATCGAGACCTTACTTGAAACCAAGGGGTATGCGAATACTGCGCGACCGGCAACAATGGCGGCCAGATCATCCCGATAGTCCGGTAAATGATATATTTGCGGCTTAATTAATAGATTAAAACATTATTAAAGTCTTGTTTTGTGCTATACATAGTCCTGCACATATATATTTGCAACCATTTTCATAATTGAAACGTTTCTAAAAAATCGCTAGTTTGCTATGATAATGTTACAGTGTTAATTTGCACAACAGTCCCGAATTTCTCTTACAAGCATGTCTACAGTTTTAAGTAAACTCCATTAGCAGCGAATTTCGTTTGAAATCAGTGCATAATACTACTTGCTTTGGAGATATCGATACGTGCTAGAGGATGTACACGTAACCAAGTGTCGTCCCAATTCCTAGGGCTATGTAGCCCTTACCCCTCGATTTCGAGGGCCAAGGGGTAGGGGTAAACCAAGGGGTAGGGGTAAGGGGAAGGGGTAAGGGGATGTATTGGGATTGGCCCTTAGCCTACCCCTAGCTCAAAAAGAGTATTGGGACACCACTAGGTCTCACGCGAACGCGCAAAACCAAGGGGAAGGGGTAAGGGGATGTATTGAGATTGTCCCTAAACCCCGTTGTACCGAATTTTGTTGCTGTTCCACCAGAGTTCCACTGGGAGTTCTCCTTACATTAGAAATTCTCTGCTATTACTAATAATAAGCCTTGTGTGTTGTGTCACCAGTCCTGTTGTTACCGAATGCCGATATAATACAAAATGCCTGATAAGTTATTATTTACTATCTCTTACAATGTACTACAAATCAAAAATATTGTTTGTTTAACATGCAAATCATCAGAGTGGCAGTGCGCTGATCAGTGCAGCATGCGAATTTACGTAGCTAGAAGCCGAGTGGGGAACGGTGCAACAGAGAAATATTTAGTTGTCTTGGCTGAAGAAGATAATAGGTGCGTTCGACATGGACTGCGGCTGCATGAAACGACCGGCGAGAGTAGTCGCTTGCAGTCGGGGAGGAGTTGAAAACGGCTCTGTGAAGTTGGACATTGCAGCTTCTCGTGGTTTGCTGCGTTGATGTCAGTCATGGCCGATCAAGCGCTGTTTGCTTACGTTACTTTATTTATAATTAAACTTAGTCTTTCCATTAGTAGAAGAGGTGGCCCAAAACCCTTTCTTCAACAAATGTTTTATTCAATCAAATAGTTTGGTCCGGATTTGAGCATTGGCGAAACTGAAGGTGTCAGAATAATTACAAAACAAGCGTCAAAGTTGTCGTGTGTGAGTCTGGCCAATCATGAAATAGCTGTGTCGTCATTTGAAGCCGTGCAGTTGCTCTTGAGAAAATGCGCTCGTCTACACAGCCGGCAGTTCTCGAATCGATCTCACGGTACTTTGATGGCTACGTCACAGTGACCTAGCCTCGGCGCCGTCTCAAGTCGGACAAAAAGTCTAACCACAATTCACTGTTTCAAGTCAGCCAGCTGCAGCGCTGCATGAAGCGAGGTCATGTCGAACGCACCTAATGTCATTCGATTTGGATGTGATTCTTATAATATGCATATTCATTTGTCAACCCAGCGCGTTTTAGTATGAGCGAAGTAGGGCAATTTACGGTTTTCAGGTGGTAGGCTACATCATTTTTGATGTCGGACTATGAATAAATAAATAAACCGCTGGTAGAGTTTGCATTCAACGTTTATCGAGTCACCCGGTACTTTGTAAATGTAGCCTACGTTAATGAAATGCTGCCATACCACAGATTTCTTTGCCATTTTGCCTAATAACACCGACAAAGTAGGCTATGGCAGTTAGTAGTTCGGCAGCCAATTGTGCTCGTGCCGTGTGCAAAAAAACAAAGCGCAGATGAACGAAAGGGAAAACAGTAACACCTTTTCTTTTGAATTATATATTTTTTGAGTTGCTTTAGGCCTATTTGTCTATAATCTAGCATTTCTGTAGAACATTTATTTAATTCAGCTATGGTGACACAAGCGGGAATCAGATCTCACACTTTCTTATGGCAGCTCGACTAAAACAATCTTAGTCGACCATGAGCATATCGACCAGAAAATCAACTAGTTGACTGAGTGGGGACAGCCCTACAGGGCAGCACCACCACCCAGCAACCACACACACTGCACAGCTGGAGACAGGAAGGGTAGCTGTGGTCCAAACTAGTGACAGTAGACTGCAGTGACAACCATTACGCTCTTACTAAATAGAAACTCTGACCCACCCGTAGGCCTACGCACATTTTGGAAACAGTGAGAATCGGCGACGCAGATGACCGTACTGTAGTCAGACTGCAGAAAGTAAATGTGGGAAGAACGATTACTCGTAATATTTATATATTTAGTTTTCCTCACACCCGTTTTTTTTCACTCCATTTCATCATTATCATGAAGATTAAATCCAGCAGTGTTATTTGCGGTTGTACTGAGTGATAATAATTGTTCCCAACACCTTCCAAATCAAATTTTACATGAAAATTTGGCGCTGTTTCACCATCAGATTGTCCACTACGGGAGTGCGGGAGGGGGAGATGCCCCGACTGCATGGAATACAGGATAACATCACATATACTACATTTACATCACTGCAAAACACAGTGTAGCCTATATAGATAACTAAATATATTTATTTAATACTGTGCATATATAATCATATGTCAAAAACTGGAAATACAGCCGTTAAGCTCCCGTGCAATTGCTACACTACACCGTCGTTATCAGTTCAAACTTGATTTCTGAATTAGCATTCATGAGGTGCTTTGCATTGACCATTTACGTTTAAAAGTGGGCGTGTTCAGGGCGGGGTAAAATGCTGATTCACGTACGCATGGTTTTATAAATCAGATATTTTTTTGGGGCATACGCCGTTTTAGGCTTTTCGGCGTACGTACACTTTTAGTAAGAATCCTACGCACAGTTTTATAAATGAGACCCCTGGACGCCACACGCCACCACGCCTCTGCATCATCCATTATTTTATGAAAATGTACACCTTGTCGGGCATTATCCCTTATCAGTGTTATTAATCATGTTAGCCCATTTAGTGCATGTTCCAACTATTCAGTAGACCCTGGCAGGCAGGTCTGGTTAAGGACTGCTGAGAGGTGGAATGGCAGCGCTGGTGGAGTCCTGCTGGTGGACAGGAGGAATGGGAGGGCTGGTGGAGTCCTGCTGGAGGACAGGAGGAATGGGAGGGCTGCTGACACGAGGAATGGGAGGGCTGGAGGAGGGCTGCTGGTGGACAGGAGGAATGGGAGGGCTGGTGGAGTCCTGCTGGTGGACAGGAGGAATGGGAGGGCTGGTGGAGTCCTGCTGGTGGACAGGAGGAATGGGAGGGCTGCTGACAGGAGGAATGGGAGGGCTGGAGGAGGGCTGCTGGTGGACAGGAGGAATGGGAGGGCTGGTGGAGTCCTGCTGGTGGACAGGAGCAATGGGAGGGCTGCTGACAGGAGGAATGGGAGGGCTGGAGGAGGGCTGCTGGTGGACAGGAGGAATGGGAGGGCTGGTGGAGTCCTGCTGGTGGACAGGAGGAATGGGAGGGCTGCTGACAGGAGGAATGGGAGGGCTGGAGGAGGGCTGCTGGTGGACAGGAGGAATGGGAGGGCTGGTGGAGTCCTGCTGGTGGACAGGAGGAATGGGAGGGCTGCTGACAGGAGGAATGGGAGGGCTGGAGGAGGGCTGCTGGTGGACAGGAGGAATGGGAAGGCTGCTGACACGAGGAATGGGAGGGCTGGAGGAGGGCTGCTGGTGGACAGGAGGAATGGGAGGGCTGCTGGTGGACAGGAGGAATGGGAGGGCTGGTGGAGTCCTGCTGGTGGACAGGAGGAATGGGAGGGCTGGTGGAGTCCTGCTGGTGGACAGGAGGAATGGGAGGGCTGCTGACAGGAGGAATGGGAGGGCTGGAGGAGGGCTGCAGAGAGGAGGGCTGGTGGAGTCCTGCTGGTGGACAGGAGGAATGGGAGGGCTGGTGGAGTCCTGCTGGTGGACAGGAGGAATGGGAGGGCTGGAGGAGGGCTGCTGACAGGAGGAATGGGAGGGCTGGAGGAGGGCTGCAGAGAGGAGGGCTGGTGGAGTCCTGCTGGTGGACAGGAGGAATGGGAGGGCTGGTGGAGTCCTGCTGGTGGACAGGAGGAATGGGAGGGCTGAAGGAGGGCTGCTGGTGGACAGGAGGAATGGGAGGGCTGGTGGAGTCCTGCTGGTGGACAGAAGGAATGGGAGGGCTGCTGACAGGAGGAATAGGAGGGCTGGAGGAGGGCTGCTGAGAGGAGGAAGGGCAAGTTTATTTGTATAGCACATTTCAACAAGGCAATTCAAAGTGCTTCACATGAAATCATTAAAAGTATCAAAACATAATGCAAACGAAAACAAGATTTAAAACATTAGAACATTCAATAAAACAAGCAAGAAATTGAATAAAAGTTGCAGTGCTGTTTAAGAAATAAAAATGCAAGAGTGAAATGCAGAAATTGATTGATATGCTTGAATCTGGTTCAATTAAATGCAATAGCAAACAGTAAAGTCTTATCTCAGCAGACCTGCAGCTTTTGGGGACCTTGTTCCAGATATGTGGAGCAGAAAAACTAAAAGCTGCTTCTCCATGTTTAGTTATGACTCTTGAAACACAAAGTAGCCCAATCCCAGATGACCTGAGGGATCGGGATGGTTCATAAGGTAGCAGCAGATCACAAATGTATTTAGGCCCTAAACCATTCAGTGCTTTATAAACCAGCTGTAGGATTTTATGTCAATTCTTAGGGAGGGTGAAGGTCTGACAGATGGTAGGGCTGGTGGAGGGCTAATAGATGAGAGGGCTGGCATAGGGCTGCTGACAGGAGGAATGGGAGGGCTTCTGAGAAAAGGAATGGGAGGGCTGCTGAAAGGAGGAACAGGAGGGACCCAGCTGTCGGTCCGGCACTGCACAGCAGGGTGTCAGGTTTGCAGGCCACTCCTGTGCCAAGTAGGTTAAGGTGAAGAGAAGGAGTGAGTGGCCAGGACCATCCTCCAAAACTAGCTATGGTAACCAGCTCTCCAGTACTGTGGTAACCAGCGCTCCAGTACCGTGGTAACCAGCGCTCCAGTACCGTGGTAACCAGCGCTCCAGTACTGTGATTACCAGCTCTCCATGGTTCAGGACTACTGCTCCACACAGTAACAGATACAGCAACCGGTTACACTCTACTGCATCGCACAACAATTACACCGTAATGGGTTGTAGCAGCAAGCACATAGCCCGAAGGACTTCACTTCCAAACACTGTTTCATCCCGGTCCCCACGTGTGAACACTGAATGGCAAGAAGTTCAAAGTCATGGAAAAATGAACCCACCAAACCAGCTGTGGGAAGATTTTTTTATTGAACTGGCCTACATACCTTCATACCAGCATGTTCCATGAACCACCACTGGTCATTTTAGCCCAGATTTGTCATTAAAACCAGGTCTTAGATCTCAGCCGCTCTCTCACTGCAGAAAGGTGGAACAGTAAAGATCCCCTGAATTAATATTTTAACAGGAGGGAAGCGCAGACAGCCACCTGCTAACCGAGGCCTAAACGGCCCTAACACCCCTTAAGCGGCCCAAGCCATCTCCACTTCCATCTATCTCAAGGATTACCGGCCTATCGGTTTACCCCTGGCCCCTGGGGATGCCCAGGCCAGGCCAGACTAGGACAACCCGCTTACCAAGAATGTGTGATGGGCTGGAAAACAGTAAGATAAAATAGTAAGATCTCAAATATCCACTACAAGGTCCAAGGCCATTTAGAATCTTTCCTAGCCGGCCCCAGTTCATGGCTAAGCAAACTAAGCTTCTTTGGCATTGGTGTCAAGTACAGCCCTGTTGGATTTGGGAAGCTATCTGCCATAGGTGTAATTTGCACAACCCTGTATCTACACTTGATACTTGATAAAAAATGTGAAGCCTGAAGGGTCTTGGTAATTTTAAGCCCATCTGGTATTTAAGAAGGAAGAAAAATTTACTTTCTCAACTCTCACAATGCATGTAGAGAGTGGCTAAACACACATGCACGCCAGGGCGTCCAACAGCAATCTGTTTTGCATGTTGTTTTTTATTGGGTTCTTTGCTGGGGGCAACACACGGGGAGAACTTGTTAACTCCACGCAAAAAGACCCAGGAGATACCCTGCCTGAGCATCGAGACACACCGACAGGCATCAAGCAAGGATCACACCTTCTTGTTACCAGTCCCATGAGTGGTAGTTGATAAAGGGGTAAAACCAGACAGTTATTAGGGCTCTATTCTCTTGACCCTTAGAATAACGTACAGGGCCTGTACAGTTAGCCTACCTGGTCGAAGTTTGGTAAAACGGGACCTCTGTTCTGAACGGTACTTAAACTTGAACACAGCGGCGCTAGTGGTGTTTGTGATGTCCCGTGACAGGCAGGAGACCTGATAGCCCTGACAGCAGAGCTGGATCTGTGTAGGGCTCTAATGGCAGTATCGGGTGACAAGTGACTAGACCGAGCCAGCATAAACCACTCATACTAGGCAGTCTACAGAACATAAACCAACTGCTCTGTAGCAGATGAGGAACAGACAGACAGACAGACAGACAGACAGACAGACAGACAGACAGACAGACAGACAGACAGACAGACAGACAGATAGATAGATAGAAGAGGAGTTAAAATTTGGAGGACCTTGCTGAAACCCCTTGAGGACCACAGAAGATGGATACATTTTTGGACAGCACCATACAGGAAACGCTTATGATCTCTTTCCTATTTAAGTGAAAGACAGCTTCTCTCTTGTCTTTCCTGTGCACGGGCTGTGACCTGACACCCACCGGCGGTACTGGAACCACTTCCATGATTGGGTGATAAAGAGGAAGTGATGTTTACAGCGGTTAGTCGTCCCTCACCACCAACCGTGTTCCACCGTGTGCTGCAGTCCTCCCATATCTGAACCACATCAGCCATGCACATTCCACACAACGCAAGTCACCACTTGTCAACCACCCCCCCACACAAACACACATTCTCATTGTCAGCCTAAAGTCCGGTTCATGTAATAGCTATGGTATACCATCTCTTCACCCTGCTACCCTCTGGCAGGCGCTAACGGGCCACTACAGCCCGCACCTCCAGACTGCAGAACAGTTACATCCCCAGGGCCATCACATAACTAAACAATCACACAACCCTCCACCCAGCACAACTGCACTTTTTTTTTGTGGTTGCACAAACAAATTTGGTTGTGTATCCAATGCACAATGACAAATAAAGTCTATTCTATTTGAGTACCAGTATAGAATTTGTAGCAGCTTAGCTTGCCGAATGTTAACCGCTCCTAGAAGAGGCTATTGAGTGAGTGGGGCTGTGTGGCTATGGAAAGGCATTTTTCCCAGGGAGGAGACAGTCACCTCAGCCCTGTCTGGAGGTGATTCCATACAGCTCTGTCTGAGAGAGCAGACCACTAGGGACATCTGCTGGCCAAAATAGGAGTAGCACACACAAAAAGACCTTGTCAGCCAGAAGGGTGATTGATCAAAGATTTATATTTCTTACTATGACTTGGGTGCAAATCTTGTCATGTAGCAAAATCTGCAACAGTGAACTGGAATAATATTACAGCTATTGACACCAGCATTTAGCTACCTAGTGTTTTTTCACGTTAACAGGCTTGAGAGAGAGGGATTCCTTGTTGTTTGTGCTGTTGTTTTCCCTATCTCAGGCTGTTTCAGAACCATTGAGTCAAGGGGCTGGATGCTCCCACAGGCAACCTCCCGTCAGCACTACCGTCTCCCCTGTCACAGCTTGCCAGCTAATGAGCTCTTAAAAGAGCTGAAGCTGGAACACACACACACACGTTTGCATTCTAGACAGACACAACACACACACACTACATTGCTCGATAGACTGAGTGGGACAACAAAAAGCAATCAATAAAGCTCACCATGGCTGAGTAAGACTTCATTAGTGCCGCCTCCTCTTTCTCTTTGTATGTCTTTCTTATTCTGTGTCTCTCTCTCAGGTTGTACCCCATCAAGGAGGTTCCTGTGGAGACAGAACCCCTCACAGACTGGCTGTATCAGAGGTTTGTGGAGAAGGAGGATCTGCTAGCCCACTTCTATGAAACAGGTTAGTAGCATCCACACCTGCAGAACAGCACTGTCTATCCAGCCTACTGACCAACCACACCTACCTGCCTCTCTAAACCCACAGGAGCCTTCCCGCCACCCAAGGGTCAGAAGGAGGCTGTTTCCCGGGCGATGACCCTTGACCTCATGTGGCTGTGCATCATCCAATCTCTGGCCTTTGCCTCAGGCTACATGTGGTACAGCGTTCTCCAGTACTTCTACTGCTGTCTGTTCTGAGTGCACTGGAGGAGGGAGGGCGAGGGGAGGTGCAGAATCCCACCAGACCCTCTGCTCCTCACACCTCTCCCACGATGGATGAATGTACATTTGCAAAATGGAGGGACTGGGGTTTTTTAAAAGAGGAAGAAGAAAACTAAACAATGCAGAGGCGCCCACTACCCCTTGTTCCCTTTTCTCTCCCCTATCCCGGATACATGAGTACACACAGACACAGTTGATCAGCACCATACATATGAACATTATTATGTTTACACATTCTGCTAACTCAGCACACTGATACAGTACACTTGGTAAGATACAGTAGATACAGCATCACCCCACACACACATACACACATTTTAATGTTTACACGTCTTTACACACTTTCATAAGACACACACATTACAACGGTTTTTAATTCCTAAATGAGAATGAGACTCAGGACTACCCCAAGAGGTCATTCTGGACTGGACTCTCCTGTATCCTGGTTTAGTAGTGTTACTGTGTTTCGTATGTGTGCGCGCAGATGTCTGAGTGTCAACATCATGTCTCCCTCTTACTGCCCCTGTTGAACCCTTCCTCCCTGGACGTCTCCCTCCAAGCCTGCTGAAACCCTCCAAGCCCCCTCCCCCCCAGAGAGAGGAGTTGTATGTGTTGCGGAACTACACAGCCTAGCCCTCCTCTGGCCTTCATTGCACTAAGGATCCATAACTGCACTCCCACCCTGGGAAATATTCCCAAACTGTAGAAGTTGGTATTTTATTATAATTTGTCCTTTCTTGTTTGTCTAGTTTTGTTGGGTCCTGTCCCCTTAAGACCTAACAGCCATTTTAATTTGTCTTCGATGTTGTTGCTGTCTGTGGTTCCCCTCAATACTTTGTTTCCGGAGCCTCAGACTGTATTCTGAGCTGGTCGAAGGATCTTGTTTACACTAGTGGTCCTTCTGGGTCTACAGGGACGCTGGCTGGGCCGGGCAGGGGGTGGTCAGGCTCTGGGAAGGACTGCTTCCATGACAGACAAACATGGGATTGGGGGGAGGGGTAGCAGAGGTGAAGGCCAGGATTTTGTGGGGGGAGGCAGGGCCAGAGAAGTGTCCAATAGCTGATGACGGAACCCCTGATGGCACAAGCGGCAACACCATGGGGGGGGACTCCCGGAACAGGGATCCACAACACCCCTCTTCACTTCCTGGGTTCTCATGAATATTTAGTTACACACACAGGCACTTGTGCACAAGCTCACCTCTGCAGACACACAGAGCCAGCGTGGGTCTCTGTATGTAGGATAATCTCAGCGAGCCAGGGAAAGAAAGGCAGAGGGACTGAATTCCCCTCATTGGACTCCATAGTTTTACAAATGTTTAAGCCATAAGCTTTGTATAATGGAGTGAGAAAATGACCCGATGGGAGATAAACTAAATCTTTTTATAAAAACAACTACCCTAATGCTCGGAATTCAACATTTTTGACTTAAAGATTCATAGGAGTCATTACTGTAAATTGACAGCATAACCTGCCTGAGTGAGTGTGTGTGGTTGTCTCCCCCCTTTCTTTCTATATATATATAATTAATGCCGTGATAACGCTCTGACATCGGAGTTGACGGCAAATCACTGTTAGTGGTCAGATTTCGTTTTTAAGTTACTTGAACTATTGTCCTTACGTCATTGTTTAATCTTGTACATAACAAAGTTGAGGAAGACTTCATTGTTTTGAACGACTGCAAAGTTATCTCTCATATTTGGTCCTTACCATTTCTGATTTAGTTCGAAATATCATGAATGTGGAAAAAGAAAAGGGAGAAAGGGCAAGGGTTTTTTGGTGTGACCTCTGACCTGGATGTTATTGTGTTGGTCCAGGCTCCCTGCTCCTGCACTGTCTCTGCTCATTAACACTCGCAGACCCAGTTCCTACCACCCCCCCCACCCCCGCCTGTGGGCTGAGGGGCTGCAGTGATGTCGACCAGAGTCATCTCTAACTATGGTAGTCCCCCCTAGCTGGTCCTGAAACGTCAGTGGAGCAGGCTGGGGGGGATCAAGGAAAGTCTCATGGTCTGTTCAAAGGGGACAGAATAAAACTGGGCAGTTGTTAAAGAAATCACTTTTCACTTTGAAGGGAAATTAAGACGCGTCCTTGCAATGATGCAGCTCCCAGTTGTTATAAACGTTAATCATGTATGACATTGTATCATGTAGTAAGGTGAAACACTAAAGACAAGCTGTACCGGTTACGGTAAATGAAGAATTCACTAGAGTACGTTTGGTAGGGATTCCTCTAAATATGGAGAGGAAGAGGCTGTTATGAAATGCAGAGAGGGCTAGCTGGCTTGGGAGACTATGAACCCATTTCAAGACAGGCCATAAATATGGTTTTGCCTAGCAGCCGTTTGAGATTGCCCTTCAATGTGAGAGTGATGAAGTAAAACATGCTTTTTTATTTTTGACTGTCGCTTCAAAGAATGCAGGGAAAATATTATTTTCCTAGATATGGTTTTAGGAAGGAAAGAAATACTAGGAATTTAAACAAATTGTATTAGAACTGTCTGTAATTTTCCATTTTGTACTTCTCCTTTTCTTCCTAGCTACACAGCCATTTTACAACACAAATAAATTGTGCTGGAATAAATCTGATGGTTATAAAGATCCCAAAAGCCTGTTTGTTTTGTTTCTGCATAAAATATTCCAATGGACATCCACTGTAAATATTGACTGTTGATGTGTCACGTTTACTTGTAGGACAGTTAGCATTTGCATGTTAGGAAGAACATCTGCGGGCAACTACAGCTAGAACATTTGAATGCAGGTCAAGAGGTTGCAATTCAGATCCTCCCTGTGTGTTGCTTTGGATAAAAGTGTCTACTAAATTAATACATTATTCAACTAGTATATTGCCATTTTGTTTGCATTGCTTTCACCACACATGGTACAATATGTATATGCAAATCCCGGTTTTACATAAACATGAATAGACGTAAGTTAGCAGACTGTATTTGTGCGTTCCAGCAATGTGTGCTGATGGTTCTTTTTCACACTGGCATTGGCACTGATGTGGAGTGCAGTCTCCAGGTAACTGAAACCTGTGTTTGCTTTGGTTTGTACCTGTTGTTTAACTTTGACATATTTCACTGGCAACCCAGAGCCAATGGCTTACATGACATATCTGTTTTCCGCTATGAAATCCGGTCTATTATGTCTCAGGAAGGAAATGCTGGCACGCTTTTTGCACAACAGTATCTTTTACTGCCTTTTCCCTTGTGGGCCAACTGACTGGCATCATGTTGTATTATTCAGATTGTAGCCTTTTTGTGTTTTACCATCATGTACACTTCAACTGCTGGGTGAAAACCCTTGCTGAAACTGCTGTGAATCCAGACTGGCGTGATAAACGTGTTTAGGGCAAACAGGAAAGAGAAGATGGCCTGGCATGTCATTTTCATACTAGCTGAAGTGATGAATAAGGGGGAGGGGGGCTGGGTCACCAAAAGAACCACATGCTGCAGGCAACCAATAGGAAGGGGGGGGGGCAGGCAGGGGGACCTGCAGGGGGACAGAAATAGTCATGGTTCCTGAGGCCAGACAGATGAATGTCAGAGCCTAGGGCGTCCATGTTGGAGTGATGCTGGGCTAGGGGCATTAGGTTCATAAGGTTCTTATAAGATAATCCCCCACACATTCACACAACTGACTAACAACACACCTCACCTTCAGGTCTTGTTCCTTGAGACGGAACTGTGAACCTTTCATTAGAGTCTTGGCGGCTGTGGAGATCTCCGTGTCCCCTCACTCACAACTCCTGGGGGGGCAGGATGACTTCTAAGTGGCCTGCGAGGCCCCCGTCAGTGTCAGTTCTCCCTGCAGCATCCCACTGTTGTTTTTACGCATGGAGAGTGATGTCACTGCCATGAACCTTGTACAAATGACCTTTTGCACAGACAAGATGGTTAGCTTCTCTCACCCTGCTGCTATCTGGGAAACGTGTCGCACATTTTCGCAAATGAGAGCTGTGAGCAGGGGCGGACTTAGCTACGGGCGACATGGGCAGCCACCCAGGGTGGCATCTTGCTGGGGGCGGCACAGGGTGCCCAGACAAAAACCATAAAAATCTGAATGGTGTCATTCGCACGATCGGTCTCTATCACTCATTTGCAAGTCACGTAAATTATAGCCATTAATGTCACCTTGTGGGACAATTCGCCTTGACGTGAACGGGCGTGAGTGGGCGCCTTTATTTGTAGTTTGTGAGCTAGGCAGACTTCTGCCTGGGCTGGGAAGGTCTCCCACTCAGAAGCACAAGATGGGAAGGGGGGCAGGGGAAAGTTGAACTCAGGTCTCCCCACTAGAAGCACGAGGGGGTAATCTATCAAATAGCACACCTCTAACTTTGTACAGTATGCATATAGTAAAATCTGTCACACTACGAAATGCTACCAAATTAACCACAACTCATAACACCGAGAATACATCATTTCACAGATATATAGTTGCATTTTCTTCTGTTTTCTGCGAAATCTAATAGGAACTAATATACAACCAGTCTGCACACCACCAAGGTGAATTGACCCTTGGTTGACAGTGTAGGGGCGGAGTGTGTGTGTGTGTGTGTGTGTGGGGGGGCTTCTGGAGCTTGAGCCCTGAATGTTTTCTGCAAAGCCCCGAATCTTTTGGGTAAAAATGTGTGTTGTAATTTTCGGCATATATAACTATTTGAGTCTGACGTAATGTTTATATTACATTAAGCTCCAAAAAATACTTTATTGATCTTACAGTGTGGTAAACACTGTGGTAAACACTGTAAAGGTAAACACAAACACACGCGTGCTACGAATCGGCAGTGCGAGGCATTCTATATTAAAATATGAGACTGGTTCTCAAAAAAGGCGTACGTTTTCTACCCTTGACGTTCGTGTGTCTTTACCGCCACCTTGTGGTGAGAAAAAAAGGCTTTTTCAAACCCGCGTTACGGTCGCGGGTTTCATATGCGTAGCAACCTTGGTAGGAACCCAAGCTTACCTCTTCATGAAGGCCAATCAGAAGGCCCGAGTGACATTGGAAGACCAATCACATACAAGTATTTAGGCACCAATTTGAAACAAGCTTAGCTACTCTTCCTACTTGTTTTTGTCAACGTTAACGCGTTGTTTACGCAGCAACGAGCAAAATAACCAGCTGGATCTAATATATGTAAAAGCTAGATCTTATCTATATTCTGGATTATGTAAAATAAACCGGTAAATATACAGATTTGGAAAGAATAACGATTTTACTTCTTGACACTATCTTGTATAGCTTGTTTGTTTGAACCGTTGTTTAACTACAGTAGCTACTGTAGCGGACACGAAGCTAATTCATTGGCCATAACCGCTTTGCTGAAAAAATGCCGTCCCGTGTTGAGGATTATGAAGTTTTGTATACCATAGGCTCCGGCTCGTATGGCAAATGTCAGAAAATACGGAGGAAGTCTGACGGAAAAGTAAGTGTTTCAGGTACTGTAGCTAGTTTGACTAGCTAGCCTCTAGGCTAGCTATTTGACTTGTCACGTGACATCCATTATACATGTTTTACTGTTACAGTACTGTCAACAATGAAAGTACTAGGCTAGCAACAGCATATGAAATCCACTCTAATAGAATTGAAGCATGTCTAATAATAGACGGACACCCCATTTGCATAGATTTTAGTTTGGAAGGAGTTGGACTACGGTACCATGGCCGAGGGTGAGAAGCAGATGCTGGTGTCCGAGGTGAACCTCCTACGGGAGCTCAAGCACCCAAACATCGTCAGATACTATGACCGCATCATAGACCGAACTAATACAACCCTGTACATTGTCATGGAACACTGTGAGGGCGGCGATCTAGCTACCCTCATCACAAGATGTGTCAAACAAAGGTTTGTTCTTATTTATTTATTTTTACATTTGTGTTTGTACTATGAGATTTTACAACCTTGAAGCCTTCTAACTTTGCAAGGCTGACACGATGTTCACACTGTATAATGAACACATTCATTGGAAACGGATGGCATGATGATGTTGTGCTACTTATCAGAGGGGTTGTGTTTTATAACTGTCTTCTTTATACTTGGCAGGCGTTACCTTGAGGAAGAGTTCATCATGCGTGTCATGGCACAGCTTGCGTTGGCACTGAAAGAGTGCCACAGGAGAAGTGATGGAGGTGCCACTGTATTACACAGAGACCTGAAACCTGCTAATATCTTCCTTGATGTAAAGCAGAACATCAAGCTTGGGGACTTTGGCCTAGCTCGCATCCTTAACCACGACACCAGTTTTGCAAAGACTTTTGTTGGGACCCCTTACTACATGTCTCCAGTGAGTCCTTTTTTTTATCTCAGGATGTGGGAAGGGGAAACCCAATTAGGTTACACTAGACTTGTAATGTCACCTTGTGGGACAATTCGCCTAGGTTACAAGACTAGGTTAGACTAACACTGTTGCTTTGTTTCAGGAGCAAATGAATCGGATGTCGTACAACGAGAAATCAGATATCTGGTCATTGGGATGCTTGCTGTATGAACTGTGTGCCCTATCGTAAGTTGTAATATAGATATAGTTTTTATTGTCATTCAACAGTACAGCTAATGTGCACATAAGAACAATATGTTGTTTTACTGGCTCCTAAGTAGTGCTGTAACAAAACAACAACAAAACTGACAGTACTCCTGTGTGGAGTGAATAAAAATAAAGGCAGATAGATACCATATAGCATATAAATATTGCACATAATAAATATGGGTATTGCACATATTAAAAAGACAGCCTATTTAATACAAAAATCCCTTGCAAACAGCGGCATATAAAACCAATCCACATGAAGCTCGCTGTAACACATTGAGATGTAGTGATTAGGGGTTATTTAGAATTCAGAAGTCTGATGGCTTGTGGAGAGAAGCTGTTGCAGAATCTGGCTGTTCTGGCCCGAATGCTGCGGAACCTCTTGCCAGAGGGCAGCAGTGAAAACAGTTCTTGATGTGGATGGGTGGGATCTTGGATTATATTTTGGGCCCGAATTAGACATAAGGTCCTGGATGGAAGGCAGTGAAGACCTGATTATCTTTTCCGCTGTCCTCTAAATATATATTTTCTATACTGCTTCTTCTGCCAATACTAGTTGGAATGTGACGTTTCTGTGTATCCCATGCAGGCCCCCTTTTACAGCATATAACCAAAAAGAACTGGCAGAGAAAATAAGAGAGGGCAAGTTTAGAAGGATTCCCTATAGATACTCCGAAGAGTTGAATGCACTCCTGTCCAGAATGCTCCACTTAAAGGTTTGTAATAATTATATATATATATATATACACACATTATTTTTTGTAGCTTTTTATACTTTAAAAAGATGCAGGCAATGGCATAGTACGTGTGATATATCAGTTTCTTCAGGTTAAATACTTGTTTAGGTCTTTGTAGGCTGTTGTTTTGTTGACTCAACAAAGCCGGGCCCTGTTGCTAGGACTACCTGAGGCCCTCTGTGGAGTCCATACTCCAGAGCAGCCTGCTGGCAGGCGTGGTTGCCGAGGAGCAGAGGAAGGTACAAGGGCGACAGCGGAGGTCAGCTGATCCAGAAGTTCCTAAAGCAGCAGAGCCTGCCCCCACGCTGGCTGCAGAGTTGAGGCTGAAGGAGAAAGTGCTGCAGGACAGGGAGAAGGCTCTGAAGGACCGTGAGGAGAGACTTGAAAGTAAGCCCATAGTCATGTAGTAGCTGGAACACCTTCCACTTAATGTGCTTGGTCATGCACTGATCTTCTGGATTGTGTGTCTGATACTAACAGAGAGAGAGCAGGAGCTCTGCCTTCGAGAAAGGCAGTCCAATGAGAGACTCGCCAGGTATCTTAAAACAACTTCCTATTTCAGCACTACAAATATAGCACACTGCGACCACAAATTAGCAGAATATTAGCATTTTATCCCTCCACCATACATATGTATTGTTGTCCTTGATTTTGCATCCTAATTCCTTTGCAATATAATTGTCGTTTTTCCCCCCCCAGAGCTGAGAGTTTGCTGAAGAATTACAACATCCTGAAACAACAAAAAGGCCTGGCACAACTTTATACTAATAACATAGGTATGGGAGTCAGAGGAAATCCCTTTGAGCCACTGAATATAGACAAGAATTGACAATCGCATGTTGTATTCCGCAAATGGAAAGGAGAAGGGGATTTTATTTCAGTTTAACTGTATTATTTATGTATTTAACGTTGTAAATAAAAGTTGATCTTAAAGCACAAAAATATGGGGGCAAGGCAACAAAAGCATGTTTCACTGTTATGTTCTTAGAGATGCCATAAAAGGGAGGATGCACGTTAAAGTCACTCTTGGAACATCTCACACAATATTCCTATTTTTACTTTGGGGGAGTTATAGGTTATAGGGGGTTATAGCTAGCTTATTACAGAGATATTGATGCAATATGAATCTGAACAGTTTATGTCTGTTTTTGACACCTGGTCTTTAGATGAGGGAGAGGAGAATGTGTCCCCGGGAAAGAAGAAGGTTCACTTTGCTGGAGACGGCAAGGAGAACCAGCAGGCTGGCTGTTCTCAGACCCTGAAGACCCAGGAACTGCTGCTGCACAAGAGGCTACAGACAGCCAACTTACGTGCTCAGGCCCTGGGGGAGGTGGAGAGAAACTACCAGCGCAAAAGCAGGCAGATCCTGGGAATCCGCTAGCTCTGCCTGGTCCAGGCCTTACTTCTTCAGCTCCGACTGAATTAGAATCAAAACTTCTGATGGCTAGTTCCTTTGTTGCCCTTAAAATATTAAACTTTTAATTTATTTATGTTGCACTGGGTCATGTTAACTGTGGTTATGGTGAATCTCAAATGTTGAGGTTGCTTTGTATATTTAGGTAACAGAATTACTGTGAAATTTTAGTTTTAAACATTTAAAGACCAGGGGGGTGTTCCATCGACGTCGATTAAGGATAAGCAAGACTTATTTCGCCAAGTCTCGCTTACTTCAGCGAGAGTTGCATTCCATTAAAGTGGCTTATTCTAGTTCTAGCTACATAACCGAGGAACTAGCCTGCTCCGTGTCAGGCTAAAAGTCGAGCTAAATTCAAATGTTAATGTTGCAAATAATCTCAAACAGGCAGAAACACGATGTCAAAAGACAGTTCCGTCAAGTAAATTCCTGTGCGCAAAGCACTTTGTTTGGAAACATAAGTGCAGACTTTTTGAAGTGCAGACATGAATTAATTTACGTGTTTACTTAATCTCCAAAGAATGTATTAAGTTCAATAAACAAGTTAAAAAATAATGTCACTTTAACTGTTTTCAAAAGCCAAAATGCTTCCCTGACCAGTATATGTGGAAGAGGTATAGGTTCAGCAGGCCCAGCATAGTTTATCTTGATAGATTTTATTGTCATTCTTAAAAAATATATGTAGAAAAACACTTTAGCAACTCTTAAGGATGGCAATGAACACATAAGGAGAGTAGTAGACTATAATAGTAGAATTTAGGGTAGTAGACTGCAGTCTATGTAGGTAGGCCTAGACTATGTAGTCTGCAGGAATCACATACAAGGAAGCAAACTCACTGTAGCCAAGCCTTGACCACTGTTCAGTCTGTCTGCATCTCTGTGTGTCTTTGCATGTGGGACATTCTTGAACAGGGTTGGTGACTTAAAAAGATTTAGCAAAGGCAACTATGCCAGGAAATATGAAGGGTATACCTTGCTCCAAAGCAGTACCTGAATATTATCATCAGTTTTCCAGGTCATCTTGAAACACAAAGAATCAAGGAGACTTTTTATTCATTTGTATAAAGTATTTTCATTGTTTAAAGTAGCCTATATGTTGACCAGCCTCTATATTACTTCATCCTTTCCTTCTGGCCTCCCCAATATTATAGGTGCCAATATTACTGTCCCCATGGGTGTATCCTGGTGCCCCCAGGGTTGAACAAGCGTTTCTAAAATGCTCTCTAGAGTGGCAAAAATTAGACCCAGTGCCCTACTGTCTGCCATTCACATTGTGAAATATGCTTGAGTACCCAGGGTGCCCCTTAACGCAATACATGATATTGTGCCTTCTTTCAAAACATGTCTTAATGAGTTCCTTTACATTTATTCATTTAGCAGATGCTTTTATCCAAAGCGACTTCCAAGAGAGAGCTTTACAAAAGTGCATAAGTCACTGATCATAACAACGAGATATCCCCAAACATTGCAGGTAGTCAAACATGAAGCATACATTGTGAAAAACCAAAACTAAGTGCCAAAGGGAAGAATCATAAGAGCATGTTAAACAAGTTACAATTAAACAATTAAATGTACCTCAAATAAATGCAAGAGTGTACCTGTAGAAAAGCAAGCAACAGTAAAACATTTCACAGCGAGTACAATCATTTTAAATCAGTTAGTAGTAGACTTTATAGTAGAGAAAATGTGATGCATTATTACCCTATAGACCACTTTCAACCCCTACGTCACACGACTGTCAAGCTGGCTCAACTGCGCATGTGGGTTGCAAAAGACGAACTTCTCCCGGGTATAATACACTTGGAGTGTCGATCAGGTCATCATATATCTCTGTTCACTGGATTACAGGGCTTGACATTAACTTTTTGAGGCACTTGTCCTTTGGACGAGTACATTTACATTTCACTTGTCAATGCACAAAAGTCACTTGACCCCCATAGCTTTAAATAGCCTGACCAAGTGATCGGGCAAAACTAGCCGGAGGTCGCTTTCTCAGGAAAATGAGTAATGAAACAGGCTCGGATAAAGAAATCCAATATGCTGGCTATCTTCAGCAGGCTCGTATCTACGTTAGGCAGTCCTCTCTGACGTTTCTGGAGTGAAATACAACATTGTGCACACTGCCAGTGAGCGACGAGTCTGACTGAGGCTAATGGGGACGCAGTCTCACACTCAAATTGCCAGTTTAAACAAATCACAAAAATAATCGGACCAGCTGGCTAAAAGCAGAATTCCCATATCTCTTGAAAGCTGCCCTGCTCGACTTTTTAGATGTCGAATTGACTGTAAAACTGTAAAATTATGAACTTTGTGACATGACGCGAAGACATGGCTGCCGCTCCACTATGCGGTCTATACCGGGCGACATTCTCACTCAAATGTCCAAGACTTTCGTGACCCAAATCAAAATTCTGATGCGACAGATCAATGGGGAATCGCTTTTTCTCTCTTAAGGCTGTCCTCCTCTGACTTTTTGGTCTTTTAAATCTAACTATTTGTATGATCAGTGTGGTCCTTTTGCCATTGTAAATGGTATCCTTTCCCGGTTTTCTGCAACCTAGCTGCGCGCACATCCTGAATGTTTACAAACATGAAATTGGTCTATAAGGTGCCCTTACTAGGGTCTATTTTAGTCATGGTTCTTTCCCTTTTATCTTAAAGCTCAGCATTTAGCTGAGTCAGTTAATAAATGTGTGTGGCAAAGTTAATTTGAAGTAATTAATTAATTTTGTTCAAGATGTGAAGACAAAAACATTATCAGCCCGCATCGAGTGCAATTAACCAGGGCCGTCTTCAGTGTTTAGAATTGTATCCTACAATTTTAAATTGCTGCCACGTTCTTTTTTGGGCTATTAGGCTACTCTCCATCTCCTGTTGAGAATATTGGCCATAGGCTAGGCTACTGTCAGAACGGTTTCAGACAGCTCATGAAATTACGCCAATTACCAGTAGGCCTAACTGCATAGGCTATAGTTATGTTAAGTAGCCTACATTTGGTAGGTCTACAATTTACGCGATTTTAACGGTCGTAATGGTTTGGTAAGTTGTCTCTCTTGCGGCATTGCCATTTTTGGAGACAACTTTTTTTTTACTCAAAATATCAATTTACGCTGCTGAAAATAACACACTAGCTTGAATTAGCGTTGCCTGTTAGTGGAACGGAACGTTAGTGGAACCATGGATATATATATATATCTATGAGTGGAACGGCTTGAGGCTTGACGTTTAACCAAGTGAGACTTGTAGGCCTATTCGTGTAATAAGCGTGACTTGCGTTAGCGACGTTATGGAACACCCCCCTGATGTCAATACGTAGGCTACCTATGTTTGTTGGTTTGGGAACATTACATTTTACATTACATGTATTCATTTAGCAGACGCTTTTATCCAAAGCGACTTCCAAGAGAGAGCTTTACAAAAGTGCATCACTGATCATAACAACGAGATATCCCCAACATTGCAAGTAGTCAAACATGAATCATACATTGTGAAGAAAAAAAAATGTGCCAAAGGGAAAAATCATAAGAGCATGAAGTTAAACAAGTTACAATTGGACAACATGAATCTAAAAGTGCACCTGTGGAAGGGCAAACAACAGTAAACTACCTCACAGCGAGTACAAGAATTTTAATCAGTTACAGCTAACCGACAATAGCAGCAGGGGCCTGTACTACGAAGCAAGATCAACATGCTCTGGATTACTCTCAGTTACCCGGCTACACAAAGCGAGACAATCGCAATCACGATAAACGGTATCACGACGGCGGTTATCAACTCTCTAACTCAACCCAGATCTTTCTAATCTAGAGATGTGCGCGTTCACATAAAGGGGCGGTGTTTGCACCGTATATCCAATCGCAAACACGGACAAAACAAGAGCCGCATATGTCACGGAAGAGGAGCGGACATTCCGGACAATAATCGTACAAACTTTGTCTACTCCTCCTGCGTGAAATATTGTTACACAAACATATCAGGAATACAGACATATGATACAGGCAAAAATCAACGAATTCGCTGCTGCTAAACTGGTAGAAAATAGCAGACGCTTTAAATGCGTAAGATACATGACCTATTGATATCACTGTCCCAGGCACAAGATGTGACCATAATTACACGTGTGCATTCCATAACGTTAAACTTTTGTTGCTCTATTATTTTAGTTGCAACCCTGGCAGTGGCAAACGATCGTGGGAGCAAATAAAAAATAAAAATAAAAACATAATTCAAAACGGTAAGTAGCAGTAGGCAATACTTACTGGCTTAATTGCCAGTACCTTTTGTAGGATATTGGTATAGCTACAAAGGGCCCATAGAACAATGAAATTGCTTGCAGCCAACAGGAAGAAAAATTAGTCAAAGACAACTGGGGGGGCCCTCCTCCACAGGACTTCACTCTTGCTGAGGAGCTGGCCCTCTCAAGCTATCAGGGTCGCCCCATGATGGAAGGAGTGGAAGGGGGCATTTCTTCAGACACTGGTGGCAGCAGCTCGGAAACCCAGGCGTATGTTTCAAGTGATCTATGTGACCATGTTCATTCAACAATTATTTATAAATATTGAAGTGAAATGTAGAATCAGAAAGGGATTTATTCGCCATGAAAGTTTGCACAGACAAGGAATTTGCTTTGGCAGGAAGGTGCATACAATAAACACATAGGAACCTTAAATTTAAATATGTGGACTATACTAAGGGTACATAAACTAGCAATACTGAGTGGAATGTATTGTAGTGACAGGAAATATAGTGGTGTTGCTGCCACCACCCACTGTCGTCCCACTGTGCCATACTGTAATTTAAGTGTCTGTAATGACTTACTAATGGTGGTGGTCTGAACATGAGACACAAGTCCTTAAAGTGCTCATTTCAAATATAAATCAATTGATTAAATTGCTATGGTGTTAAACTCAGCAGGAAGAGGAACTTCTTCCTCCCCCTGAGCATAGGGCCTCCACTTCAAGGCCAAGACAAAGACACAAGGTATAAGCAATGAACCTTGAAACACAGTAGTCAAATGGACACCTTCAACTTTCTCCAAGTGTGCCTTACAAAGGGACAATGTTCTTTATTTGTTTCAGGTTGGAGCAGACAATGTGAGGGCCCTGTATAACAGAACCCTGGAGCTCGATATAGAGTATAAGAAAAAAAATATATACTCGATATAGAGTATACAAGGCCGGAGATAGACAAACTGGAATATGAGAAGAGATAGTACATGACTGAATGAATGACACTAAACTTAGTTACACTGACATGATATTTCTGTGTTCCTAGGAAAGGGAGAACACATGAGGATGTATTTGTTAAACTTTTTTCTACGTTTTGGTCTTTTTATACCTTTTTGTGGCTTTTTTGTTGTGTCTTTTGAGTCTTTTGTGGGGGTTTTCAACATTTCTTTCCTTCAATTACCTATTTATTATTTTTGAAAAATGCTATAAAAGAGAATAAAAGTAGTGAAATGATCATTGTACGTATACACATTGTTCTTTTTGGTTTGAAATGTTTTGGTTGAAAGAAACCCAACATTTTGATATGGAAATAATTAGAAAATGGGTCAAAGCAACCCAAGGACAGCAGAAGGGGTTTTAAGGGGAGACACGTACCCCATTGAATAGGAATAACATATCAACATGACACTACATAAAAGTAGGCTACCCTTAGCGAAATAACGCAACGCTGTGCATTGCATATGCAAATTCTAAGCATCGCTAGTCTATGTACTTTTAGTATAGTTAGATCTCATATTATTTTTGGGGGATTCCTATATGTTTAATGTATGCACCTTCCTGCCAAAGCAAATTGCTTGTCTGTGCAAACTTTCATGTCGATTAAAACCCTTTTTGATTCTGATGTTTTGGCTGTTCTGAGCGCACCTCTCAATATCCGCGCACCAAGCTCCACATCTTCTGTGAACGGTAACGCCATTATCCTCGAAAATGAGTTAGTGGGCGGGGCTTTTATACCGGTTGATCTCTGATCTCCAACTATAACCTGCTCCCGACCAGGTTAGCCGTTCAGCATATGTTACCATGGCGATCTACCCCGATAACAAGTGATCCACCTTCGTAGTACAGAAAACCCTGGGTTGAACCTGAAGTTACCTCGCTAACGCCAAATCTTGCTTCGTAGTACAGGCCCCAGGTCTCTAAGTAAGAGTCCTTGTGATCCTGGAAGAAACTAACATCATGTCCAGCAGATCTTTCCTAGGTACCGTTGTATTCCCGGAACAAGTGTGTCTGGGAACATTAAAAGCAGCTGATTACTCTGATGCTATAATTGCTGTCCTTGAATTTCCAATCATTCCAATCAGTCAAATTGTTTTTCTGATTTACTCAGATCGAATTGATTGACTCTGTAGTCAAACGACAAATTGAACGCTAATGCAGTTTGAGTACCTCCCACAAGAGGTCATCAATTGTCTTTAATGTAATGTTATCTGTTAGGCTACTGCTATCAACGCTTTTCTGCATTTTAGTTGAATTCGTTGCATAAGTACCCTTTCCTTCTTACCATCCTGTAGATAAGCAGACGAGTCACTCTTGAGAAGTAGATACTTTTCTTCTGTCGTTAGCTAAGTACAGTAAGTCTACAGTCCTTTTCTTGACTCATCTTCTAAAAGACAACCCACAATAATCGTTTAAAAACATTGCTACGATTTTTACACGGTAAAAAAACATGTTGGCTTGCTTTCTAATACTTTTTAAACTGAAAGTCTTTCTTGAAAATATGAGATAGTCGTGGATAAAGGGGACGTTTCTTTTGTCTGTGCACACCTTCCTAAAATTCAACAGGATGGCTCGCCTGTCGTCAAGTCAAGAGATGCTCTCCGTACGTTTACATTACGCAACATGCCTACATAGCAACGCCGTTGTTAGGCCATGGGGCTCCTCCTAGTTGCGAGATTGTTATACAAATGACCAACCAAATTGGACTAAGTCTGCTAACGTCCAATCCTATAATACCGGGGCGTGTCTGACAATTCCTTGTTCCGTGTGGAAACTTTACCGGCTCGGGTGCAAAGTTTCAGCCGTCTGCAAATCGAAGTGTATAGTCAACGTATTTGTAAAATGCTGCTGTGTTCTTATAATAGGTGAATCGCAGTCTGTCCGTGCGTTACTTGTGACAAAGAAAGTCTAAATATTGTCAGCTAGGTGACGAATTGTGAATATACCGTTGATCAATAACGACGTGGACTCGATACGTGCTGGAATCACTGTGATTTAGCCAGCTAGCTAGACTAGCTAACCGCTTCATTGACGCGCATTGTGTTCTTCTAGAAAGCCTGTTAGCTGTTTACTAGGGCTGAGAGCTAGCGGCAGACGAGTTTCAGAGAGACATATCAGTACGATGGGAGAAATGGCTTGTGAGCCTAACCGTGTTCGGCTGCTCTGCATGCTTTCATTGACTTTTGGATTTTTCATTGTGGAAGTGGTCGTAAGCCGGATCACTGCATCTCTGGCCATGCTTTCGGACTCGTTTCATATGCTATCCGATGTCATAGCGCTGCTCGTGGCTTTGATTGCTGTGCGTTTTGCCGAGAAAACTCAAGCGACGAATAAGAACACATTCGGATGGATCCGGGCAGAAGTGATGGGGGCTTTGGTCAACGCCGTCTTCCTCACTGCTCTTTGTTTCACAATAATCTTAGAGGCTATCGAGCGTTTCACAGAGCCAAATGAAATTGAGAAGCCCGAGGTAGTCATCGGTGTTGGGGCCGCAGGTCTCCTGGTGAATCTTCTTGGGCTCTGCTTGTTCCACGGACACGCGGGCGGTGGACATGGCCATTCTCACGGAGGTCATTCCCACGGAAGTAAGAAAAACAAAAGGGGTAAAATATGCAAGTCTGAAAGACCTTCGGGCGAGGAGACCAACAACCTGGTGGGACATCATAACAGTCCAAATGGCGTGAATACCGAGATACGTAGACATGGTACGTAAATTATTAAATGTAAATGTTATTCATCACAGACGCTTCTATACATGTTCTAGAAAGTAGTCGTATAGGCCTACTTGTTATTTCAAGCTAGTGTTGCAATAAACAAGGGCCATCACACCCCAACAACCACGATATTCACAGCCTCATCAATAATTAACATGTCTGGTTCCGCTGTACATTGTTTTTTCTTAAAACCATACTACTACAAGGTAATATGAAACCTTACAATACAAGCCCGTTTGTCTGGAAATTCATGTTTTATTTGTAGCATTCAGACAACATGCAAACTTGTTTCGAGAGACCGAAATTGGGGTTTGGGTTTCATTTATATTGTAGGCACAGCGACATACAAGTGCAGGAAGGTGTATAAATGGCATATGTCGTTTTTGCATCTTTAGGGCTTTTTATAATAATAATGATCAATCCAATTTACTTTAAGCCTTGTGTTATCTTCGGGTCATTCTGATATGGTCATTGTGGCCCACCGTCGTATTGCGACAACTTTACTTTAAGTTTACTTAAGTGAAGCACTTTCCTTTAACCCTCGGCCTGTCTCAGACCCTCCACATCGCGAAGGTTAAAAGAAAGCTTTATATCTGTTTTTGTATTGGGTAAAGTTGTCGCAACACAACGATGGTTCGTTATGAACCTTTGGGTCATGTGACCCGAAGGCAGCAAAAGGTAAACTTGTGTGAGAAGACATTACCATTGTCTCCAGTTTGGGTAGGACTGTCCCCTCCCAGTCGAGTAGTTGATTGTTAGGTCGATATGCTCTTGATCGACTAAGATTTTTTTAGTCGAGCTGCTGGTGTTACCGTTTTGTTTTTTTGCACACGGCACATGAGCACAATTGTAGCCGTTAGCCTAAACTCGACCACACTATCTATGGTGTTATTGATCCTTCATGCAAAATGGCAAATCATTCTGTGTTATGGAAGCATTTTATCAAAGTACCGGGTGACTCAAAACATGTTTAATGCACACTGCCAACAACGGTTTATATTCCGTAGGTTGATGTCGAATATGGCTAAGCCTACCACTTGAAAATCGCAAACTGGCCATCGGATCATTATTTTACATTGTGTATAAGGCCCAGGATTTTTATGTTTCGGGAACGAAAGTTTTAGGGTGGGTCTAACCATCTGCATTTTATTTTGAACAACAGCCTAGTTTCTCAAAGTCGATTTGAGAGAACGCACGCTTTTAACAATTATGTCGGCTTTGGATGTGCTAAGTTGTTGACTCTTGTTAGTAGTCCGGTCCACCACTGGTCGGAGGATATTACATTTACATTTAGTCATTTAGCAGACGCTCTTATCCAGAGCGACTTAAGGCCTAATTATGCTTCTGCGTTTTTCGAAAAACGCAGAGGAGGGAACGCCCTCGTCTCCGTGGAACGCCCTCTGCGTGCTCTCCGTCAGCCCTCGGAGACCTTTTGACGGATTGACGTGCACCTCCTGAATTTTCTAACTATCCGTCGAAATTACGCAGAGAGACGGAGAGCGACGGAGACCCCCTTGGCGGTGATTGGTCCGTATTAAGAATCAGGGGCGGGGTTGCCGCTATGGGTTGCCGTGACCAACAAGACCAGGGGTGGGGAACGTCCGACCTGCGGGCCATATGCAGCCCGAAAAATCATTTGGTCCAGCCCGCCATGGCATTGCAGTGCAGGCACCATATTATTAGGTGCATTATTCGTTGGCAGCAGCACTATTTTAATATGTGGAAGAGGACCGTGGAGGCGCTCAGCGTTGCGTTCTTGCAAATCAAGCCCCAATACGTTGTTGGTTTGAGCTAAACCCGTAATGTTTACAACGTCTGGCTCCGCGCCTGATTAATACTCGGATCGATAAGCAGTCTCTAAAATGGTAGCAATATAAAAACATATACGATCCCTTTCCGTAATCATAATAACCCCCCAGAAATGTTCACTGCACACCCAGTCAAAGCAGGCTGCCCTTCCAGCTAGCATCACAAACATCACCAAAGAGATCGAAGCAGTTTTTACAATTCATATTTCAGCTAAACAGTACATGTAAATCGGCATTTGAATTCAAATGTGACGAGAAATGGGCAGTGTAGTCGCTGAAACTGTACATATTTTATTGATGAAACGGCTCATTTGTAAATTTGCTCCGAGTATTCGATAACCTATAGCTAGCATCGCAGTGCAGCGCCACCTACTCTTCTGGCGGTGAATTGTTTTCAGCACCCACAGCCTACGGAGAACTATAAACGAAGTCTATCCGTGTGTATCCGTGCGTATCCGTGAGCCCGCCCACCCGAAAACGGAGACGCAGAAGCATATTGAGGCCTTAACAGTAAGTACAGGGACATTCCCCCCAAGGCAAGTAGGGTGAAGTGCCTTGCTCAAGGACACAACGTCATTTTTTGCACGGTCGGGGAATCGAACTTCTGATTTATAGCCCGACTCCCTCACCGCTCAACCATCTGACCCCTGATATTGTGGAAGCAAATCGTGACCAAAATGAAAATGCATTTGCCGAAATGCTTTTTCATTTTAAGAATGTGGCTGCATTATTTGACCCATAAATGAAATTAGGATGCAATCATCCTATTTGCATTTGCATTTTCTTCTTCAACACTGCCCAATCTTTCACTTAATTCAAATGAAAAAGCAATAGGCATTTGACATGTAATTTTTTGAAATATGCCCCAGCAAATAGATACCAAAATTTGAAATGTCAAATTTGAACATTCAAATGCATAAATGCCGAAATGCTTTTTCATTTTAAGAATGTGGCTGCATTATTTGACCCATAAATGAAATTAGGATGCAATCATCCTATTTGCATTTTCTTCTTCAACACTGCACATTTTATACCATAATCAAAATCTGCTGCGCCGCTCAGAATGCTTTTGCGTTTTCATGTTCTACCTGCAAAGAACTGCCCATAATTCAACAACGAAAAAGCATTCTGAGAGTGACGTCAGTAGACGCTCTTTTTCAGCTCCCTGCTGACCGAGCTACCCATCTTGTTCGGTAGGGGGCGGTGTGCACGTCATTACATACACATACACATCACGTAGGCCTACATTGCAAATGTGCCAGGGAAATTGACTGAATTGCCGGGTCTTTGACGCATCACAGATTATGGCGCTCCCTCAAATTGTGTAAACAATTAGAATTAGCTGAGCAGGTAGAATCTAATAATATATCTGAGTCTGATGCCCGTGACCGAGTATAACAAGTCATAGAGAGCTTGGCTGAATACTCTGCTGTCACAGATTTACCTAATAGTAGCTCTTACACTGTTGTAGTCATTTTTTGACATCAAGTTGCTCACTGTGATGCGTCCTCTAAAGACCCGGCAATTCAATCAATTTCCCGGCACATTTGCAATGTAATGTGTGATGTGTATGTGTATGTAATGATGTGCACACCGCCCCCTACCGAACAAGATGGGTAGCTCGGTCAGCAGGGAGGTGAAAAAGAGCGGTTACTGACGTCACTCTCAGAATTCGTTGTCGAATTATGGGCAGTTCTTTGCAGGTAGAACACGAAAACCCAAAAGCATTCTGAGCGGCGCAGCAGATTTTGACTATGGTATAAAATGTGCAGTGTTGAAGAAGAAAATGCAAATGCAAATAGGATGATTGCATCCTAATTTCATTTATGGGTCAAATAATGCGGCCACATTCTTAAAATGAAAAAGCATTTCGGCAAATGCATTTTAACTTTAATTTTGGTCACGATTTGCTTCCATAATTTCCGGAACCCTCTCCTCAGGCCCCTTTTTTCATGTGTGCGCTATCCGAGGTATTACCGCCACCACTGGTCGGAGGATATTGTAGGCTATTTCCGGAACTCTCTCCTCAGGCCCATTTTTTCATGTGTATCCGAGGTATTAGCGCCACCACTGGTCGGAGGATATTGTAGGCTATTTATATTAATAGGCTTACTTACATTGAACTTCGGTTTTAGCGTAAATCAATAGTGTTTAAGATAGGGGAAATTAGCATTGCGGCTAGCGTTACGTATGGCGTTTTGGATGTCCCATATGCAATATTTAAAATTCCCATTGGCTTACGTATATAAATGCATACATTTACATCTTCCGACCAACGATGGCGCTAATACCTTTTTTGTTGCTGCAAAACATAACATGATTGCTTTATGAGAAACAATCATTTTAGCAATCTATGTAATTCACTGTATAGATCCACTTTATTTTGATATGCTCTTTCTTTTTGTAGACATGTTCATTTGCAAGTGTCACAAAAACTGCATGGACAATGGTCATTTCCAAGTTGAAATATGCGTTTCTATCCAAGTCTGCTAAATGAAACCGATAAATGATCTCCCCTCTATTTGTATCATCATTATAAAAATGTGGTGATAGCCAGCTAATTTAATCATTAAAAAAAAATATTTTATGATAATGTTCGCCATACGTAACGCTAGCCGCAATGCTAATTTTCCCTATCTTAAACACTATTGACTTACGCTAAAACCGAAGTTCAATGTAAGTAAGCCTATTAATATAAATAGCCTACAATATCATCCGACCAGTGGTGGCGCTAATACCTCGGATACACATGAAAAAAAGGGGCCTGACTTCCGGCTTAGGGGCCTGAGGGGAGAGTTCCGGCTTAGGGACCTGAGGAGAGAGTTCCGGTCCTGAGGAGGGAGCGCTGCAATTGGACCCTACTCAGACACACGCATTTCAACCAGTTCACACACCTTGTATGGCGAGCGGAAAGGGACATGGATAACCTGCCTAAGGAGACTGTCGTTTGACATCTACTTCTGGATAAGTTGCTACGTCGTTGCACTTACTTGTGGATAACGTTGTCGCCATACTTTTAAGTACATTTTAGAGTAAATTTATAGTTATAAAGTTTTTGCCAGTTCATCATTTTGGAGCTTTTAACATGGAGCAAAGGCATTGTCAGAAGATGACTTTAGTCGGTGATTCTTTAGAACATTTGTTGTCTAGCCCTTCAGTCGCTCAGCTAAATGTAGGCTAATTATTAGGCTAAAGGATGTCACACACGTTGTGTCAGACATAAGTTGTTCTATAAATTCGTAGCCCGACATAAAAAACATTTTATAGTCTGTTGACTGATCGCGTTGTTGTAGCCTACCCAGTCAAAGGAATAAACACACAGGAACATCATGAACATTCAATGGTCTAGCCAGTTATCCTGGCAAAACATGTAGCATAATGTTCTTTAGTTATTGCCAGGACACAGTCCAAGTAGCTAGGCATAGGTAAAATTGAAAGCTAAAGGCCAATTTATACTTATGTCGCAGACACTTTTGAAAAGTTCGCAGACGAAAACAAAAAAGTGTCGCTCAGGCTGCTGCATTTATACTTCGGCAAACCGTCGCCTGTGCTCAATGTTCGCGTGACACTGGACGTTCTGACATAGGCGGACGATGTCAACTGAATTGTTTTATAAAACGGCAGAGAGGCATTATAGAGGTGAGGATATTTTCTCGCTTGCTCCGCCAATCTTTCCTCCATCAAAACATCTGTTTTTTATATGCGTTTATGCTGTTGGAAATCCGCTGTTAGAAAACAGCTGTTGAGCGCTCGCTGAAAATTCAAACAATGACGACGCGTGAGGTCTATCTAGCCAATCACACTTGCGCGACACTATGTGACGACATCAGCGCCAGTAGAAATTTCTCCTTGTAGGCGACACTTCCAAGCGACTGTTAAAAGTGTCGACCGTGATGTCATTTCTGTCGGCTACCTTTTCAAAAGTGTCGGCGACCTAAGTATAAATTGGGCTTAATTCGTTTGGAATTTTTAGGCTAAATTTGATGGTAGGCCTACGTGTTGATGCTCAGCCTATTCAATTTCAAATGTGAATAGCCTACAAACAATTGGCATACTACAGGCTAGAGGCGATTCTAGGTTTTGCTCACATGCTCAAAATGAATACTTGATCTTAAAATGTATAATTAATGAGTACAACAAACCATGATAGAACATACAACTCTGACATCACTTTAACATGTTCTAAAAACCTTTAATCGTTTGTGTACATTACATTTGAAAATGTAATTTGCAAAAGCACCCCCTGCACCTGCACCTGAGCTGTTTTACAGCTCTCAATAAAGACATTTTAACATATGAAACACTTGCGACATTATTTCACTCAATAAGGTTTGAAAAAACAAGTCAGACAGTGACGGCGGCGACATAGCTAGTAGGTTTGTTGTTTGGCGACGACGTGTGTCTCACACGGCTTAGTGGCGACATACTTATCTCAGACGTACTTAGTAGGCGTACGTTTTTTTGATACTTTCGAACATGCGTCGCCACGACGTTCCTTACATGCCGTCGTCGCCGCCAGTCTCTCGTTTGCAGTCCCATTCAGTCCCATTCAAAAAATCCACACGGTCAGGCGGTGACGTATGGTTAGGCTGCTCCTTCTCCTGGTAAGCCTAGGAATGTCCCTTTCCGCTCGCCATACACCTTGTATTTCTCATGCAGAGAAGGCAACGCCAACCAAGTAGTCCTTCGTTGTAAACGGTAGGCTAATGGACGAGGCGCAGGCACACGGAGTGGAGCAACATAGAGGCGCGAACATGAAAGCTCATCAATTTACAATTTGAATAATCTAGGTTAAATCACATCCAAATCGAACAATATTTTCTTCTCCGGCCAAGACAAAAAAATCTTTCTCTGATGTTGCACCGTTCCCCACTCGGGTTCTACGTAAGTTTGCATGCTGCAGTGATCAGCGCGCTCTGATGATTTGCATGTTAAACAAACAATATTTTTTAATTTGTAGTAAGACATAAAAAATAATAAGATAATAATAATAATAATATATTTTTATATTGGCGTATATGACATATGTGATTGTTCGAATGCGGGTCTCACAGCATAACGTTGCATATATGCGTAGCCGGTTAAGCCACCTCCCTGAAATTAGTTTTAGCAGGTTGGGATGTCAGCTAGCATGGTAGTAGCATTCCTACGAGTATTATGCTAGCTAATTTATTAGCTATCTTAACTAAAGCTAGCTAGCTATCCTTTGCGGAAAATAACTTGCGCTTTGGGGACTGTCGGAAATATTTAGAACTCACTTTTCTAAAGGTAAATATGCATTAATTCCCGGGCAATAGAAAAACATACATTACGCACTTTCGTTTTCAAAGTGTGTTATACTCGTGCATTGTTTGGTATCATTGTTCCCGTATCAAGTGCGGCATATATTCTAGTGCGGTTTATACTCAGATTTACGAACACAAAGCTCCCATTCTAGTGGGGTGCCGTTTATAGGCTATGCAACGTATTTTCCGTAAAATACGGTAGTCGATTTTCAGAAGTGTTTAGTCGAGTCGGTCGACCAAAGGAAATCTTAGTCGGGGACAGCCCTAGGTCTCCTATAGGTTTTTTTTTCTTGGTGTCACATTGAAGAGTCCTAGCTAGGTAGCACCAACAACCTCTTCCATGCCACTGGTTTACCATTCTAACCTGTTTGGACAGCTGACCACTCACACCTGACAGCTTGTTTTTGTTTTCTCGTGGTAGACTTTCTCAGGTCATTTCTTCCCATCTCCCATTACCCCTGTGGAGTTTTCTTGTTGGTACCCTTTTCATCTTTGTTGATCGTCTCACCTCTTCTAACCTGCAAGCTCTTCATGTCCCTGTGTTTGGCAGAGACCAACTGCAGCGAGAGCCAGATGAATGGCATGGCTGCATACGAGGAGCTGGACCACGACACTGGCTCCCTCAATATGCGCGGTGTGTTCCTACATGTGCTTGGCGACGCACTGGGCTCCGTCATTGTGGTGGTCAACGCCCTCATCTTCACCTTCGTCTGGAAGCCGTGCCCCACCGGGGAGGCCTGCTACAACCCCTGCATCAACACCCACACTACAGACCACCAGCACATCAACCACACCCTGGTGGACCTGCTCCACGGGGCCAACGGGACGGGTGTGGCACACAAGGAGGCCGGGCCCTGCTGGGTGCTCTACCTGGACCCTACTCTCTGCATCATCATGGTGTGCATCCTGCTGTACACCACCTACCCCCTGCTGAAGGAGTCGGCCCTGATCCTGCTCCAGACCGTGCCCAAGCAGATCAACATGCATCGGCTCAACGAGCGCCTGCTCAGCCTGGAGGGCGTGCTGGCCATCCACGAGCTGCACATCTGGCAGCTGGCAGGCAGCCGCATCATCGCCACCGCCCACATCAAGTGCCAGGACCCCACCTCCTACATGGACGTGGCCAAGCGCATCAAGGACTTCTTCCACGATGAGGGCATCCACGCCACCACCATCCAGCCTGAGTTTGTCACCTTCAACTCAGAGTCACGCGCCTCCCTGTGTGAGCTCTCCTGCCGGACTCAGTGCGCGCCCAAGCTGTGCTGCGGCGCCGGTGAGAAGCCGGGCGCCGCCACTGCCGTGGGGGGCCTGGAGAAGACGAACAACACGGAGGGTGACACGGCGCCTGCCTCGGCCCTGGAGGTGATCAGTGAGAGCCAGGAGCAGGCCTCAGCTGTCAGGGTGGGGCCCCGGACGGAACAGGAGGTCATCATCACCAGAGAGGTGGAGTCATCTCTGTGAGTCGAATGGAGAGACTGTAGAGGGCTAGAATCACTAGGCAGATGTTTCAAATGGGTTGGTGCTCGGCCACAGACGGGCTTGTCTTCTGTTGTCTTGAGGGGCATAGGTCGGCGAATGATTTCAGGATGCTCGGATAAAGAAGCCTTCTTTTCCTGAGCCCCACACCCCCACTTCTACTGCCCCCTTAACAGCAGGAGCAGCCAGTCCCCACCCACCTCAGACACACACACACACACTCACTCACTCACTCCTCAACCACGCTGGCACTCCTTCCTCACTAGTGCCCAGGCAGCGTCAGTGTTGAGGCGTGCTAAGTCACTCGAGTGCTGTCCGCTGCATGCATGTCCCTCATTCACACCGTGATGCAGCTCTCCGTCCCATGATGAATCTGTGCCAAAGCTTCTCACTGCAGGACCAAAGGGACAGGAGACACTGCTTCACACGGACAGCAACACATGCAAGTCAATGCACACCGGACTTTACAAGTACAGTAGTAGGTTGTCGTTTTGTGTTTAGTTTTCCCAAATTGGCATTTGAATTGTTTTTTTCATTGCCTTTCACTTGCCCCAAATACAAAATTATTGTATTACAAATAATTTATGTATTTAAGTTATTAGTAATTATGTATTTCTCGCTGTAGAAGCTTTTATAATATTTAGTTTTGATGATAGCATTTTTGTTGCAATTTTCTGCCTATTTGACAAACCATCTATGCTGTGGACCTTTCTGAAATGTAATGTTTTCCAATGATTAACTTTTCCGCTTTTTATTTCAATTGTATTTTTTCCTTTGCCTTGACAGAGTTTTAATGGCAGTTAGAACATGCAGAAATGTTGTCTATACCTCTTTCATCGTGGCTTTTAAACTGCTTTCATATGACTCTGAGAACAGTTGAAAACATCAGGAAGGATGATGTATTTGGTCCTTTCAGGCAAATTAAACCTAAATGTACATCAAATATCATTGCTGCCTTGTGAGGGTGTTGAGCTATAAAAAAATAGCACTGTTCACAAATATTTGAACAATACTCTTGTTTAAATGTATGCTGGTGGCCATTTGGATGGCGGTTGACTTTAAATACTAGTCCTCATGAATGTGTTGGGGAAGGGACCTTGTTGAAATCCATGCTGAATATTTTTACTTTTCATGAGACATTGTGCCACTGCATTGTTGCATGACCAGGCTGACGTGTGTAATTTACACCCCCAGAGTTTCACATCAAGCTCAAGGTGCACACACGCTAGTATTTTTCAACAGTTCAACGATAGGTTTTCAAATTGAATGAAATGGGACAAGGCTTGTCTCTGCTTTCGGCTGTGTGTGATGATTTAAAAGTCATATTGGTGGCCTTCTATATGGTAGACAAACTCATCATTCCCATTTAACTGTTGTTATTTCATCAGTACCATTTGACTGTTGATTCATGAATGCATTTCCGGTCAGATTTCCACTGAAAGTAAATGTGTATGCAAGATTTTTTATATATATATATATATATATATATTATTAGTGTGTGTAGTATGTATGTATGTAAAAATCATTTTGAAATGTATGGTTACTTTCATTTTGTCTTTTGAGCTCTTCATGTGCAAATTGAAATGTGTTATGGATTTTAGGTATTACATGTCAACTGAGCGTGTGTGTATGTATATATACCTATACCTACACACACACACACACACATACACAGTACCTGTTGTGTCATTGTGAAAATAAAACATTGCCGTTTGGTTCAGTAGAATAAGGGTTTTGTGTGATTTTAATATTTCTGATAAGGCTAAGATATGGTAAATTTAGCTAAATAAACTGTTTAATACTCACACATAGCTTAACATCCAGCCTGCTCTTGATTTCAATTTTTTTTGCAAGTGATGTTTGTGTTTAGTTGGTGGTAAATCCCAGCTCTTGCCCCCAATGGTTGAAAACATCTGAGGGTTCTTGTTTTGTAGAGAGACCTTTTTGGTTTGTATTATAGTGGGCCATGTTTGAGTCACTTCAAGCAAGTCCCAAAATTAACATTCATGAAAATCTCCCATTAGTGACATCTCACCATAAAGCATTTTTTTGAAAATGTGAAGGGATTTGACAAGGGCAAAAATTGTTACTTGTTAAACCTGACAACTCAAGTTGCATTCAGTAGGCCTGCAGTATATAGTGATGATTTATGTATTTATGAGGACCTTTATATTATAGGGGATTTAATAGTTGTCCAAACAACCAAAACTATTCCCCTATGTTTAAAGGAAGAGGGGTTAACTGAACAGTATATTAACATTCACTAAATGATGCCTGACTTGACTAGGGGTTACATCAGAGCAAGAATGGTCAAAGTAAGGTTAAATGAAATCGATATTTAATAACATTGCAAATTAATTTAAATCATTTTCAATTAATCAATTCAAGACAAACATCAGATCACATCTTGACCCTTACTTATAAACTTATGACTATCAATGCGACAGTAAGTTACACGATGAGGTGTGAGACCGATCAAGTAGAGACTGTCCAGCAACTCCAGATTTTAACATGAGAGGTGGGGGCAGGGTGACTGCCAGCCTTACACCTTGATAATATCTACTATTATGGTTCAGACAAGGTGAGAGCACAGTAAATTAAGCACTATCTTCTGACCCCACTAAGCAGTGCAAAGCAGCCCCAAACTTCAGGGACTTATATAAGAGGCCCCAGGGAAGACATTCCACAAAGCCACAGGGCTTTACCCAGCATTCCACTTTACCGTCATGCTGCTCGCTCTCTGTCTGAACTCATTACCCACCCTGATGTGTGTTGGTGTTGGAGGGAGGGGGGGGGCAGTTGGTTTAGGTGTCATTATACCTTGCATTGGAACCTAGAGCTGGACCTAAATGACATAATCCTACACAATTTATAGGTCTTCTGTGCTGAATAGCTACCGATGTATCTACATCAGCTGAGCTCTGGGGCCGGAGAGGGGAGTGGGGTTATTGACATTGGAGTCTAGTGAACATTCCTATGAAAAGGTGTCCATTGAGCATTGTTACAAGTGGACTATCCAGGTTAAATGGTTGAAAAATAATGTGCTGACTTAATGGTTTTATGTCTGTGAGGACCACCATTCAGAGAACTGTTCACTAGTCTCAATTTGAATACCCTTGAGTTTAGCTGATGTGGTTCCACTGGTGGCATGTTTACAAATGATATGCTAGGTAGGACCAATCCATTTAGCTCCAGTTTGACCTTTAACCTTTTGGCCCATCTGTTCAAGTATGCATTCAGAGAGCATTCAGCCAACCCCGTTTGTAGGCTCCACTCCAACCAAGCCCTCCTCTCTCCTCCCTAAACTTCTGTCCTACTGTCTGGCCTGGCAGAATCCCAGAGACAAGCAAGAGACACTGGTGCTCCATTTATGCAACAACCCTCCTACCGCCTCTTTTAGAAGGCAGGAATGACCGACCCTCTGCCTGGGGAGGGGGCGCTGAATGGGCTCGGATTGGTTGAGGGAGTAGTGACAGGGTTGCATGGTTGGCCAGCAGAATGCTGACTAATCTGTTTCAGGTAGACTTTTGATTGCAGAGTAAAAAGTGTGAAGTGAAACTCGATACTGTAGTTAAACTGAAATTAAGGAATCCTTTTCCTTTGTTCTGTAGGCAGGGTGAAATATCCTTTATATTGGTTCACCCTCTCAATCTTGGACCATAATGCATTTGTGTTAAATTAAGATGTTTGGAATGTGTGTGGTGCCTATAGTTGTTACAGTGTTGTTTGTGGAATCCCAGTATGCTGCCACATAGGGGTCAGAGCATCAGTAATTTGGACCCCATTGTCGTAGTTTAGTTGGGGGGCAGGATTAATTGGGATTCTACATTGTATTATTATTGTTCCTAGTTCAGTACCGTTGGTGGCTGCAAGATTAATGGCTCCATGGCTTAATCCAGCTCAACAAGGTTGTATTTATGTTAATCCATCTCAACAATCACTGCGGTTACATGCATTCGAATTACTGTCTTAATCGGATTGAAATAGAATTATTCGTTTCTTGTAAACACCTTAATTCGAATCATTGCGATCCGACTACGATCCGATCGACACCCCGGGATAACTCTGTCCGATTCGATTGATAATTCGAATAACGCATGCATGTAAACGCTTAATCGGACTATGAACTGGATTCAGCGTCTTTGCGCATGCTTGAGCCACCCTCCCAGGTCGTGACACGGAAGTCGAAAAAGGTTGTCGCTGCCAGGAGCTGGCCCAGTAGAAACAAACAACGCAATGTACAACCCAGAAGACTTTGTGTTTGCTCTTCATCAAGACTGTTCGTCGAGACCTTTGTGGTACTGTGGCAAAGTGCAACCACATATTGGTGGTCTGAATTAAATTATCCATGTTCTTTCGGCGGCGTCTTCTCTACTTTATCAATCTAGCCAATATCGCCGTTTGCATTCGCAGTAGGCTACTCCTATTGTCATCATGCACGAAATGTAGAGGGACGTAGCGTCACCTTGCCATCTTTCTCGAAATGTTGATGTTGTCATAAATATATGTAAACGCCTTTATATATATATCTATGGTTGTTGTTGTTGGTAGTGGTGAAGAGGTCAAGCGGAAATGGCTGTATCACCACTAGTTGTAATGAAAACAGCGCCACGTATCGGACTGGCATATTACATGCTTTCGGCCAATAATTCGGTTTATTCACTGTCATGTACATTCGGATAATCCTGTTCCGCCAGAGAGTAGCATTATTCGAATTAAGCAAGATTCGAATTACTACCATCATGTAAACGCACTGCATGTTGTTCATATTTCTCTAAATACAGCTCAACAAGGTTGTATTTATTTATTTTACAGTAATCCAGCTCAACAAGGTCTTGCCTATTTCCCTTCATCCAGCTCAATGAGGTTGTACTTATTTCTCGTAATCCAGCTCAATTAGGTTGTTTATTTGTCTGAATCCAGCTCAACAAGGTTGTATTTATTTAATCCAGCTCAACAAGATTGTATTTATTTCTCTTAATCCAGCTCAACAAGGTTGTACTTATTTATCTTAATCCATCTCAATGATGTTGTATTTTTGTTAATCCATCTCAACAAGGTTGTATTTATTGATCCATGGCCGTGTTTATATATTTATGCTATATTTATTTCTCTCAAACGCAAACTGCTCATCCAAACACAGTCACATGCACTTCCTTGGGTACTGAGCAATACACCGTCCAATTTTTAACTTCATGCAATGCCCAGTTCTCGCTTTATAGTGAAATATAATCATCTTGTTCTTCTACCAATGAAGTCTATAGCAGCCCCTAAAAAAAGGTTGGTGGACGTTTTTCTAATCATTAGAATGCTTGCTATCAGTAAGGCACACTATTGTTATCTCTTAGTTATCATTTTTACTACTATTCATTGTTATACCCACCCTAACACCTCCCACACTTTATGACATGATAAAAATATGCGTCTTGTTCCCAAAAGCGCTACAATTGGTTTGTGAAAGGTTTTGTTGCACGGTTTAGGATTTTTTATTTTATTTTTCTGGTGATAAGTAGAAGTCAACTTGCTATGCTACATTTACATTACATTTACATTTAGCAGACGCTCTTATCCAGAGCGATTTACAGCAAGTACAGGGACATTCCCCGAGGCAAATTAGGGTGAAGTGCCTTGCCCAAGGACACAACGTCGTTCGCACAGCCAGAATCGAACCAGCAACCTTCGGATTACTAGCCCAATTCCTTAACCACTCAGCCACCCGACTCCCCAGCTAGCCACTGTTAGGTTTGATCATTTGATTCCTGGTGTCAAAATAACATGAAAAAGTTAATTTCATAAATTGTCTGGTTCATGAGAAGATCTGTATTTTTTACCACTCACTTTGCCATCAATACAAGAGGGCTACCCATCAAACCCCACTGACCTTGGCAACACCAAAACATTGTTAGGGTCCTAAAAATCAGGTTCAATGCACTGCAGCTACATAGTTACCTTCTTCTCCTGCTAGACTAGTGCCAGAGTTTGTCATAAATGAGAGCTGAAACTACTAACTGCCAATCTTTTTCTAATTAATTAGTGCTAGATAACTTTATGTCAGTAAGTATCCAAAATATTGTTTGTGTCTTAAACTATGAAACAGTTGTTAAAGTCATTCCAGAGTTCACCTTGCTTAACTTTAAACTGCATAGGTAAGTAACATTATAAAATAAAGATGAGAAACAGCCCCCCCAATTATTTTTCGAAGTCGCACTCTTTCCTCCAGTTTGAGTTTGATTGACAGTGGTTTTACAAAGTAAACTAAGGAGGAAGGTATGCCTGCTCAAAGACATTTGGCTAAAACAGGATTTCTGGAACATAGGGTTAATTTAGCCTGGAAAGCAGTAACACACTAAAAATTATTAATTGACATTCCACTCAACCCACATTCCCAAGCTGTCTGGGTTGCTAAACAACTGAGGCCCCCACGTTAGGAAACAATGCAGCAAAGATTTTAAAAATCCTGGAGAGAAAATGTGATGCAGTGCTGTATAGGGTACTCCTTCTGGTGAGAAAACATGGTAACCAATGATATGCCCGACAATGGATAAAATGTGATGTGGTGCAATAGATGTGTGCCCTTAAAATGGCATAAACTTTAGGTTCCTTTCTGATAAAAAAAACACATGTATTAGATGCCCTTCCAAGTGAGAAAACATGAAGTGCCCTTGCAGAGAAAAAATCCCAGTGAAGAAAATGAAATGCTGTGCCCTACAGTCTCCCATAAAATGTACCTTCTCTAGGCCATACTTTTCTTAAGTGATGACAAAAGGGCCAAATACTTGACTATACTTTAAAATACAATTTTCAATTGATTTCTCAAATCCTGCTTACATTCAAAACATATTGTATGGCTCCCTAACACATATTGTCTGTGTTTTTGCAAGATGGTCGATAAGTTAGGCTGCACAGTCAATTTATTTTTTTCAATATATGTACCCTTTTATGTTAGGTTAACATAGTATTGTTACGGTCGTCGTTGTCTAGGGGAAACAATAAGGCTAAAACACAGCTAGCGCTAACAGCGGCGGGCCCCGACAGGTGGTAAGTGTAAGGAGAGGTCTCTTACCGGCTCCAGCCAAGTATAGGGTTTTCCCTCCCCAGTCTCCGGGACAGCCCACGCAGCCGTCTGGTTCGGCGGACAGCTCGTACCCGGTTGGTCGTCGTTTATGTGGTTTGATTGATCCTTGCGGTTTAGGGCGCGGTGGCACACCAGGAGAGTGTGGGTGGTATGACGTCGGGGACAACCGGTCGACAGCAAGGTTGAGTTATACTATGACCACTTCGGAGGTTCCCTCTTGCGTCCGCCATCCTGGAGTTTAAAAATAACCAACCCCTCCCCTTAATCACCGGGTCCCCAATCAAGACCGTATCACTCCCCCTTCCAATCACCACCATGTGCAAGGCCGCCGCGCCACTAAAGTGTTATATTAAAAGTGACCAGAGAGAAAGGCATACAAACCTCCTCTTTCACCCTGCCACTAGGCGTGCGCATAACAGTCCTCGCCCCCTCAAGAGAAAAGGACAACCAAAATAATTCCAAAACACCAATATATTTTTTTTTGTACTTTTCGCATTTTCACTCCCCTAACTCTAGAGGAATCCAATAAAACATTTCACAATACCCATTCATCGTCAATAGTAGTAGCATTTTACCACAGTCCGGGTAAACATCACGTCCGATAATTCTGGGGATCCCAGAAACCATGGCCAAGGGAGTTCTATCTCCACCTCAACCACCGTCATCAATGGGCATCACCACAGGATCCCTGAACAACGCCGGGTAGGCCCGTACCAAGTTCGCACCATAGGCACCTCCCAAGTTCATGACATCACGTCTTGCGAACCAAAGACCAAGCATTGCCACATCCCAGTCAACAAAGAGTCATACCCTTTCCTGGTTCGGGGCAGAGGGACAACCCCCTCCGCGATCACCCGACCTTCGTTGATTAAAGACTCCCGGGAGATGGTGGTATCCGGCACTGGAGCCAGAGGAGGACTAGGGTCTTCCGTTACCGAACACGGATGCTCACCCACAGCCTGAGCAAACACGGTGTCCGCCAACCCAATCCATTCCTCCTCCCCAGCAGAGGGCGAAAATCCCGGTCTCCCCTCCACCAGAGCCGGTACTTGACCAACCTGGGCTCCGGCTCTCTGGGCCTGAGTCACCACATCAGGACATTCCCGCACTACCGCCTGCGTTTCTGGGACCTCCAGCGGAGCAGAAACCACAACAGGTGTCACCCACACCTGAAAACCTTCCAACTCCTACTGAGCCGACAGATTCCTATGCCGCTCCTCCCTTTCTGCATGAAGGTTCCTGTCTCGCTCCTCCGCAGCCCACAACTCCTCCAACTCCAGCGCTTCAATCAGGAGTTCAGCTAGCGCAGGTTTCAGGGTACCTTCTGGCACCTCTACCTCTTGCTCTGCCGCAAACTGCAACATTTGAGCTTCTGTAAGCTGTTGGAGCATTCGGCGGGAGTGCAACGCCATGCACCCCACCAGATCATCTCCCTGCCAGTCACTCAACATGACAGCACAGCACTCACCACAACTGAGAAAACTATCCCCAACCGGCAAAAGACCTGCGCCACAAAACAGGCTTCTACACAAAACAACGCCAACACGCTCTTGGGACCAACCCCGTACGTACCACGACCAGTTTGCACGGTCACAGACCGTCAACACAAAACTGGCAAGCTTATAGCTACCACTTCCAATTCAAAATGCACAGCCACTGCTGTCAACAAATCACCTTACCAGCTAGGCTACCAACACTAGCTAACACTCGTCTCACAGCTCCTGACTTTGCAAAGTAGATCCGCTACCTAACAACAAGCCCAACACAACAAACAGCTGTCACTAACACAACGCAATACTAGCCTAACCTAATCCGTCACTCTAAATACCCTCCCTGCTATCTAATATAATTAGACCCAACAGTTCGGCATTAAGATCCCGGACGAGCCCCCAATTGTTACGGTCGTCGTTGTCTAGGGGACAACAGCCTCCGGGGACAACCGGTCGACAGCAAGGTTGAGTTATACTATGACCACTTCGGAGGTTCCCCCTTGCGTCCGCCATCCGGGAGTTTAAAAATAACAAACCCCTCCCCTTAATCACCTGGTCCTCAATCAAGACCGTATCACTCCCCCTTCCAATCACCACCATGTGCAAGGCCGCCGCGCCACCAAAGTGTTATATTAAAAGTGACCAGAGAGAAAGGCATACAAACCTCCTCTTTCACCCTGCCACTAGGCGTGCGCATAACAGTATACAGTATACAGTATTTGATAGTTTAAGATAAAGTTCATTGTTGCCAATTATGACACAATAAAGCTAAATAAAATACTAATCCATTGTTTCACTGGTGGGACCATAGACATGTACATATGTCTTTGGGTGGGACCCTATGGTAAAGAATAGGTGTCCTTTCGCCACTGTCCTTCAGCAGCCTAAGTTTGCTACTGGGCCTCACTGTATTATTTATGTATTTTGCATGTGAAATATATCTGATTATATTATGTATATTATTTCTGTAATTAATTAAATTAATTAATTGAAAAAGGGTTGTTCCTGTTCCTCTCAACAGTTTCCTAGCAGAAATGTCCTTGTCCACTCGAATGAATTGAAGACCCACTTTATATTTCAACTGTAGGACAGACAGGAAATGGGAACTGGTGTAGGACAGAAGGGGTTAACGTTTCACTGGCTGAGAGTACAGGATGGCTTATGCCTCACTCAACAATCTCTCAGACTTTGATCACAGAGTTGAGTGGGGTCAGCCTGCCATAATGAATGTCTCACTGATAAACCACCTGCCAGCTCAAAGACATAAGAAATAAACCTGACACAAGCTTACTCTCTCTCTTTCCATCAATGTTATTAGCACACTATAAAGATAAAGACATCTTGGAGATGGTGTTCTCCATTGGCCCATGTGAAAGACACGTTAGCAGCCACTTCATCACAACATCATCTCCAAGACTTAAACAAGACTACATGTTTTGTTACCTTGCTAGCAAGGGAGTAGCAGAGTGATCACAATACACAATTGCTTTGTTAAATTGATTGCTAACCAGTTTCAAAGTTAGCAAGAATTTTAACAGCAAGTTAAAAACACGAAATACTTTTTAATTGTTCTTCAAGTCTTCAGTTTTTCCCATAGATCAATGTTCGGAATACCACCTCATATTACAGGAACTAAACAAAGGATTAAACCACGGTATTGAACTAATCATATACTATATCACTGCACACAAAATCTAGGATGTGCTGTTTGTCAGGCTGTTCAAACTGCTGGACTGACGTATTGCTGACTGCATTCCACGACCCCAGTGTGTGCTCTGACAGACTCATTAAGCCCAGGTTGAATAGAGCTGGCGACGTACTGGGTGGCAGGGGAAGGCAGAACTGCCATGCTACTTTTGATACTTCCCATTCCACAATGTAGCAGAAGGGGAAAATACCTAACCCACTTTAAAGTAATTTGCACCCCCCATTTCTTTCTCCGCTCTCTGTGTAAGTTGGAAACCTAAGAATAAATTTGTTTTCTTTTATCTGAAAAATTCAAGCTCAAATCCATTTAAGTGCTCATAAACACATACACACACACACACACAAACACACACACACACATACACTTCCATCTTCCATATCACGAGGATGAGCAGAAGTGAATGCTAGGCAAACAATATGATAAGAAGGAAATACCAAGTACTTGTGAGGAAATACCAAGTACACTAAAAAGCTGTTCAAAGAGCTGTGCTACACCATGCCTTGTCAGGGACTTCTATTCAGCACTGTCAAAATGTATTCCTTTTCATAGGAATCTGACATTCTTCTTTTTCTTCTTACTGTGGTTACTCAAATTGCTTGTTGATTTAAGTGTTGAGTCCACGTGGTGTGGCATTTACAGTAAATCACATAGCTCTATCTCAGCTCCACAGTGTCTGTAATGTCTTGACATTACAGTCATTTACAATATTACACAGTAGTGGTGGCTCAGCCAATGAGTTAATGCGTCTCAGACATCTAATGTCACTAATCGCTGTAATGCTTTATTTATATTTTCTACAAGTAAACCGTAAAATGACACAATAATGACACAATCAGCTAAAAGGCCAGACCAAAGCTGAGTTGGTTGAATGAGCTTTAGTGTGAAGTAAATCATTCTGGTGGCTTAACTCTAACTTTATCAGTTAATCCCATTCATTCCCATCCTGTTAATGGCCCATACATCCTTTCCATTCAAATAAAGTATAGCAATTTACTGAGACAATGTTTTAAGGTTACAAGGCTACGAGATAAATGCTGCCTTGAGTGACTTGATGTTTATTCACACCTCGGGGAACACATCTTCTGTGACTGTATCATGTTATTCTCCACTCACTGGATTTATATATATTAGAAAAATATATTAATAAAACAAACCCACAGCTTTGCATGAAAAGTAATCTGCCTCATAAGTGTGTCAGTTTGTATATTGTTTGAATCACTGTTGAGGATTAGATTTTAAAACTGTTAAAACGTTAGGGTTCTTTCTTTCAGATGTCTTTATTTTCCCCCACTGACCTTGTAAATCAATATAAATCAGATAACATTTGTGCTTTTATCTATCAAGCCTTGCATTTGTATAACACTCCGTTTTACTGTGACCTCCGTTTTACAATTTGTAACATTCCTATGTATCTTATCAGACTTCTTCAACAACATTGAGCTGTGCATTAATATGGAGTGAGTTAAAAGAAATACTGACCTTAGATCCATGGAGGATCCTAATGTTGAAACGTCACCTTGGGCAAAGGCCAATGAAAAAAAAGCAGATGTCAGCAAACTGGGTTTTTTTCTCTGGGCCTCATGTGATCAGACTATCAGGCTTCCTTCCCGTTTTCATCAGCCATGTTTAGCAGTATCCTTAGAGTTGGATGATTACAAACATCGAGCTTGGTAACAGATGAGTTAAGAGATTCTACCCTGAGCTGCTTTTATTGATTGGTATGCTTGTGTCTAAAGAAGTTTTTCTTTTTAAGTTTTCCTTCCCGTATGGTTAAATGGTCTAATTTGTCTTACTCACTGTCGTGTCAGACTTTTTTGTTGTTGAAAAGATACAAAATAAACTGATAAGAAATTAACATTATGAAAAATGCTTTACGGATGACGAATACATTTCAGGTCTGAGGATTTCCCTTACTTTTCTCAAATGACAACGGCCTATCAAGATGGAAAGGCTTGGTGTCAACAGTCAACAGGACATCAGAGTCAGGTGCTCCTTTTGCACTCATGTCATAGACACAGCACTGTGCAGAACTACACACCCATCCTCCGTACACTCATTCAAGTCTAGGTTCACATTTCTTGCCACCCCCCCACCTTCTCTTTTTATCTTCTCTTCCTACCCTCTCTTTCATTATCTTCTATTCCTTTATTTTTTCCTCTCCCCACCACGCGAAATGTGACTCCAATATGGAGACAAGTAGCTGACTCATGGTGGCGATGGGCTCAACATGTGACTGCACCGTTCAGCATAGTGTGCAAGCCAGTGGACAGTGACGCAATGTTCAGTTGCGGGTATGGACGCTACATGAGGATCAGACAGACAATGGAACAATGGTTTTATTCAGTCTGCTTGTATCCACAGTACTCCACTACTCTCTCCCCAACTGTGTGGCGTAGTGTGTTACTTTGTCTGCCCAGTGATTGAGAGAAGGACTGATTTATAATGTGCAAGCCTTTGAAGGGAAAAAGAGGGAGGACAGAAGTTTGTGGAGGAGACACATGCAATGCCCGTTAACTGTACTGAATGACCTGTTAGGCTCTTGCAGTATACAGTTAGATACTCAGCTATTTCTTTGCGTGCCTATTGACCAAGGGATGGGTATGAACACAGACACATTGTTTGATTAAGGGGTTGGCGTGTGGCCTAACTTAGCTGAGTTATTCTTGAGTGATAGAGTGATATCTCAAATTGCTGTAATTTTCTTGTTGTTGTTCATGTTAAGCCGAATAACATCCACATAACTTATCCTCACACACAACAATCAATGTTGATCAATTTGTTAAAACCAAGTGTTGAGGTTAAGTTGACATTATAACTTCTGGCTAGTCATTTGACTCACTGTTGAATATTTTCTAAAAAGGGGTGAGAGAGCTCTCTCTAGTGGTGGACTTGAGACAAGTCTTTAGGAATACATGGGACTTGTTACATGTGTTATTGGGTTGAAGAATGTGCTTAGCTCCCAGCATTCCTGGGTGGATGATCATTTATGTTTCTAGTTTGGTTTATTTGACATCAAATACAAATTGATCCTGAAACAAGCCACTCAAAAACAGCAAACCCATGATAATTCAATGTTTTCTTTTTTCTTTTTAATAACAATGTACAATTTGAGATTCTTGTCTCCTATATAGCAGTTTCTCTGACTCAGAAATGGTCCAACTGAGGATGGCACAAGAGGTGGTATGTGAGACACATGTGTGAGACACCCTGCCTCCTCAGGTGCAGTCCACAGACTACCACCTGGACATCCACCACCTGCGGCCATACATGAGGCATACGTTTACAGAGTCCAGAGTGAGGTGAGCTCAGCTAGGAGGAGGAGGGGCGGAGTATAAAAGCGGTTCCTGAAGATGACAGATATTATAGACATTTGTCTGGATTGGTCCTGAAGCATGGCGTCATCACAGACGTGGACACGCTGCCTGGCTGACAGGATGGTCAGGATGGGGGTGGAGGGAGAGAGAGTGAAAGAGGCCTTGGTGTAGATGATGCTCCCTTATCGGCATGCTCACCTCCTACACAGTAACCCAAGCAGCCATACACACACACAAACACAAGACATGTACACACAGTAGAGGTTTGTATGAATCCATGCGTGCCCACACATTCACATACAAACACTAACACCCTCTCTCTCCCACATATACACACGTGCACATAAATGCTAAATGTGTCTGTGTTATTAGCCTTCATAGATGCAGCACATGAAGAAGTGCTCTGATAGTAGAGCTCATTAGGTCTAGGAGAATATTACATGCAAACCTTTGAAAGTGTAACAATACCCCTAATACAGCGGTCCTATGAAGCAGCCATGTTACACAATCACTCTCATCATCCCCTCGCTCTCTCTCTCTTCCCTTCAACCCCCCACCTCTTTATCTCCCTCTCTATCACTCTGCCTCCCTCTCAGCTGATGGAGCTTATTGTGGCCAAATAGGCTTAGGAGCGTCACTATGGCAACAGTGAACCGTAAGGGTTACGTGAGCACTTTGGCAGGGGCTGGGATCCAACTGTCCCCTCTGAGACACTGCCGCCAACCTCTAGGAACAAGCAACAACAGGCCAGAGATCCACTGGGAGGAGGAGGGGACTGTGTGTGCAGTGTGTGTGTGTGTTTGTGTATATGTGTATGTGTGTGTGTGCAGTGTGTGCAGTGTGTCAAAGCAGTTTCAATTATAAGGGGGGGAGAGAGTGTGCTCAGATACTTCACTAGCAAGCAGGGAACCATCTGAAGACACCGGCAGCACATCAACTCATCTGACTCAGATCTGACTAACATAACAAACCACCAGTTTGGTACATTTACTTACTAAGTCCTAAACAAACAAGGGTTAAGGTAAGCAGACTTAATTTAACCAGTACTGTTTTGTTTGATATGGTAAATGTGGAATAGATTATTGTGAATGTGGGTTAAGGTCAGTTTGATTAGTCAAAACTATTGAAATAAACTACTTCAAATTATAATACTTGCCTTCATTTTATGGGTGAAATTGATGGCTCACAAATAGCCAAAACAAAGCCACAGCTGAGCTGTGGCGCTTGAGACTATTTAATACTATGTGTAAGTGGTAGTCTGGGAGTTTCTTTAGTGTAATTAAAGCATTACTGGGACCACAAGTACAAATAAGAGTAGGGCACACCAGATGCCTTGTGAAAATTCACTGGTTCCTCTGCAAATGCAAGCAACCTAAGGGAGAAAGCGCCAGTTGAGAATAGGAAGAGAGTTGGATAAAGGGCAGTAGTGCAGTTATTCACACAACATGCTTTCATTAAATGAAAAACCTCCTTAAATGAGTCCTGATACCTTTTTATTCTCATGTTCAAACATTTTTTTAAACTGTTTTTCACATCCCTTTTTCAAGGACTAAGAACTAAAAGAAACATTTTTGTAAGCAAATTAAGTTACACCATCTGAATTCACATTTAATGGTATAAGAATTTCAGTTTAAAATGTTTTATTAGACAGACATAATGAAATAATTAGTGTATATTTCTAAACTACTGGACACCTAATTGTTTATGTAAATCGATGACAGCATTTAACAACACAAAATCAAACAAACAGAGGTATATATATATGTCTTTATTTTCTTTTTTTAAGCTTCAAAAAGTGGCATTGTAAAATAAATTGTAATATGGGAAACGGTGCCCCCAATTCTTGTCTGAACTTCGGTGCTTTCCTCCAGCTTGAGTTTGATTGACAGTGGTTTCACAAAATAAGCCAAGGAAGAAGGCCAGCCTCGCCAGGGGATTAGCTGGAACAGGATTGCTGGAACATAATTGGCAGGAAAGTAGCAGACCGTTTCAAAGATTACAATTTCACATTCCACTGGCACTGAGAATGAGGGCCTCTGTTTTTTTGGGGGGGGAATTCTTACCAGTTTTTACCTAACTTTAAAGATAATTCAGCCTCAGCTGTGGCATCAATGACAACATAAGAGTCAGGTACGATGTACTCGTCTAAAGACTCATCTAAAATTCTGGTCAGTGCTGGGACTAGTCATGGTCTCTCTCTGTCTCTCTCTCTCTCTCTCTGGCATAAAGCGATGTAGGACAAGCTGTGAGAGTGTCCTTGCCTCAAAAGTAAAAGCCATTTTTACTTTTGCCAAAAATTAAGGAAACACTCCAGACATCGATGTATTCTGCTGTTCCGACCAAACATTCAAGAATCATCCATGGGTGACAGTTGGTGGAAGTTACACATGGATGACAGCACTGTGTGAAGGACCACTACTTACAGCTGAATAAAAGGAGTGTGTGGGTGTAAACACCTTTTTGTTTTAGTACTTGCTGTATTTTTAGATCTGAGGTTCTGTCCTGAGTCTGGTTAAGGTATAATCAGGCTTCAAGCTGTTCCAGACAACTTGGCAGACTTAGTTCTTGATATATACCTGTTGTTATTAGTAGACTTTCAAACACTGTACTGGAGTCTTTATAAGCCCTGAGTTGCATTCTCTACTTGAAAACAAATGTCTTCCTTGAGGTCAGAATCATACCTCTGTGTGTCTAAGTGAAGTGAAGTCCTTTTTATCTGCTTCCTCCCAGCCCAGGCAGCGAGGTAGACCAGGAGATGGCCTCGTGGTTTAACTGGAGCGAGCCCCACTACCGGACCCCCCCGGAGGGACCCGGCTGACGTGGTGACCGACACATTGATGCTGGAGCTGAGCTGGCAGCTGAAGGAGGCCGAGAGGCAGCAGCGGGAGAGGGAGAACGAGTACCGGCGGATGCAGACAGGAGTGGACTACAGCTGGCTGGTCAACACCCCCCGCAGCACCTTCGACATCTCCGCAGGAGAGAGGCTGGGCCTGGAGGACCTCTGCTCCAAAATACACCCTTCCTACTGCGGAGCCATCATACTGAGGTAATCAGGAGGAATGATCCTGACCTCTCTCCATCCAACTTACCAAACAGCAAGTCAGCAAAATTGATCCTCCTAAAAGGCTCAACTTCACTCAGCTGGCTTTGATCAGTCTTGATCCCATGGTGCATCCTCACCCTCAAACCATGGTCCCTGCTTCTCTAACCAGTAGTTTAGGCACCTGTTGTAAAATGTGGTGCTGTTGATTGCTTCTCTCAGTAATTACATTCCTGGCTGTGGAGCCTGAGGGATATGGAGTTGTGACCGGGCGCTAACTGAAAATCACACCCAAGTGCACAAGCCACATGGGATCACATAAGGCTCTGCACCTTTGACGCCCTTAAGAATCTGTGATATTAGGTGTTTGCTCAAACACAATTGACTTGATAATTATTTTTGAATAGGAAATGTCCCAAGAAATGTAATGAAAGTTTAAATGGATTATTTGTGATATATCCTCCTGAGACAAAGCTTATTTTTTATTTCACATTTTACACACCATAAACATTTGGGTAATAAAATATTCAGAGGAAAATAAATGTTGGAACATGTTTTTTTTATTTGTTATAGCTATGCATCTATAACTGAATTACCTAAAATCATACAGCGATTCCTGAGGTCATTCAAATCTGTGACATCATTAGAAAGCCCAAGATGTCCTCTTAATTGGACATAGAAAATAAAAACATTTGGCAGTAGGGTTTTAGAGACTCATGAGGATACTTGGATTATGCTTTAAATACAACAAAAATAATATTGTGGGCAACCATCACAGCAGATCAGATCATCAGTAGAAGTGAAAAATATCAACTGTAAGGTCGGTCAAGGAAGGAGAGCAGGGGGCAAATTGGCCACGTCAACAAATGAGGTCCAATGTGGGCTGTCTATTTTAAGACACTGAGACTTATCGGCTGCTTGGAGGGAAGGAGGCAGGGGGAGGGGGGTGAGTGGCTTTGGTTGGAAGGCCTGCTTCTCAAGACCACTAACTTGAAGTCCTACCATTATCCACCGGCCACTGATGAACAAGGGCCTTTTAAGAGCTCCCAATAATGTCACACAGGCTCAGAAGAAATCTAGTATAAAGCTCTATACAAGGACAGACATTTTGGAGAAAAGCTTTTCAGAGTGCAGTTGTGGTGTCATGTTGGGCGATGTTAGCGCTGTCTTTCCTGAATCGTTCACTTTCTGACCCATTTGAGAGGTTATCTTCAGATATTAGCAACACATGATTTTTCATGTCATTTTTAGCAAAGCAAATATTGAATCAAAACCAATTACAGGGTTTGGTAAGATTTTTTTTAATTATTATTATACGGCATTTAAAAAGAATACTGTTCACAGTCATGGGAGAGGTTGAAGTTTGACATCAATGCATGTCTTATTAAACCACTTCTGTATTTAGTGAAAGCTTTCGTTTGTCTCCTCTGCTCAGGTTCCGCCAGGCTGTGGTAGAGAATGAGCCGGAGGTGCAGGAGGTGGCAGGCCTGCTCCGCTCCGTCCTCTTGGAGGCCCTGGAGCGCATGCGGGAGGAGGAGGAGGGTCAGCGCCTGGCCCGCCAGTGGAACAGCAGACGGGCCATGAGCAGCATGTCCCTCATGAGCTTCAAGTCCCGCGTCAGGATCAACCCCTTCGGCAGCACCATGGGCCTTACCTCCTCCGCTGCCACCCAGGGAACTGGCTTTGGTGACCTGAAGACAGTGTCGGAGGACGTAGAGAGGGGCCAGGAGGGACCAGAAAAGGCCCAGAGAGTATGGAGCATGCCTGATTTCAGGCACAAAGGCCTCAGTGGTAAAGTGGTCTGATGGACTCCCCCCAGGACAGTGTGCTGGTACAGTTCAGAAAGGTGTCTAACAGTAGGCAAATATCTGGTGAGGGATGCAGGATGCATCTCGAGAACCTGACCAGACTGATCAGCAGAATGCTGCCTCTCAGCCTCTTTCACACATGCATGGTCAATAAACACTTGATCCAATCCTGGTCATTTTTCATCAATACTTTTGCTATGCTTTTGCTTAATGCTATGCGTTGCACTTATTTATTGATACCTTTGCAATGCTATTTTTGAAGGCTCCAGATTATTTTTACAAATCCATTTTCTTAATTACATAACAGTCATGTTCTAATCAGTTCCAGGAGGGATACTCAACAATACACACTACTGTAATTATGACACTCCCCGTGGGCAGTAAAACTGGCTTTATTGTCATCCTTCTGGCAAGTCAGTACTGGTAATGTGTTCCATTTCATGGTATTCTGTAAAATGGTTCACGTTAATGAAATCCTGTTTACTTGTGGAACAGGAGGTTCTCTTTAAAGTTACAGTCAGAGTACTTCATTCAGGGCCCAAGATCACTGACTATTCTTTTCCTTTTTTCAATGACAGCAATAAAGATTTCTCAATGGACAGGGATGTTTTATTGAACAGTGGAACATTACAGTTTCCGTATTTCCAGCAGTTCATTGCTGTCGGGAGAATTGTTTTTGTTCTAACTGGTTAAGCAGCATAAATTTGCCACCTAAAAATCCACAATATAAAATACCCATGCCGTTATCCAAGGAAGGTTGGTGTTACATGGGAATGACATACAGTTTGAGGTTTGAAAAGTGTACATACTATATTTTCTGACTTTTTAAATTATTAATTATCATCTTGCAAAGATTTCCATTGCATACTTTTACACAAATCAACTGAATATAACATCTTTCTTAAAACAAGAAGTCAAACATAATGCAATATAGAAACTGGAATTAAATTTGAATAATCTGAATAGGCATCCTGTTAATCATGTTAGCCGTTGAATCTAAGATTGCTTAACAGGTTTTTGTTCTCATTTGCTGGGCCACACACAGTGCAGCAGTAATATATGGGGAAACAGTGTGACAGTCTTGAATGCAATAAACCTTCTAATAAAATGGTGATATTACGTTCTATAAAACAAAACAAGACATTGAAGAGGATCACCCCACACAAAGGTGACAGCACACTTTAGTACAAGAGATACAGTCCTTCGTTGAAGAGTCTTTAGTATGAGAAGTGGTCCTGGCGGCCAATACAGGGTAAAACGGACAAAATTTGGATAATTTGAATCTCTTATTTTGATAATCCAGGGATTCGTTCATGGAAGAGGTTGTCATTCCCTGAGTTCTGTTCAGGATATTCTGGAAGAGCCCGGAACACAACTAATGGTGAGGGCATTCACATCAAACTGTAGAGTTGAGGAACTCAAGCAGTTCTGCACGGTTTTTGTCTCTCTGATGAAAACAAAAACAGACTCCTGTTCACACATACCAACAAAACTTATAATCAAGTCACCTGAATGAAATATTAAGAAAATCACCTGTTTGTCTTTCTTTGACTTCTTCACTTTCAGTTTAATTTTCTTCCCTGAGATCATGCTGTACTTGCCACTTCTCTTTCGCTCCTTCAAGTACTGAAAGACAGATAAGACATATGTAAAAGATAAAAGATAGAGTATTTTTTTTAGATCGATAGACATTTTTAGATCACAAAAACAAACTCATTCTACCTTGGAAATCTGTACAGGTCCCGAGGTCTCCTCCTCTCCTTTAATTTTCTTGTCCTTTTTTCTCTTACGTTTCTTTTCTTTCTTCCCCTTCTATTAACAACATTTCACACTGGTCACACATCTGTTCAGCACCAAGCCCCCTGAGTATCTGTACATCTTTAAAAACATTTCACAACCTGTAAAACAGACTTTGTTTGATAACCTTTTTGTGCGTTTTTTCCTTTTTCCTTTTTTTGGAATGCTTTCTGGACTTGCTGTTTGAATCTAAAGAGGAGAAACAATTAAAATTGATTTTCAACTGAGATGAACTCGACAGGGTCTTTTACCATTTATACAAAATACTGTGAAAATGTGTTTTGAGAGGGTCCTGTACGATTAACATAATGTCAACAACTGCTCTGCTGATATTCAGTACCTGGTAATGTTTGGAGTTTACATTACATGTATTAATTTAGCAGACACTTTTACCAAAGCGACTTCCAAGAGAGAGCTTTACAAAATTGCATAGGTCACTGATCATAACAACAAGACATTGCGGGTAGCCAAAACATGAAGCATACATTGTGAAAAACCAAATAAGTGCCAAAGGCAGGAACCATAAGAGCATGTAGTTAAACACGTGACAATTAAACAACATGATTGTTAATTAATAGTTATTTGCAATTTGTTGAAAGTTTATTGAATATATATACATTTAGCATTTATCTACAGATGACTCAGAGCCAACCCAATGGGAAAACATAATTACAGGGTACTGACCACTGCTGCTGCTGGAGCTGCTCCTACTGTGAGAGGAGTGAGAGGAGGATGGAGAAGAGGATGAGGATGATGAACTGGAAGAGGATGATGATGATCGACTGCGGCTGCGCTTTCGTTTTCTTTTTCCTTTCCCTGGGTCAAAAGAACAGTTAAAAACACAGCATGAAGCAGCGGGTCTTGTCACCTTAAGAGTTTCGCTTCTAGACACTAAGCGAAGTTAGCTTTTAAATTGAGAGTAGGAGTGCAGGGCCGGCCGGCCAACACTAATGAACAAAATTAGTGTTGGGGGCCCTCTGATTAGTAAAAAAATAAAATAATTGACCAATGTTTCTTTTGCCCGAACCAATCGCGCGGCCCTAAACAAATATTTAACGCTAGTTTGTGTATTTGGTCGGCCGGCCCTGTTGGAGTGCTTTAACATTACCTCTGCTTCTTGATCCTCTACCTTCGTCCTCTTTCGCGCTGGATTCATTCCTCATTGTAGACTCCAATTGTGCTGACTAGCAATAAAATAAACCACTTTTACGATTACAGTGATCGCTTCAACTTTCTTTGTGATTAGCAAATGAAAATTAATTGGATTTAATTGACACGCATTACAATGTAGCACGATGTTTTTGCACCGAGTCTTTTTTCTGGAGACTGTAGCTCTGGAGCTATATTATCAAATGCATCTAGCAATGACCTTACTGGCACTGTAAGAATATAGTTAGCTAGCTAGTTAATATAGCACTCAGTGAATCAGTTAAGACATTACGTAAATGTATTTACCCAACACTGGCTAGTTCAGGAAATACTAGCTACATGTGTCAAGCTAGACATTATGATATATCCCGTTAGCTAGCCGTAGCCTACTGTACAGAGGCTAGCTCTACTAAAATACTATCTAGCTGGCTACATCGGCAATGATTGGATCATTTAATTAGTTAGCCAACCTAAGGTGACAACGCGTTCGTAACTTTACAACTCATGCAACGTATGGGTAATTAACCACCACGAAGTCGCATAGCTAAACAGAGCAGGTTTGTACATTTTAGATCTTCCTACTGTGAGCTGGAAAAATATAGGCTAGAACTAGCTAAACTAGCGACAGAAGTAGCCAGTAGTAGCAACTTACCATGGTAGCTAGTTGTTGATTTTATTACTCAACAGAAAATAACGTTACTGACTCGTATCCATTCGTTATTATGCTAAGTTCTTCATGTTACAATATGTCGTGGACTTCAGCCTTTACATGATTGAAGGATTAGCTTGCAAACTCCACTCTCCTGTTTATTAGTGAATTGGCCATTTTGTATCCCATAAAGCACTGCGGAGATATTCTCAAATGTAGAAGGCGCTGGTCTTAAAGATGCTGTACAGTGGAATTGAAAATTAGTTTTAAATTCATCACACCGTTGAAGAATGTGTTGTAACTACCCATCCAAATTCGAATGAAAAAAAACACAGACAAGTATGATAAATTAGGCTTTGAAATCGTAAGAAAAACAGCAGTCTTCTCTGCTTAAAGATCCTGTAAAGTGGAATTGAAAAGGAGTTTTAAGTTCATCCCACCACAGAAGAATGTGTTGTTAACTACCCATCCAAATTCAAATTATAAAAACACACCGACAAGTAGGCCTATGTTAAATTAGGCTTTGAAATCGTGGGAAAATCTGCGCCGTCTTCTCTGCTTGAGACTGGGGGGGGGCGTGTTGCCTGAAGGAGCTGAATCTCCGCCCCCTCGAATTTATTGAATTTAGCAACAACAGCAACACTAGCTAAATCAATTGCAGATATCAGAACAAACCTACCTGCAGTCTATGAGTGTTTTATGTATTCATTACTTTGTATTTGCATGTAGCCTACCAGCTGAGTAACAGAATGCAACCGTCTGTGATCTGACGTTGATAGGTCGCTGTGACGTAGATCGGTCGGGTTTTGGCTCCGCCTATACAAAACCTGAGCTGAAAACGGAAGAGAAACGTTGGCCTGGGACACACTGCCTGCGATCGGCTGCGATCTGCTGCGACCCTTACCTCTATGGCTGCGACGCACCTAGAAGTGCCGCCTCTTTTCTTTCGGCGCCCATGTTATCAAATGGGACCGACCCTATGGACCTATGGTGAGCGGAAAGGGACATGGATAACCTGCCTAACGCCTGGGACACACTGCCAGCGAAGCGCCTGGACGCGCCGCGATCGGCTACGATCGGCTATGACTGAGCAAAAGCTGTTAACACCAGACGCAAATTTCTCCGCGCCACGCCTGGGACACACTGCCAGCGAAGCGCCTGGACACGCCGCGATCGGCTACGACTGAGCAAAAGCTGTTCACACCAGACGCAAATTTCTCCACGCCAGCCACCAAGCCTTTCAGCTCTGAGCTTTCCTTTTTCACTGACATGGTACATGGCATAGGCTATATTAAACGTGTTATTACAACAGCCGCCCTTCTTCTCTACGTTGTCCTTGTAAAATTGTTGCTGGGGTCATACAACTCCCTGTGCTTTTCAACTTCGAAAATTAATTTGATGTCGTACTCCTTGAATTTCTCGCAGATTTTAGAAATCGATTTTCTTCCATTCTCTCTCGGTAGGCTATATATCTGCACGCGTGTGTGTTGTGTGCAACGCATGACAACTCGGTTCTCTAAAACAAACAAAATAACTAAGGGCATGCTAGCTCAACAGATCAATCCGTGTATTTTCATTCATTTTCATCAGGGTAACTGTGATAACTGGGCAGAGTAATTAACACATGTTAATCCGCTGGTCCACTAGGTGGCAGAACCCTCTGTTGTTACGGTTGAGTTAACCTATACTAAGCACAGAACAAGTTCAGTCGGGAATGTGCCTCTGTTGGCCATGTTGAGTATGCTGCATACGGTGTTCGCCAACAAAGAAATAAAGCTCCTTAAATGTGTAGCAAGAAGCCTCCGGGAGTTACTACATAAATGGCGACGAGGATAAACTAAAGCCGATGCCTCGTGGGGATGCAACGGATGCAAGCGAAACAGTAAGACTCTATAAAGTTGCTACGTTAGCATAAGCGGATCCGACTCCGAGTCAGACGTTACCCCGAGAATAATCATGGCGGCGGCCTTGGTAGGGAGCACCGCTCCGTTCGACAGTGAGACACAGACGTGGGAAGAATATTGTGAGGTTCTTCACCATTTTTTTGAAGCTAACGAAATCACAGATGCAAGTCGGCAGAAAGCTATATTTCTCAGTTCAGTGGGAAGTCAGACGTACAGCCTCGTGAGGAACCTTGTCAGTCCCGCCAAACCAGGAGACAAGACGTTTGCCGAACTGGTCAACATTTTAAAGGAACATTTCAACCCCAAACCCAGCGAGATTGTGCAGCGGTTCAAGTTTAATTCCAGACAGAGGAAGCTTGAGGAAACAGTAATGGAATACATCGCCGTGTTAAGGAAGTTAGCACTGGACTGCAACTATGGAGAAAAGTTGTCGGAGATGCTACGCGACAGACTGGTTTGTGGGATTGGAGATGACCGCATTCAGCGCCGACTGTTGTCAGAACCGGATTTGGCATTTGAGAAAGCACTGAAGCTGGCACAAGCCATTGAGACAGCCAGCAAGGATGTTAAGGATTTACAGTCGCTGGAGTCTACACCCTCACACATGAGGGCACCTCTAGCAGTGCACAAAATGTCTACAAAGCAGTTCCCCACTAAGCAGCAGCACCAGTATAACGCTTGTTACAGATGTGGAGGTGAGCAGCACAGGGCTGGGGAATGTAGGTTTATTAAGAAAACCTGTCATAAGTGTGGTAAAATTGGCCACATTCAAAAAGTGTGTAGGTCAGGAGGCTTAGTTAGCGCTTCACAGGCTAGAGGGGGTGGAGTACCATCAGGGAAGTATGGGAAAACCCAGGGAACACATTATGTCAGCCAGGGGGAGGGCGACATAGACGAAGATGAAGTCATGTTCACACTGTACAAACTAGATGAACTAGACATACCAGCAGAGGAGCCATTTATACAGACATTGACTGTTAATGGGGATAAACAGCAATTTGAAATGGACTCGGGGTGTGGGGTAACAGAAGTGAACCACTCTGTGTACAAAACCTTATGGGGGAAGGAGGTGCCAGAGCTACGCTCATGTAGAGTGAGGCTAAAAACATACACAGGACATAAAGTAAATGTTGTGGGGGCAGCAGTGGTTAAAGTACAGCATAAACAGCTAGTAGAGAACTTACCATTGGTAGTGGTGGCAGGTTCAGGCCCCAGTCTAGTAGGCAGGTACTGGATTAGGAGGCTAGGGTTACAGTGGAGACCAGAACCCCAGATCCACCATGTTCAGACAGAGACCCCAGAGAAGGCACAGTGGAGACCAGAGCCACAGATACTCCAGGTTAAAGAGGAGACCTTGGAGGAGGTACTGGGGGAGTTTGAGGAGGTCAAAGACGAACTAGGGAGATTCAGAGGCCCCCCAGCAAAAATATACGTGGACAAGGAAGCAGCCCCCAGGTTTTTTAAAGCCAGACCCGTCCCATACGCCATGAAAGGGAGAGTTGAGGCTGAAATCGACCGTCTCCTTGCAGAGAAGATAATTGAACCAGTAAAATATGCTGAGTGGGCAGCGCCGGTGGTCCCTGTGTTGAAACCAGATGACACAGCAAGACTATGCGGAGACTACAAACTGACAGTGAACCAGATCTCAAAACTGGAGCAGTATCCAATTCCCAGAATTGAGGACTTGTTTGCCATTCTTTCAGGTGGAAAGAAATTCACAAAGTTAGATCTGAGTCACGCCTACCACCAGATTCCATTGGATGAGGAAGCAAAAAAGTATGTAACTATAAATACACACAAAGGCTTGTTCACATACACAGTGTTACCTTTTGGAGTTTCATCATGTCCGGCTATTTTCCAACGTACCATGGAGGGACTACTGCAGGGCATCCCTCGTGTGGCAATCTTCCTGGATGACATCCTGCTGACGGGAAAAGACGACAAAGAGCACCTGCAGACTCTGACCATGGTGCTGAAACGGCTACAGGAGGCTGGTCTAAGGCTTAAGAGGTCCAAGTGTGTGTTCATGAGTGAGGAAGTGATATTTTTGGGTCACAAAGTGGATGCAACAGGACTGCACCCAATGCATGAGAAGGTGGAAGCGATCAAAGAGGCACCCTCACCTTCAAATGTGACAGAGTTAAAGGCATATCTGGGACTATTGAACTATTACAACAAGTTCCTACCAAATCTGTCTACCGTCCTTGCTCCGGTGCACAAACTGTTACAAAAAGACACAAAGTGGCAGTGGGGAGATGCACAACAAGCAGCCTTTAACACATCAAAAGACCTCATGCAGTCAGCTCAGGTGCTTGTGCATTACGATCCAGAGAAGGACATTGTGCTGTCATGTGACGCGTCACCATACGGGGTAGGTGCCGTTCTGTCACACCACATGCCAGATGGAACTGAAAGACCCATTGGTTTTACCTCACGAACACTAAACACAGCAGAGAGGAACTACTCACAACTGGATAAGGAAGGTCTGTCAGTGATGTTTGGGATACAACGCTTCCACAAGTACATTTATGGACGGAAATTCACTATAGTGACAGATCACAAGCCGCTGTTGTCACTTTTCAATGAGATGAAAGCAGTGCCACAAATGGCCTCGCCCAGGATCCAAAGGTGGGCTGTAACACTGAGAGCCTACGAATACACAATAGTGTATAAAGAAGGAAAACATCACAGCAATGCTGACGCTCTCAGCCGCCTTCCTTTGCCAGATACACCTAAAGTGGAGACGTCGGAAGAGAGGGTTCTCATGCTGGAGAGCTCTGACATCACGCTTGTGACAGCTGATCAAGTGAAAGCATGGACGGACAAAGATCCAGTGCTGTCGAGGGTGCGAGAAATGGTTCACAACGGCTGGTCAACAAAAGACAAAGGGGAGGAGTTTGCCCCTTATGAGGTGAGGAAACTTGAACTTAGTATTCAAAATGGCTGTGTGATGTGGGGGTCGAGAGTGGTTGTGCCAAAACCAGGCCAAGGAAGTGTCATGAGACAACTTCATCAATGCCACCCGGGAGTGTCCAGGATGAAAGCATTGGCTAGGAGTTACGTATGGTGGCCGAAGCTGGACAAAGAGGTGGAGGATACGGTAAAGGCCTGTACAACATGTCAGGAGCATCGCAACGTCCCGGCACCAGCTCCGTTACACCCCTTGGATTGGCCTGACAAGCCCTGGAGTCGTATTCATGTGGATTATGCCGGACCGTTCATGGGAAAAATGTTTTTTGTGCTCATAGATGCACATTCAAAATGGATGGACGTGTATCCAGTGAACTCTGCCACTTCAGCCACCACAATTGAGTGCCTGCGAACCAGTTTCAGTAACCATGGACTGCCTGAGTTGTTGGTGTCTGATAATGGCACTTGTTTCATCAGCACAGAGTTCAACGTGTTTCTAAGTAAAAATGGAATCCGTCATGTGACCTCTGCAGCCTACCATGCCTCCAGTAACGGGTTAGCAGAGAGAGGGGTACAAACATTTAAGAGAATGATGAAAAAATGTCCAGAAGGCACGCTGACAGCTAAAGTAGCCAGAGTGTTATTCAGCTACAGAGTGACACCTCACACTACAACAGGCCTTTCTCCAGCAGAGCTGCTTCTCGGGAGGAAACTACGTTGCACTTTGGATTCCATCCACCCAGACCTAAACAATAGAGTGCAGAAGAAACAGGAAAGACAAATAAAAGATCACGACAAAAAGGCAAAACAACGCTGGTTTAAAACAGGAGATTCAGTGCTGACCCAGAACTTCAGTTTTGGACCCAAGTGGATTCCAGGAATCATTGAGTCAGTGACGGGACCAGTGTCATACAAGGTGATGTTGGGTGATGAGAGAATAGTGAGGAGACATGTAGATCAGATCCATGCTCACCACCAGGGACCAGAAAGAGGCAATGAAAAACAACAAACTGTGTCAACTCAGCCCAACACAAAAGATGAAGCATGGCTGGATGCTGAGGAGGTTGCGCTCAGTGGTGACCAGTTGGAAGAGCCAGCAGCAACAGAAGTTGTAGGAAGTTCAGACCAAAGTGCGGTGGCAAACCAAACTCCAGTGAGGAGACTGGCAAAAAGGGAAACTAAGTTGCCCAGTTATCTTAAAGACTTCAAATTGAACTAAGAGGAAGAGACTCGTTGATAAGTGGCCCTTAATATGGACACCTAATCAAACAGGAAAATAAACTGATGTTTGTGTTGTTAGAATGTTCCTAAAAACAAATGTTTGTATAACCTGCTTAAGGAGGGAGGGATGTGATAACTGGGCAGAGTAATTAACACATGTTAATCCGCTGGTCCACTAGGTGGCAGAACCCTCTGTTGTTACGGTTGAGTTAACCTATACTAAGCACAGAACAAGTTCAGTCGGGAATGTGCCTCTGTTGGCCATGTTGAGTATGCTGCATACGGTGTTCGCCAACAAAGAAATAAAGCTCCTTAAATGTGTAGCAAGAAGCCTCCGGGAGTTACTACAGTAACCACATGTAAAGGCCGTTCGTTACCAACATTGTGTAATTAGGTTTAATATAGGGTGAATATTGGTAGGCTACACGTAGGTCTCCAAAGTATAGTAAAAAAGTCAAAGTAAAAAAATATAAAGTCTACAACTTTACACATGTTCACCGTAGTCTACAATTAATGTAGTAAAATCTTAATAACATGTTTTTTTATTCACATACATCAACTTATATGGTGTATTTCATCATCCTGCAGCCGATTTCGCAAGCGTCTTGCGAAAAAATTCGACCTGCTGTCGAAACGATCGCTGCAGATCGCAGGCATTCGCAGCCGATCGGGGCGCTTCGCAGCCAGTGTGGTCGGTCCCATTTGATAACATGAAAAGAGGCGGCGCTTTCCAGGCGCGTCGCAGCAGATCGCAGCCGATCGCAGCCGATCGCTGGCAGTGTGTCCCAGGCGTAAGGAGACTGTCGTTTGACATCTACTTCTGGATACCGGTAATTTGCTACGTCGTCACACCTATTCATGGATTACGTACTTGTGGATAACGTCGTCGCCATACTTTTAAGTAGGCCTACATTTTAGAGTAAATTTATAGTTATAACGTTTTTGCCAGTTCATCATTTTGGCGCTTTTAACACGAAGCAAAGGCATTGTCAGAAGATGACTTTAGTCGTAGCCCGACATTAAAAACATTTTATAGTCGGTTGACTGATCGCGTTGTTGTACCCAGTCAAAGGAATAAACACACAGGAACATCATGAACATTCAATGGTCTAGCTAGCCAGTTACCCTGGCAAAAAATGTTACATAATGTTCTATATTTATTGCCAGGACACGGTCCAAGTAGCCTAGGCATACGTAAAATTGAAAGCTAATTAGTTTGGAATGTCTAGGCTAAACTTGATGTTACATGTTGATGTTCAGCCTATTCAATTAAAAATGTGTAGGCTAGCCTACAAACAATTAGCATACTACAGGCTAGAGGCGATTCTAGGTTTTAAAACATGCTCAAAATGAATAGGCCTACTGGATCTTAAAATGTATAATTAATCATTAGAGGACAACAAACCATGATAGAAAATACAACTCTGACATCACTTTAACATGTTCTAAAAACCTTTAATCGTTTGTGTACATTTAGTTTGAAAATGTAATTTTTCATCCCAACAGTAGGGGGTGCTTTGCACCCCCTGCACCTGTTGTAAAATTCTCTATGCTACAGAATGTGCACAGATGGCTACTCTTACACTATAGCTCTCAATAAAGACATTTTAACATATGAAACATGTAGCCTTGCGACTTCATTTCACTCAATAAGGTTTTTTTTTAAAGGCAGTGACGGCGGCGACGTAGCTACTTAGAAACAAGTCAGTGAGGGCGGCGACGTAGCTACTTAGTAGCTGTGTTGTTTGGCGACGACGTGCGGCTTAGTGACGACGTACTTATCTCAGACGTACTTAGTAGGCGTAAGTATTTTTTATACTTTCGAACATGCGACGTCGCCGCCGGTACACGTTCCTTACATGCCGTCGCCGCCACGTCGCCGCCAGTCTCTCGTTTGCAGTCCCATTCACTTCCATTAAAAAAATCCACACGGACTGGCGGCGACGTATTGTTAGGCTGCTCCTTCTCCTTCTCCTGGTAAGCCTAGGAATTTCCCTTTCCGCTCGCCATATGGACCGACCACACTGGCTGCGAAGCGCCGCGATTGCCTGCAATTGCCTGCGACTGCCTGCGATCTGCAGCGATCGTTTCGGCAGCTGGTCTAATTTTTTCGCGAGACGCTTGCCAAATCGGCTGCAGGATGATGAAATACACCATATAAGATGATATAGTTGAATACAAAAACATGTTATTAAGATTTACATTAATTGTAGACTACGGTGAACATTTGTAAAGTTGTAGACTTTATATTTTTTTACTTTGACTCTTTTACTATACTTTGGAGACTTCCCAGCTAACACACAACGTAACGGCAACGTCGTATGTTCGTACTTTTTGGTCGGTTTCTGACTTACCAGCTAGAGACGTTGTGGTTACGTAATTTGACGGTCATTTCATTAACTGAAATTTAAACCAGATCTTACCAATCCATGACGTTGTGGTTACGTCTCCCAATGGTAACTTTGTGACCAATTTTCAGTTGGTCACGAAGTCACCACCTGGCAACTAAAGCTATACAGTTACGTTGCCCATACGTAACTATGATGTAATTTGATGACCAAACTTTCGTCACCTCTTTTTTTAGTTATATTATTGTTTTTATAGATTTCCAATTTTAATTATTACTTTTATCACTTGTACTATAGTTTGTATTGATTTTATGTAAAGCACCTTGAGCTACAATTCTTGTATGAAATGTGCTATATAAATAAAGTCTTACTTTTGGAAGCAAATCGTGACCAACATTTTAATTAAAATGCATTTGCCGAAATGCATTTTCATTTTAAGACTGTGGCTGCATTATTTGACCCATAAATTAAATTAGGATGCAATCATCCTATTTGCATTTGCATTTTCTTCTTCAACACTGCCCAATCTTTCACTTAATTCAAATGAAAAAGCAATAGGCATTTGAGATGTAATTTTCGAAATATGCCCCAGCAAATAGATACCAAAATTAAATTTGAAATGTAAAATTTGAAAATTCAAATGCATTTGCAGAAATGCTTTTTCATTTTAAGAATGTGGCCGCCTTATTTGACTCATAAATTAAATTGGTAATCAATCATCCTATTTGCACTTTCTTCTTCAACACTGCACATTTTATACCATAATCAAAATCTGCTGCGCTGCTCAGAATGCTTTTGCCTTCTCGTGTTCCACCTGCAAAGAACTGCCCATAATTCGACAACGAAAAAGCATTCTGAGAGTGACGTCAGTAGCCGCTCTTTTTCAGCTCCCTGCTGACCGAACTACCCGTCTTGTTCGGTAGGGGGCGGTGTGCACATCATTACATACACATACACATACACATCACACATTACATTGAAAATGTGCCGGGAAATTGATTGAATTGCCGGGTCTTTAGAGGACGCATCGCAGCCAGCAACTTGATGTCACAAAATGACTACAACAGTGTCAGAGCTACTATTAATGTGTAAATCTGTGACGGCAGAGTATGCAGCCAAGCTGACTTGTTATACTTGGTCACGGGCATCAGACTCAGATATATGATTAGATTCTACCTGCTCAGCTAATTCTAATTGTTTGCACAATTTGAGGGAGCGCTATGATCTGTGATGCGTCAAAGACCCGGTGTTGTATTACCCGATGCATGACTCTCTGGATTGGCACCCCCTCGCGGGAGCGCACGCAAATCAAAGAGTGAAGGATTGTGTCTTGATATCAATCAAACGAAGGGGAGACAGACGTCTCTCGTTATACTTTCTTTGTAATAGAATTCAAGAGAAGAATGTCTGTTATCTGTGTAAATATCAGATGCTATTTTCAACACAAAATCCTTAAAATTCGTCATTCAAACCGTATAGTAATGAACGCGAACCAACATTCCTGCTCCACGACATCGCATTCTGAGGAAATATACACCAGTATGATTACCAAAGGTAATGTATTTTGTGTAGCAGGTTATTTCACATGGCTTTTCATACTAATCTAGGCTATAGGTTCAAAGGCATGCGATTTTAATGCAGTTAGCCTGCGCGTAGTGTGGGTTACTCAGACAGGTCGAAAACAACATCTGATCCAGAATATCAACTGTCCTGAAACCGGACCAGAGGTTCACATGCATATAGCCTACAAAAGACAAGTGCTAAAAACGATGTATTAACTATGTATCAACATCAAAAGAAATGTTCTCCCCATTAAATCCTTTTTTAAGATATGATATATTACTCTTATTGTTAAAGTCAATTAAATACATGAAAACATGAAACATAATAATCCCACACCTACCATGGACTATTCTGTTTTCAGAACTGTCCAACCTATAGCTACATACACATGTATTTGTATTAAATGTATGCTATTAAATGTACATAATGCTGGAGTAGAAGGGAAGAAACGTATGCAGGGGGAGAACATTTCATGGCAGGCCTTGTTTTCCATTTGATGTAGGTGCAATGCACCCCCTGCTAACACTGAGTATGGAAGTCTTACATGCCTGAAACTTACTGTAGTTACTTACTAATACTAGTGCCCTCAGTTTACAGTCAGAGTCATTTGATAATGGGATATACAGAACAGACAATAGAGGGGGTGCATTTCATGACAGGCTTGTTGTATTCTTGTCATGCATGGACCCCCTGCTAACTCTGACTAGGAAAGTGTCACATGCCTGAAACTTACTGTGCTTCCTCATACTAGTGCCCTCAGTGTACAGTAAGAATCATTTGATGCTGGGATATACAAAACAGACAGGGGTGCATTTCACGACAGGCTTGTTGTATTCCTTCTTGCCATGAAATGCACCCCCTGCTAACCCTGACCAGGTAAGTGATACATGCCTGAAACTTACTGTGGTTACACGTATAGCCCCATTTTGTGCAATGCACACACTCACCAAACTCACTCATGTAGGTAATCCCCAAATATAAAGGAAGCCTTTGTTCCACAAAAGTATTATTTTAATGTTAATAAACCAGCCTAACAATGATTAATGCCAAAACAAATTAAAAACATTTAAAAAAACATTTTACACAAAAGTAATATGAAGTGACTTGAAAATGGATCAATAATAATTGAACTTTGTTTCACACATTAACTAATATATAACAATACAGACCAATTAACCAATGACAACAAATTACTTGTTTTAATTATGTGCACGCAAGGCACGAGAAGTCCTCCTCCAGTGTAGGCCTCTGCATGCACACATGGTGATACCATCTCCCACAGATGTCACAGCAGATCTTAGAACAGATTATAATGATGCAAGTCCTTTAATTTGGGCCCCATCATTAAACTGAGTGTTTAGTAATAATCATACTGTTTCTGATTTAGTCATGCCTGCAATAATGAAATACAACTTTATAATGATCACAGCAATCTAAATAATCTTGAAGTCAATTTTTTTATTTTTTATACATTACCCATAGTGGCTCATCCTTATCCTCCATCCCACAGTAGTGGCACAGGTTGCTGAGATTGTTAAGACAAACAGTATTCATAATTATTCCAACAAATAAGCTAACAGTAAAATAACACATTTTGCATGATACTACTTCACTGGCTGTATGCTCTCATTTGTATTAAAGGACATGCATTTCCATTTTCCAAGGGCTTGGAGATTGACAACGATCAACCAAAACAACAACACACCAGTTTCTCAGAGGAGGGCAGTGGCTACATCTAGCCTCAGCTTGTTCACTGCCTTCTGTGTGGTTGTGATGTGTATTGCCTCTCCTCTAATTATTTTACCAGCAAAGAGAACATGATTATTAGATCAGCATGATCACATAAATACATATTCTAACAAGATGACAAGATCCATGTTTTTACACAACCAGAATGAGATTACACTGGACAATCCTAAACCACAAAAATAAAGGTCCATTACAGTATATACTTAAACATTTATACATACATACAAACATTCATGCATGAAATTAGTTAACTTTAAGAAAAAAGATTAATGACTGAGGTTGACAACATTGTTTAAGTAATGTACAGGTGCTTGTCATATTATTAGAATATCATCAAATTTCATTCAAAAAGTGAAACTTGTATATTATATTCATTCATTACCACAGACTGATATATTTCAAAAGTTTTTTCTTTTAATTTTGATTATTATACCAGACAACTAAGGAAAATCCCAAATTCTGTACATCCCAGCATCCAAATTAAATAAATAAATAGATCTGTAAATAAATATATAAATACATAAATATATAAATATGGCTATGAAATAAAGCCTAAAATAAAAAAAGATGGCAATAAATACATTAATAATAAATGTATTTATTTCAAAATGACGTTTTTGTAAAGACAACATTTATTTATTTAATGGGACTTTTATTTCCTAATGCCACATGACTTTTACACTCCACATTTATTTCCACATATATTACCACTCCACATTTATTACCACTCCACATTTATTACCCCTCCACATTACCCCTCCACATTTATTTCCGATCTCACATGCAAACGAGAGGGCCGTGGTTATCTTCAGACCAACGCATGCTGCACAAGATCGAAGGCAGATAGGGACATTATGATAGGGACACCTAGATTCGGTAGATGAAGGAAGACATGGTGTCAGAGATCGCTTGCTGGCCTTATAGATCAAATTGGTCAGCATGGCTTGTCAGGATATATTATTTTGGTACGATTTAAGTAATTTGTAGTTTCATAAGGGGTTGTGGTATGCTATCTTGGGAAATTTGGCTATTGCATCAAGACAACCCCAAATACGTGATTAGCCTACACATTTGGGTATTTTCTGGTGTGCTCACGATAACCAGTTGTTTTCGATGAACCCAGGCCATACAAAATGTTGCCTGAATGCCTGAATTTGTGACTAAAAGCTCCTTACATCCATGAGCCTACAGCAGCAAATATGACATGCGACTTGAAAATCGTCAATAATGTTGAATGTTGTGTGAATTCGTGACGATTCTGTTGACAGAGGTAGATAGGTGTCCCTGTCTGCCTTCGATCATGTGCAGCATGCGTTGGTCTGAAGATAACCACGCCCCTCTCGTTTGCATGTGAGATCGGAAATAAATGTGGAGGGGTAATGTGGAGGGGTAATAAATGTGGAGTGGTAATAAATGTGGAAATAAATGTGAGTGTAAAAGTCAAAAAAAATAAATAAATGTGGCATTAGGAAATAAAAGTCCCATTAAATAAATACATGTTGTCTTTACAAAAACGTAATTTTGAAATAAATACATTAATTATTGATATATTTATTGCCATCTTTTTTAAATTTTAGGCTTTATTTAATTGCCATATTTATATATTTATGTATTTATATATTTATTTACAGATCTATTTATTTATTTAATTTTGACTAACGAACGGCCTTTACATGTGGTTACCCTGATGAAAATGAATGAAAATACACGGATTGATCTGTTGAGTTTTGTTTGTTTGAGAGAAACGAGTTGTCATGCGTTGCACACAACACACACGCGCGCAGACATAGCCTACTGAGAGAGAACTTCGAAAATCGATTTCTAAAATCTGCGAGAAATTCAAGGAGCACGACATCAAATTAATTCTCGAAGTTGAAAAGCACAGGGAGCTGTATGACCCCAGCAACAATTTTACAAGGACAACGTAGAGAAGGATCAATTTTGGGGCGGCTGCTGGAATAACACGTTTCCTAAATGTAGCCTATGTTATGTTTATGTACCATGTCAGTGAAAAAGGAAAGCTCAGAGCTGAAAGGCTTGGTGACTGGCGCGGAGAAATTCGCGTCTGGTGTGAACAGCTTTTGCTCAGTCGTATCCGATCGTGGCGCTGCGCGGCGCGCCCAGGCGCTTCGCAGCCAGTGTGTCCCAGGCGAACTCCACATTTCAGTGCAACACATTTTTCGCGCTTTGCACATGCTTTCAGGAACTCATTTCACACGTATATAATGTTTGAATTTCTAATTTTACCCTTCTGTTCCTCACTCAAAATTTTACATCTCAACTCTTAAAATGATAGAGAGAGGTGCAGTGGTCTAAATTTTTTCCAGAGAAAATGTTTAACATAAATACCTACACACACATCTAGCGAGTCATTTCTTTTAATTTAGGCCTACCACAGAAAAATCTGTGCATACTAATGTATATCTATATATATATGTACATAATAAACATATATACAGACAGTGTGCCCTTTTGCATTTTATTTTACACAACAATGAAACAATGAAAACGAAACTTTAAAAGGTTTTAGGCCTTGTCGCGTTGTTGGGGACAGCACACAGCGATAGCTCACAAGATTGGGGCCTCTGCCCAGGTGACACGGCTCACAGACTTGAGAATCCTGTACTGAGCTTGTGGTGCTCTAAGCCTCATTCTGTAAACTTGCTTTATGGAACAGGCCTGTGGTTACTCAGTATATCCACTAAGTATTTTCATTTTCAAATGAAGAGGCCACAAAAAAATACAAAATCCATATTTTGTTTTTGTACACAATCAGACATCTGGGTGGGCCGGACATGTAAATGAGTACTGAGCACCCCCCCCAACCCCCTCGTGGCTACGCTACCGATACAAATACATTGTTGATACATTTTATTTTTCACGTAATAGTATGCATAGTATTCATAAGTATGTGTGGGGAAAAATCATTCAGAGTGACACTGAGTTAATATAAAAACATATTTATGAATGACTGTATTACTATTGTATACTGTATATACAGAGTAATACCGATTTTTCTTTAAATACTAATATTGTATAGCTAGATACAAAGTCTTTACAAGCACATTCAAAGCTCCAATTCTAAATCCCTCATACTAAACTCTGAGAACCAAAAAAACACTATGAACCTATCTATCTGTAGCTTCATCCTGACCTGCCCTCAGATTATGGTTTATGACTGCTGTAATCAAACCAATAATGTACTATATCCATGTAATACATACTATACAGAAAGTATTACACTATAGGTCATCAAAAGTTTGATTCTCAGTGACTTTCTCTCTAATGACCTTTATGTTCTCATTCTACAGTATGAATGCAAACTTCTGAAGTGAATACGTTGCTTCATCTTATGAACATTGGAAAGTGGAGCCACTGTGGTATTCACATGTATAAGTAGTATAAACAGGATCTTTTTTTTACCAGCTCAGAGGGTCCATGCAAGACCCACAGGCTTGTCGCACCGGTGTAGGATCACAGACTCTCAGGAATGAGTTTCAGTGAGATAACCTGCCTCTGCAGACTGTAGTTAGTTAATTCTCTCCATGTAATGAAGGTCTGCATGGATTCTGTCAGTTGGTTTGGCATGGTCACTAATTTTTGTTATCAAAGTTACTTAGATACAATAGATACACATGTAAATGGCAAAACCTACACAAAAAACTATAAAATGTATTCATATGATTGACTCATCAACTACTTACCATTTGCACAGTGGCTCACAATGGTAATTTAAATCAAATTCAGTGTATAAAATCCCTGAAAACAACAATTTTGAGAAAAGAAGAAAGGCAGTTGAGTCATTTCAAATGAAGGGATCAATAATATCGCTTTGTTGGAACAAAATATGTGAATAACCAATACACACTTTGTGTCAGGTTTAAATCATAGCAAATCATATAATTGCAAGTTTGAAATTTGTTTGTGTGAACAAGGTTTCTCATAGGGGAGAAATGTATTTGTTATTATATCACATCCCATATAGAGATCAAATAATACACAATGTGATATCCTAATATCTCATCATATATTTTAAAATAATACACAAGACTCCAAAACCAATTTTGTACAAATTAAATCCAAATTAGTGGACAAGAAGGTTATACACTGTATAGTTACACAAAAAGTGGAACATTACATTTCCCTGCTAAATGTGGTTGAAGAGGAGAGTTTCAGTGAGTTAGCCGGAGTCAAAGACACAGTGAAACTTCAAGAGTTAAGGATGCCCTATAATACTAGGCATTGATTATGTTCTGGTACACAATGCCTCCCTTTCACAGCTCAGCACTTTACACTTCAGCTTTGTTCTTGGAATGGTCTCCGTGAGCCAGGCTCTCCTCATTCTCATCCTCTTCCTCAGGTACCTAGAAAAGAATCACATGACCGTGAATCTCCAGTTAGGACAGATAAAGCGTGGCTTGATTGGGACTTTCTCCTGTTGGAAAGAAAAGATCACTGATACAAATATTGTATTCATCTGTCTTACCTCCCAATAGATTGAGTCATCGAAACAGTTTTGGTCTGGAGGCTGTCCCCAGAATGGAAGCTTCATTATCAGACCTGTAAAAAAAAATATATATATATATATACAGTATATATTATAATTGTTTACAGTATGCGAGAGATGTTTTAATACTCATACATTACTCTACAGGAACTATATAATGCAATATAATAATATTTTTCTGCAGTCTATGCTGAGACATTTGAAAAATAGTTAGTTTAAGGACTGCATCACTGTTTCCTGTTTGTTGTTTATCTGCAGGTCCACCCACCTGTGATGGCCCCTCCCACCAGAGCGAAGCCGAGAGACGAGGCCAGGGCTGCAGCCTGCATTGTAGCCTTGCCCCTGAGGAGAAAGCTGGAGGTTAAGGTATGCTTGTTTCATCAAAAACGTTTTGCATTTTAACCATATTAGAAATATTCATTCTTCAAGTAAACCCCACAAAATATTCTTAGAGAGTCTTAAATTGTGCCCAGTCCATAGTCTGCCCTAAGAGTTGTTTGAAGTGGTATTATTGGATGTGGCTTACCCTTCCTTCTTTCCCAGAGCCACAGCCACAATGCCAGCCAGACCCCCAAGGATGCCAGGCATGCCGTGCAGATTGTGGACCCCACACGTGTCCTGGATGCCCAGGTTGGATGCAAGGATGGGCTGAAACACAGAGAAGCACGTCGTGACGCTAAAAATGCTCCACCATATTTCTAGCCATCTAGCCATACAATATGATTGTCTGTCTTGTGTTCTGGTCTACCTTTGTTGCAGGTAAAACCAAGTAATGTGATTTGGACTCACAGTGAGGTACTTGAAGCCCACAGTGGAGATTATGCCAGCCAGGAGTCCAATCAGCATGGCACCAAAAGGCTCGATGTCCATGTCAGCACAGGTCCCCACGGCAACACCACCGGCCAGCGTGGCATTTTGAATGTGGACCTATGGTGTATCAAAACAATGAGTGAGTGCTGCCTGCAACAGTGCATCTAAAATGGCAGAAAAAAAGGGGAAAATTATTTAAAGAGAGAAAGATGATCATGACCAGAGGGTTCTGCAAAAAGGAGGCATTTGTTCCCCTCCATGTTTGTTTTACTTTTGTAAAGGTGACCTGTGTGGTGTCTCACCATGTCCAGCTTCCCTTTGTGCTCCACAAGGCTGGAGATAGCGTAGGCAGCCAGTACACAGGCAGCCAGGGAGAAGTAGGTGTTGACCACAGCCTTGAGCTGGGTCAGTCCGGGTTCAGCAATGGCCGAGTTGAAACTCGGCCAGAACATCCACAAGTAGACGGTTCCTGTCATTTAAAGTTTTTTCTTAGATATCTTTCATTTATACTGACACTAAGTCAGCTGTGTGTGGTACAGCACAATTTGGTAACACCCCCCCACACCACCAACACCACCACCAACAGCATCAAAACCGTTCTAAGGTCAAACTATTTCCATCCACTAGGTGGAGCAAGTCACTTGAAGGACACAAACATTTGAATGTCCTTTCCCCCTACCTCCCTCTATGAAACACGCCAAAACAGACAGAGAACAGATATCATTTCTTACAGTGGTAGTCTACAGTACTTGTATTTAGTGTGTTTACCAATAACATTGAGTTAACAATATTATCTGATTACAGCAAAAGTGACAGCTGAGACTCACCAATCATGGCAAACAGGTCAGAGTGGTAGACAGACCCATCGTTTTCATGGCCGTTTCTGAGGGCTGGCCGGTACAGCATGCGAGCCACCGCCAAGCCAAAGTAGGCCCCGAAGGCATGGATGATCATGGAGGCTCCAACATCACTGGCCTGTACAAGACCAAGAAAAGTTATTTTGGGGTACGCTTGGATATACATTCTAGTGGTTGCCTGTCCTCCACGTGTGTACTTAAATGCACCAACCTTTAAGATCTGGACCACGATGTGCTCGTTGATAGAAAAGATGGTGATCTCCAGGATAGTCATAATGAGAAGCTGGACCGGACTGGTTTTGCCCAACACAGCCCCGAAAGAGATAAGAACTGTTGCCGTGCTGAAGTCTGCATTGATCATCCTTTCATGGCGTGGAAAGAAAAAAGACATATGCTGAAGAATTGTATATTTCCATTGACTAACTAGAACTGTAATTGCATGAAATGTATGATGCTATTTGTATGGTTATCCTGTCTAAATTCAGAGTGACTAGTAATTGGATTTACTTCTCAACGGAGACTTTGATCTTTCCGTTGTCCATGTGCCAGAAGCCCTGCATGAGCAGGCCCCACTGCAGGCCGAAGGCAGCCAAGAGCAGGTTGACTCCAACACTACTGAAGCCATATCTCTTCAGGAAGGTCATCAGGAAGCCAAATCCAATGAAGATCATCACATGGACATCCTGGAACACTGGGGACAGAAGGGAAGCCAGGACAGTTCAGGGACATTTGACTGAGCGATCTCCATCCTCTAATGTTGAAACAAAATGTGAAAATGATGAGGATGACTGTCGGTCTGAACGGGTTCGTCTTTAGATTCTCTGCAGTCTACATGCCCTTGACAAAGAGAGCAAAACTGTTCGTAGTAGGTACTTTAGAAATTGCAGATTCTTTTGTTAAAAAACCTTTGTAGAATCATATTTGTCATGATTACTCATTATTAACTGTACAGTGCAAATGTAAGAAAAGGGACCTCAGGTTCCTTGTTTCAGAAGACATTGACCAGTCATTGTACTATGCTATGGTAACCCCCCAAAAGGTCTCATTGTAAATTCCAATTGATCTGGGAAGAGCAATTCAGTTAGCTGTGAATAGAGCACAGAGATGGCCCTCCTTAACCCTGTGCATCTTTAGAACCTCATGCAGCTCTATTCATACCACATGATCTCAATAAGTCTAAGCTTGTTAGACTCCCACAGTAGGAAGTTGAAAACATTCCTCCCTATTAGTTTCACTTAATACAATTTTAAGACTTCTTGTGAAAGTATAGTAAACAGTAGTTTGGTATAGAATAGTATAGGATGGTATAGTAAAGCATATATTTCTTAAAGTATTGTATGTCTTCCAGTGGAGAACAGGATATGAGCTCTATTATGGTGATACGGACTGGAGCTTCTGGTTTCCTAAGCTCCAAGAGACCTGGGCCTCATTCTCCACGTTCCACTCCCATCCGACTCCACCGGTCGCTCACAAAAGGTTTGCTAAAAAGTCCAGCCACAGGAAGTGAGAGACTCAATTCCCCAAAGCCATTAGTCTCCATATGATGGGGGCCCCTCATCTGGAAAGTGGATCAAGATGCGACTACTCACAGAGAAACAATAGAGCTGCAGGTTTTAGTCATTTCCCCAGGCGCTAGTGAACATCATGGAGACTGATAGGTGTTGGACCAAAAAGGCCTACTGAGACTTGCTGGAGTGGTGTTGGGATGTGTTCCGTCTTCTTTATAAAGGAAAATACCGCCCCACCCAACAATTATCATTGCATTGTCTTTTGTGTGTAAAATATTTATATCTGTATCCGCCGTACGCCCCGTTATTGCTTGGCTGAACCTTACAACCGGTCTAGTGCATATAACAGGCAGCCAAGATGGATCTTCAAAAATGGATCTTCAAAAACAAAAATGATCAGATCACACACCCATTATTTCCTCTCTCTTTATCAGATCTCCATCATCATGCTTCCAATCAGATGTAGTTCTAGAATGTATGAGAAGTGAACCCCAGTGACCCCACTCTATGTGTTTAGGCTCCCACACCCATCCACCTATGAACAAACACTGCCTGTTATTTTCTTCCTGATATTGAACAGGTTTCTTCAGGTTTAAGATGTGCAAACCTCAAATGGACTAGCCATCAGAAAGCATTCAACTCTTTGGCACTTATTTTCTTCTTATATTCTTATTCAGGTTTGTCAGTTAAAAGTTCCCAGTAGCCCATGAGGCAGGGGAAGGGAAAGGGCAATATGCAAATTATCTGTATTGCTTAATGAATAGGTTATTGGTTATTATCTCTTCCACGAATTCCATTTATGCGAGGCTCCATTAGCACATAAAATTATGGATAAACAAGTATTTAATTGTAATTTCCCCTTGGGGTGAAATATGTCTTATTAGTTTTGGTTGCGTGCCCTGGATTCTCCCCCGCCCTCCCTATGCCATACATCCACTTTAACTATAGGATCCTTTAGTCACTTAATCACACCAATGAAGAGGCAGTGTGCAGTGGAATTAGAAGGGATGTTCTTTAGAAAGTTGCCCACTAGTGGGCACATTGTACTATCTGTGTGATTCCTCTCTGGTTTTGGGTGTGCTAGGGAGACAGAATCCCCCAGGGATAAACCCTCTCTGCCTAAAGGGCACCAGCATCCAACCTATTTCATGACCCAGGGCAGAGTATACCGACCAGGACTTGTACAGTATAAATCACTCCACTCAATACTCACTCAACACAAGTTCCATTTGAGTTTACAGATGGTTGCATTCATTCAGACATTGAAATTGTATTGCTGGTCTGATTTGTGAGGTTAATCAGAAAAAGTATTTTGCCTTGTAGATCCAGATTCCCTTTTAGCTAAACTACTTTGTGCAAGATAAAATCTGAAATTCTTCTGTCCACTGAAAAACAAGGGATGTCTGACGAAACCTAATTTGCTACCTATCAGTTTCATTTTGTCAACACTTATTTGTCCCTTGATGATAACACCAAACCAGACCAATTTTCTGAAATACATTCCTCCTCATTTCCTTAGCTTTGAACTTAATCACAGAGGCCAGGAACTGACCATACAGCCTACACGCTACATCAGAACCCTGGTGTTTTCTCACAGTCTGTCCAGCTTGTAAGGGGTACGAGCTGTGTTCGACTAAATGGATGCAATTTATTTTGGGCAGAAAAGAGCCTTGTTAAGCACATGGTCCAAAGACAACTTAACAACAACAAACCTTTTTGAACCAACAAAACTTTTCGTTTTTCTCAAAGAAGAAGAATGCAAGAAAATTGCCCAGACATTATTAATCTTCTTCACCATTTTCTTTTGAAGAAGGTCAAAGGTTTATAATAGTTCTCCCATCATTTTATTCTATATGTGATGAATATTACAGTAGTGTACTTGGCTAATCTCTATGGGTCATACCTGCCACACCCATTCATGGGCAAACGTCCATACTGTAACTCAACAATTACTTATGTTAGGAGTATCTAAAGGACCGACAGAATATAGAGCATATGCACTCCCAAGACAAACACAACCGCTTGAGGTAAAACATTGTTGGGGCAAAGCATTCTTTCTTTCTTATTTATATTTATTACAAGGTTTTCATACAGTTTCAGGGTCTAAACTAAACCCACCATTCAGTTTAGCCATGCAATTCTCTTTTCCCTCCTTCATAAAGGCTAAATCCAGCCTTCTCAGTGTGACTGAGATAAAGGGAGACTCTCCCCACAGGCAGCTACAGCACCTGGCCCGTTCCCTGACAGATATTCTAATATGTGTGTGCTTCGATGGACACGCCACACTTAAACCTTGAAAGGGTTCAAACAGATGAAAAAACCCAGAAACCCTGTTTGCAAGGGTTTGTCTACAGGGCCAAATATTCAATTGAGTGTACAAGGTGACAGGAGGAGTAGTTAAGTGGTACAAAATTAGTCAATAGCATTGGTTTGTTAACTGCACAACATACAATATTACAATGTTGCTTTGGATAAAAGCATCCGCTAAATGATTACATTATTATAAGCTAAGTCACACTGGGTCGCAGTCCCCACCGGGGAGCCCATGTTAAAGGCATACTTACTGGGATAGAGGCTCATTGGCGGCAACTCTTCATGTGTGGAGTTGTCATGAGGATCATGGTGTGCTGGTTTGCCATCTTCGTAAACCACAAACATAGCAAACAGGATGATAGTGATTATCTCCAGAATCAGAGCCAGGATGGGAAACTTCAGCCTCATGTTTGTGGCGTATGCAGGCATTCTACTAAGCCTTCTCTCTTTCTCTCTCTCTCTCTCTCTCTCTCTCTATCACTGACTCAGACTTGGACACACTTCTTTCCTTCCTGTGCTATCGTTTGTGACTTGTGGGGATGTGACGGGAGGGGAACAACTGGTGTCTGCTTTTAAATTGGTGCAGGTTTTGAGGAGACCAATGACAGGGCAGAACAGCATAGCCCTGCTGGCTACTCCCCCTCCTGCACTTTGCTCGTGGGGATGGGTTTCCTCTTAAAGAGGGGCCTAAACAAGAAGTTGGCAAAACATACAGTAATGACACCCTGGCCAATGCGTGGACATGAGAGGAATAGTTAATGAGCTTTCCCCCACTTATCTGTCAATGCCAAACCAATGTTTGTGGATTGTGAGATATCCAACTCAATGTGTTTAATATTTCGAATAGTTTGTGTCAATGAAAAATCTCACATCCTTTGTTTATTTTAGTTTAAAGACATGAGATCATCTTTGTAATGCTGCATCATAACAGTGTGTGTTTGACTGTGGTCCAACCAAACACCCACCTCCAAAGAAATGATTAATGTCTTACACCTGATCTTATAGTTTATGCTTACAGACCTTCCACACTATGGAACGCCGATTTAGTCCAAATTAAATAAATAAATAGATCTGTAAATAAATATATAAATACAGAAATATATAAATATGGCTATGAAATAAAGCCTAAAATTTCAAAAGATGGCAATAAATATATAAATAATAAATTTATTATTTCAAAATTACGTTTTTGTAAAGACAACATTTATTTATTTAATGGGACTTTTATTTCCTAATGACACATTTATTTATTTTTTGAGACTTTTACACTCCCCTCCACATTTATTACCACTCCACATTTATTACCCCTCCACATTACCCCTCCACATTTATTTCCGATCTCTCGTGCAAACGAGAGGGGCCTGGTTATCTTCAGACCAACGCAACGATAGGGACCTATGATAGGGACACCTAGGCTGTGTCTACTACCGCGCACTCAACGAAGTACACTGCAATGTAGTGCACTGCAATGTAGTGCACTTACATTTGCAGTGCACTCAGTTGCTGAGTAGCGCTGTCTAAACTGGAACACTTTACTTACCCACTTAGCGGGAAGTGACGCACGCAAATCTGCTCGCGACACACGAGAAACTAAACCCGCGAAACAAACCCGCTTGTATTTCTGTCACTGGACTCCTCCTCTTCCGCTACGTAGCCAAGATGGCGCCCGTTTAGGGCGAGTAGTGTCCATCGTCGGACACTTCATTTTTTGACCGTTTGCAGTGCATCATCCCGGTACTTTCAGTGCACTGAATTCTGATGGTTTCTCAGCGTAAGCCCCCTAAGCACTGAAAGTAAGTGCTCGAAGTGCACAAGTGCGCGGTAGTAGACACAGCCCTAGATTCGGTAGATGAAGGAAGACACTGGCTGTGTCTACTACCGTGCACTTAACGAAGTACACTGCAATGTAGTGCACTGCAATGTAGTGCACTTATATTTGCAGTGCACTCAGTTGCTGAGTAGCGCTGTCTAAACTGGAACACTTTACTTACCCACTTAGCGGGAAGTGACGCACGCAAATCTGCTTGCGACACCCGAGAAACTAAACCCGCGAAACAAACCCGCTTGTATTTCTGTCACTGGACTCCTCCTCTTCCGCTACGTAGCCAAGATGGCGCCCGTTTATGGCGAGTAGTGTCCATCGTCGGACACTTCATTTTTGGACCGTTTGCAGTGCATCATCCGGGTACTTTCAGTGCACTGAATTATTTTGGTTTTTCAGCGTAAGCGCCCTAAGCACTGAAAGTAAGTGCTCGAAGTGCACAAGTGCGCGGTAGTAGACACAGCCATGGTGTCAGAGATCGCTTTGCTGGCCTTATATATCAAATTGATCAGCATGGCTTGTCAGGATATATTATTTTGGCACACATTGTAGATTTTGTAGAGGTTGGGCGGATACGTGCTCTACAGAACATAGATATTGACCACAAAGTCTTAAATGGTTTGGGACTTATCGAACACCGTGTTCGTGTGCAAGACAGCAACTGTAGAAATCCACCATGGGGCTCAACATAATCTTTCTTAGGGTTAAGAGTATTTTGATCGTAAGCTATTGACTGGGTTCACAGTGACGATTTAAGTAATTTGTAGTTTCATAAGGGGTTGTGGTATGCTGTCTTGGGAAATGTGGCTATTGCATCAAGACAACCACAAATACGTGATTAGCCTACACATTCGGGTATTTTCTGGTGTGCTCACGATAACCAGTTGTTTTCGATGAACCCAGGCCATACAAAATGCAGGGCTGCCAACTTTTCAAAAAACCTTGGCGTGAGATTTGGTAGCTGGTAGAGCCCCATCATTGACAGGGGGATCTGCGCAATTCTATATTATCGATTTTATATACTATCTGGGCCGGAGTGAGACCAATTTTCAGCCTGGCAGTGTAAGGACGAAAGCCAGCCCATCCCCATAACCCGAGCCTAGGAACTAGACAAGGTTTTGAGGCAAGGTGAAATCCGAACTTCACAAGAATGCAAGTGCGCACAGCGCGCGAGCGCAATTTTTTGCATTAATTTCAGTGCAAAATTCTTTTTTGAGCTTTCTGTAGGCTAATATAAACTTTTCGTTGGACTCATATTGTAATATTCTCTGGAAATTATAACCCAAATTTGATTTGGACCTGAAAGATTCAGGGCTTTTGAGAAAACATATTTTTCACATCCTTGCAGGAACCTAGATTTATCAAGTGACAGATCTTTATTTTTTACCTGCCTTTTTCAGTTCCACCTGGCATCTTTTCCCCATCCATTTTATTATTTTCGCATCAGCTTAATCTTGCTAACTCCACAACAAAAAATGATTGTTTAGGGTCCTCTCCGTGGCAACAACCTTACACGCACTTGTGTTTGAGAAAGAGAGGGTGACAACTGAAAACGGCACTTTTTAATGCACGGTCTGATCATGCGCTTATTTAGAAACCTAGCTTAGTTTACTTATCAGTCAGTCACACAGTAGGATAACTTAACACATATCGTTTTATTCAGTGGGTGAAAGAGAAAGCAGGCGATCTGCTGGACCAATTTATGAGCGGGCAGAGCGGCCCACCGTGAATTCTCCCGAAGGAACGAACGCGCTTCGGCCCAAAATCTGATATTTTTTTGGGGCGTGAGAAATTGGTTGTGTGGCGTGAGAGCGTGTAAGAACATGCAAAAGCGTGTGTCACACGGCAAAACCGTGAGAGTTGGCAGCTCTGAAAATGTTGCCTGAATGCCTGAATTTGTGACTAAAAGCTCCTTACATCCATGAGCCTACAGCAGCAAATACGAGATGCGACTTGAAAATCGTCAATAATGTTGAATGTTGTGTGAATTCGTGACGATTCTGGTGATAGAGGTAGATAGGTGTCCCTGTCATGCGTTGGTCTGAAGATAACCACGCCCCTCTCGTTTGCATGTGAGATCGGAAATAAATGTGGAGGGGTAATAAATGTGGAGTGGTAATAAATGTGGAGTGGTAATATATAGGGATGCACCGATCCGCCTTTTCAGTCCAGATACCGATACCGATGCCAGGGCTTTGTGTATCTGTCGATACCCGATACCGATCCGATACCGTTGTTGAATTAATAATAAACTGCATACCTTTTACCTTCCTTCCACCATGTGGAAGAGACTAAAGGCACCAGACTTTCCTAACTAAACATTACTTTCCTAACTAAGACAAAATACCAGATGTAATGTACTGAATTCTGAATATTTGTTATTTAAAAAACAATTGTGAATTAAAAATTCGAAAATAGAATGTAATCAAACGTATTAAAATAAATCAATTGTAGCAGTAGAAACAAAACGGTGTGTTGGTCAAACATACAATAGCAATCAAACAGTTACCAAACATTGTAAACATGTAAAAAAAAAGTATTTGTTGTCGCTGGTGTGTGAACCATGGAGGTTTTTAGCTTGAAGCATTGCACCGTGCGGTGTACAGCTCGTGTCCAACCAGTGGACAGATCAAGTTAAAAGCAACATGGAGCGAGCCAAAGAGTAGTCTGTGTGGACATATTTAACGCTTGCCACGCCAACTAGTTCGTCGGCTGTTTGCAATGTCTGCAAAGTAAATGTTTTGAGTGGTGGTGGTAGTACTGCTAAGTACAATACTACCAATTTAATCAAGGACATCCAAAAGCACAATGCTAGGAGCATGCTGAAATCCTGCAGCTCAACAACTCTATACTGTGTAGAATCTACAGTGTAGATTAACCTGTAGCGTCGCACATATGTGATCGTTCGAATGCGGGTTCACAGCGTAATTCGCTTCTAAATAACAAAACTGAATCTCCCTATTTCCCTTACTATGATTAGTTTCATTTAATTGTGAATGCCTTTGTTAATCGCATTAGTTCAATTTGAGGTACTGCACTCCGTTGGATTATAAAAAAGACACCTGCAAAATATATAATTTTCCCCAAAATGTTTTTTATGAAACAAACAAGCAATAGGGGCGTTTTTACCTGTTCAATAAAACAGCTATTTTTTGCCTTTGAGGATGTGAGGTTTGGGACAAGGTTACCCTTAACAGATAACTTATTAATGTTGAATAAGTAATAGATAGTTCTGATTTTAGATTAGGTCACGCAAAAGCCTTAACTAACAGTTAGTAAATGCTTTATAATTTGCGAGTATATAAGCTGTGTATCTTGTATTTAACTTGGCGAACATTAATAAAAGACATAAGTAAATATGTTGTTAGTTATTTAGTTTAACTATTTGATAATGCTTTCTATAAGAGATCATGTACCATTAAGAGCTTTTTTACTATGTTAACAAGCCGTCTATAAAGTATGCCAATGCGGTTATCAAACACCGTTTGTATTATTTTATAATTGTATTATTAACCAAATAAATCATTTTTAACACTGTTTATTTATGTATAACATAGTGTTTAAAAATACGTTTAGCCATTATTTAATAATGTGTTGTTAATGTTTTATAAAGGATTAACTATTAGTTAACACTTTTTATACCATGGTCTGGGTGAATACTCGATTCTGATTGGCTGCAGGGGTGTACATTATCGGGTGATATACAGACACCTACTACGTCTTTTTTAAACGGTCTTTTCACAGTTCTAAATTATTGCGCTGGCTACATAGCATATGAGCCTGTACAAAGTGTCTGAAATAAGTAACCATAACAACAGGGACGCAGTCCTCCATTTACAAGCCTCCATTTACAATTCTTAAAGACTTTAACAAGCTAACATGTCATTACCACAATGAGTGACTTCAATATGTCTTTTAACCTATTTGCAAAATGTAACTTTTCTGAATGTAGCCTACTGTGTCAGTGTCATGTTACCGCTTATCTCACATCCCATTCGCTATTCAACTCGCTAGTCCAACACGACAGTAGCCGCTACTCTACACACATGGCCGATTATTTTATTCGTAAAACTCTTTATTTGATTTGGGAACAATGACTTGGCTGGATAGCTGGCTAGTCTTGTTGTTAAACAGACTGTCAAATTATAATTATTGTTTGGAGAATATGTCAACTTTGATGCGATCATCTCACATCCATTTGCTATTCCACTCTCTACACAGGCTGCGGCCGTAGCCTAGACTGGTCTAGTAGCCTACTTATTTTGTGAAAATCTTGATATTGATTTTGGGACAGTGACATAGCTGGTTAGCTAGGACATCTTCTTGTCAAACATACTGTAAAATTATATTTACTGTTTGTCAACCGTACACAATGTTATTGCCTTTGAATCTTGCTAGCATAACGTTAGCTTTCGGGCTAATAGCTCAGCCAAAGGAAAGCCGGTGTTGGTTCTATGAGCTGAGCGGACTAGAAATAGTTGGCTAACGTTAAAAAAAGTGAAATTTCTATTGCAAAATGCCTGAAAACATAAATCAATGTTTGTAAAAAAAATAGTTGGCAAGTGACCATGGTATAAGCGGGATAATGCCCTTCGAGGTGTACAATATCACCTGATCATGGACTCCTCCGCTGCGCGTCGGACGGTTCACGCCTCCGCATTGTCCATGATCAGGTGATATTGTACACCTCGTCGGGCATAACCCTTACGTGACAAACATGTTAACTCCTCAGTAATTAGTAGGGGTGGGCGATACTGCAAAATTTGGTAACGATACGATACCAAGTAAATACAGGGCCAGTAGCCTATATAGCACATATTTAAGTGTCAAATTTCATATTTATCCGTCATTGTCTTTTGATAAACAAAAGTTTTATCATAGTAGCTCAAAATTGATCAGAAATTACTACTCTGCTTTGCTCTTTGTTCTTTCTCCTCCTTGTACCCCATATACAGTACTGTACCCTGCACCTCACTACTCACAACTCACTCTTGTTCTTTGTTGATATGAACTTGCAACCAGTCAAAATCTATTGAGCAGTCAGTATTGTTACTGTAACAAATGGAAAGCACAATGTTCAGGGCCATACAATTTGTTCATTGTACAGTATACAGCCTACAATGCACTGTACTACATCGTTAATCTGCATTTATACACAACACACATGAAGATTTGTGGAAAACAAACTAGCCAACTTTTGTGGAAATATGCCTGTGAAAGTAGACAGCAAGACAGAACTCTCCATTCTCCTCAGCTTTGTGAATGTGCTGTGGAGTTAATGCGTGTAGTGTTGTATTTCTTCAGGGCCCAGCCCTGATGGCCAGGTAATTTGTTGAAGATGTTAAAGGATGAAAGACGTTAGAAAGTGTGAGGATAATAAAGGCTCAATCTAATGGACTCTAGTTCTCATACATGATCCTGCCCCACTCCAGCCCCTGAACTGTAGCACTTAAACAGAGACGCTGTTCGCTTGGCCTAGTTATGTTCTAACGTCCTTCTACTGGATACAACAATTGATTAATAATTAAATTATTTTCTAAAATGGAGAACTATGTCCAAAAGTTATGTCTAATAGAAATTCTGAATCAAATGAGGCTGGAAATGATCTGAAAAATAACAGGTGACACGTTAACTTTATTGTCATTGTAAATGTTATTATTGAAAGTGGGTAAGCTAATAGAAAATACTTTTGGTGTTGTCTGTACATTATATCATAGTAGCTATAGTTTCTTCTATTTTGATTGACCTCACTGATTGGTTGCATTCTAGTTAGAGTCACAGACAAGCACCTCCGATGATGTGATCCAGCCAGCTAAAGGGTAATGGCCTTTAATCTTGATATTTATACTGGGTTAAACATTCTGTTTAGAATGGGAGCCTTTTAAGGGTCTGTGATTTGCACAGCGCTTCTCCTTTCTCATGCAAGACTTGTCTTCATGTAGCCACAGTGCGTGACCCAAAACTTAAAGCATTAACTCCTTATCTGTCTTTAACATGACCAGTACGAACTCCCTGAGCAACCACATTCTTTGTTGTGGAATGCCACCCCAACATTCCAGTGTTAAAAAATCCTTAACAGGGTTTCCAGGTTTTGTTGCGTGTAGTGATTGAAATGCAGCGCTGTGACCCCTGAACTGTTTTAACAGGCCCTTAATCTGATCAATGGTTTTGCCTTAACCCAATCCATATTTATTACTTGTTGAATGCGTAGAATAGTGGAGAAAAGCAGAGACCTGATAATGTTAACAGGTTAATGTTAATTATGTCATAATGGTAATGTTCTGGCTTCTTGGGCTCCTTATGGCTGCATCCCACACAACTTTCCTCAGACAGCATGACATTGTTCCCCCTGCTCCCTTTAGAGAGCGGAACTCCCGTGTGCGTGTATGGGTATGTAGGGAGGATGTCATCCTGATGTATGGCCTGAAAAGTCGGAGACTCCACCCCTGTGAAGAATTTTTGTGTCAGTGCTGAACTGATTGGCTATAGAAAGACAGCCACAGTGGAGAGAAGTTGAAGGACTATGACAATTCACAGTCAGTGCGTTTACATGATGGTAGTAATTTGAATCTTGCTTAATTCGAATAATGCTACTCTCTGGCGGAACAGGATTATCCGAATGTACATGTGAAGTGAATAAACCGAATTATTGGCCGAAAGCATGTAATATCCCAGTCCGATACGTGGCGCTGTTTTCATTACAACTAGTGGTGATACAGCCATTTCCGCTTGACCTCTTCACCACTACCAACAACAACAACCATAGATATATATATATATGAAGGCGTTTACATATATTTATGACAACAACATCAACATTTCGAGAAAGATGGCAAGGTGACGCTACGTCCCTCTACATTTCGTGCATGATGACAGTAGGAGTAGCCTACTGCGAATGCAAACGGCGATATTGGCTAGATTGATAAAGTAGAGAAGACGCCGCCGAAAGAACATGGATAATTTAATTCAGACCACCAATATGTGGTTGCACTTTGCCACAGTACCACAAAGGTCTCGGCGAACAGTCTTGATGAAGAGCAAACACAAAGTCTTCTGGGTTGTACATCGCGTTGTTTGTTTGTTTCTACTGGGCCAGCTCCTGGCAGCGACAACCTTTTTCGACTTCCGTGTCACGACCTGGGAGGGTGGCTCAAGCATGCGCAAAGCCGCTGAATCCAGTTCATAGTCCGATTAAGCGTTTACATGCATGCGTTATTCGAATTATCAGTCGAATCGGACAGAGTTATCCCGGGGTGTCGATCGGATCGGATCGGATCGCAATGATTCGAATTAAGGCGTTTACAAGAAACGGATAATTCTATTTCTATCCGATTAAGCCAGTAATTCGAATGCATGTAACCGCAGTGATTGAAACATTAAGTACTACTTGTGTTTGTTGTCATTTCGGTGACAACTGAACTCTACTACTGCTTTACCAGTAAGATGAATGACTAGTCTGCATGACATTTCCATCATTTATCTAAACTATCTATTAGAAAACATCTGTACATCATGGCATAGGTTATGACATTGATTATTATCAGAATGAGGGAGATCAGGGAAAGGAATTGAGCTTTCTCTTTAACAAGCATGTTGAAAACTTTGTTGATAGTGGGCTGTATAGGCCAGTTTAGATGGTCAGTGTCTGCTCGCTGTGTTGAGTAGGTAGGGTGTAGAGATTTAGTTCTTTCATCAGGCTCTTAAAGGTTGTAGATCAGGCATGGTAGGGAAACAATAACTACATAACTTATTCTGGCCCCAAAGACACAAAATGGCCACATCCCACCTTCTTGGTTTCAGTTATGTTTCCTCTCCTGCTAAAAGCATCTGTGTCATTTTCAGGGGTTATCGTGGGGATTATATTTTTTCCCAGCCAGTCATCACTCATAGCAACATCCCAAATGATCAAAATGTAGTTCCTCCCTTTCTGGCGTTCCGCGGTGTATTTGAAGCCTGTCTGTAAGGAGACCCATGTCAACCTGCTTTCAGAGAGCAGCCGCAGTGCATACATCACTTGACAGGCCTTCTCATGCGATCTTAGCTTGCAGCTGCTTCACAAAGTCACTGTACCTGCCACAGGACCAAATACTCAATCCCAACCCTTCTTCTAGAAAGGGAGCCATGGTCCATACACTGGAAGTAAATCCCTGGGTCATACCCTTCTTGTGGACACATTGAAGTGTTTTTGAAGTGTCACAGAGAGCTTTTTGTCAATAAAGCAGATGGATATGTGAGGGGGAACTTGTAACCCTCCCCCGTTCCACTAGCACATCTTAATTTCTGAAGCTGCATGTGGTAGGACAACACAGAGCAGAGTTCAAAGCACTCTCAACCATGAGGTCAAAGCACTATCACCAGTGAAGGTAAAATGTTTAACATCAGCACTGTTTAGGGTTCAGCTTGGCTGTCAAGCCAAAGTCTATACAATGATTTAAAGAGACAGGGGAAGGTGTGTGTACTTTATGCGTGTATGCACTGTGGGTACCGGGGTTGGGGAGCTCACAGTATGCTGACATGCCTCCAAACTGTCCACACACACAGACATCCACATACTCCACCCCAAGCTTCCTGTGGCCTGGCCAGGAGGGAACCATCCAGCCAGATAAGAGAGCCTGTAGGAAGGCCTGTGAAGGCGAGCAATCAGCATGTTAGATGTTGGCAATCAAGAACAATCACATGCCAACATCTTGTTTATGTTAAAGTAGCCCTATATTTCAGTTGAGTGAGGTGCATACATACAATGCTACAACATGCCAGCCACATTATTCCTACTGAGAATGGAACTCCACCTACTACTCCATCTACTCATTTTATCTCCCGTGCACATGTGTAACAGCTTTGAGTCAGGTCATGTATTACACGGTCATATGTAAGTCCCAACCCAAAGCCTAGGACTAATGGAGAACAAGTCAGACTATGTAACACAGTAAAGCAGATGATGGTTGCTTAGATTAGACTAGCTTGAGTTGTGGACCCTATTTTGCCTTCGAAATGCTGCAAGCCTTCTCCTACACCTACCGAACTTTCCCCTTCAATGCACTTGTATGGCAATGTGGCTTGCACAGAGCACTGTGAGGCCCACACTCAGTAAGCTTGTTTTAAAGATGGCCGACAGCACCTGGGTGTTTGACAGGCACGACACAGGCGATTTAGTGCCGTGTTTATAGCGTTAGCCTGGTATGTGCAGCAGACACTGCATTCACGCACAGCAGTCTAACTGCTGAGGCCAGTGGAATGTATATCCACATATCTGGGATTTGTCTGTGTATTTTTTATTCCTCTGTCAAAGTGTTTCTTAGTTACATGATCCAGCCATGTATTGTAAGTCCAAACCATGACAAGAAATGGTGGGTGATGAAACAGGTAAATGTTGTGTGTCCAGTAGATCTTCAAAGGCCCTATTTCTCTAGGCTAACATTTTGTACTATTGGTCTTTGTCTTTATGCAAAGTATTTTGGGGGCAAAAATGTTTGAAAAGCATAGGTTATCAGGGGGGGCTGGAATGGAATGGAAGGAGGCTAAATGTAGTAGTTAGATAATGACTAGTGTCCTTTTTCCTGTTTGAAATGTTCTACCAAGACTGTAACGCAGTAACAGCCTCCAGCCTCGTAACAGTGTGTGCTGGCCAGTGTATAGGAACTGTGGTTACTGGTGGGGAGAGAAGGTGCTGTCTTCCCTTTGCTCACATGTTGAGATAATGCATCTTTCGCTTGCCATTCTAGTTTCCTCAATCAACAAGATAGCAAATACAGAAACATGTCTCTCAGACAATGGCACACATTAATATAGAATATATAGCAATATATATATTTTTTTTGTTGTAAAATACTAGTCATTTGGGAAGTCATGTGTTAAAGTCATGATATAGTCATGTGTAATAGTAATGTGTTAAAAACCTAATATTTTTGTGAAGTTCACACTGGCTTGAATCCTTATCCAGTATTTGCCGATTAGATTCTAATCCACAATTGATTTTTTTTTGTTGCCTAGATGACATGTTATTCTTGGATCAAAGCACTTTGCCTCTCTGCAGTGGCTTCCTTTGTTGTGAATCCTGTCATGCTGCCTTTTAAAGCAAGGGCCTCCCTGCAGCGATCTGTAATTGCTTTATCTTACACAGGCTTCTTTAAATGAGGCGTAATTGAGGGTCTCCGCCCAGGCCTTTCCTCAGGAGACTCAGCACAGCAATCAACCTGGAGCCTTATCAGCACATCTTAATAAAAACTATAATGATTGGGCCGCAGCACTGGGCCACAGGACGTCCCATAGAAATAGGAAAGCAAGGGAATGAAAAAAGAACAACAATAAAGAAAACATCCTGACTCGTACGATGTGGGGAGGAGGCTCTGAATGCACAGGATGCAGCAGAGTGGTTAGAAGCATGTTGGTTAAGATGAGAAAAATGGGGAAATGACTTGTCACGCAAGCAACATATCTAAGAGTGTCATAGTTAATGACTAGTGTTAACTAAATATTTTAAACAATGTTTGTGCTTCACACAATATTTAATGTTTGTGTTTCACATTGCAACATATTCAATTATATGGGTTTGTGTGGGAATATACAAGCCAGAAACTTTTCATTATTTTGTTGTTTCATAAATAAGAGTTCTTCACAAATAACTGTTTACACTTCTAATTATATGTTGATATTAGGAATTCCTTGCAGATACACAAAATGGCACGGCATACATCTTTTCAATAGTTTTCCAGACAATCCATTGTGTTAATGTTTTGCCATATGTTAGTGTTTAGGGGGTATGGTAATTGCTTAATGGACTTGTAATCAGATCTACATTAACAGTTTGAATGTGAGTTTGAATGAATTCTGACACTTAGGGTAATAGGAACCAGAGTCAGAGAAATTAAAAACAAATGTATGTTTTCAAAGCAAATGTCCAGAGAGGTGTTCATCAACGTCTCAAAAGCCGCTCTTACACGAAAAAGCCTTGCTTAGGTAAATGTCAACTTAAGCCTCAAGCCGTTCCACTGATGTTCCGTTCCACTAACAAGCAACGCTAATTTAAGATAGACCTCAATAAGCTTAAATTGTGCCCACACGGAGAACAGAAGCAGCCCAGTTCAGGCGATCGTCGAAAAGAGGAGTTATGTCGCAAAAAGCAAAGCGTAAACCAGCAGAGTGGTGTTATTTTCAGCAGCATAAATCGGGAACTGTGCACTATCTATAGTTTTAAGTAATCTGTATTTGTGTGTTTCACTGGCATATTAATCACCGACCGCATCACAGGCACTGTGCACAAGTATATGTAATTTTACAGTACTGTGCTTTGCCTTCATATTTTTCCCAAGTAGAAGACAGGGATTTTCTGTTATACTCTTGTGTTTAACTAAGAGATTGTAAACTATTGTTGGAACCCAACAATATTTTCAAACCTCAAGATCAGATCTAAATAAATTGTATGAAAATGAGAGAGTGCTTTCACAACATGCAAAGATTGCGGACTATGCCAGAACCTTCTGCTTTGCACAATAATAATAAATGACCTATAAAACAATACAAAACCTCACATTCTAGCTGTCAACACTCAGCAGAGGACTCAATCTGATTATACACTGTAACTTAGATAGAATTGATGATGGCCCATAATAGCTTGTTTACTAAACTCCTTATGGTGAGGAATGCATGGAAGTGGAACGATTTCCCAGTACACAGTGTGTAAAGAGTTAGACAACACTGGAATGAGTGTTTGTAGCCTCAACCAGTCTGTATCGGTCAGGTCTTTTTTAATGTTTGCAATCAAATTAAGTTTTGAAAAGCTACCCACGAAAATCCACCCTGCATACACTCTCACATCAAACCCAGAAGGTGCTGTTAAGCCATGAGTGACTGACCCGGGCGTGACCGTGGCATTCCTGAGTGAAGCATATAGATTTGATTCCTGCCCCACTACGACACAGCATAATGGCAAACAGATTTAACGGGATGAAAAAAGGAATGTTGCCCACCCCCTCCCCTTTTTATATCACTGTTAGGTCTGGCAAACGTCTGTGTCAAATTACCCAGCTCAGATAAGCAGATGTAAAAACCCGTGGGTCTTATTTATTATTGGGAGGGGGGGATATTGGGGGTTGGAGGGTCATTGCATTGCACTGAGTGTAGTGCAGAGGAGAAAATAACCTGCTCTCATGCGATATTTGGAATGGCATTAGGCTGTTCCTCTGTGCTAACATCCCAGGCTTGGTGTATGTTTGTGATTTTTTGTGGCCATGTATTTTCCATATATTCAAGTATAACATGGATTGTGTTCACATGTAGACTATTCATTTGACAGCATGGGAAAGAGTTTTCAAAACTCAAGCCATCAATATGGCTCACTTGTAGGCCAAGAGTGATTCTGAAGGCTAGAAAGAAATACATTTTGTGAATTCTTTACATGGAATCCCCATAATATGATATTGTTGCATTGTTTAATAAAACAGACTATATCTTCAAAATAGACCTTTTGATAAATCAAAACTTTGCTCCCTCTTTGGTCTAACGCAGCTGTCAAATTGGTAACACTTCCAGCATTTGATATAAATTACTGTAATTTATTTCCAAAACCGAATTTGAATAAAGGCCATCAATCAACTTATCCAAGCACATTAGAGCAATCTGCAATGTCTGCAATCAAAAGGAATTCCATTGCGTAAATCATTTAAATTATTTTATATTACAACATTTGTAACAAACCAGAATGAAGCTCTGGATTATGGAACGCCGATTTATTCAAAATTAAATAAATAAATAGATCTGTAAATAAATATATAAATACATAAATATATAAATATGGCAATGAAATAAAGCCTAAAATTAAAAAAGATGCCAATAAATATATCAATAATAAATGTATTTATTTCAAAATGACGTTTTTGTAAAGACAACATTTATTTATTTAATGGGACTTTTATTTCCTAATGCCACATTTATTTATTTTTTGAGACTTATACACTCCACATTTATTTCCACATATATTACCACTCCACATTTATTACCCCTCCACATTACCCCTCCACATTTATTACCCCTCCACATTACCCCTCCACATTTATTTCCGATCTCACATGCAAATGAGAGGGGCGTGGTTAACTTCAGACCAACGCATGCTGCACAAGATCGAAGGCAGACAGGGACACCTATCTACCTCTATCACCAGAATCGTCACGAATTCACACAACATTCAACATTATTGACGATTTTCAAGTCGCATCTCATATTTGCTGCTGTAGGCTCATGGATGTAAGGAGCTTTTAGTCACAAATTCAGGCATTCAGGCAACATTTTGTATGGCCTGGGTTCATCGAAAACAACTGGTTATCGTGAGCACACCAGAAAATACCCGAATGTGTAGGCTAGTCACGTATTTGGGGTTGTCTTGATGCAATAGCCAAATTTCCCAAGATAGCATACCACAACCCCTTATGAAACTACACATTACTTAAATCGTCACTGTGAACCCAGTCAATAGCTTATGATCAAAATACTCTTGACCCTAAGAAAGATTATGTTGAGCCCCATGGTGGATTTCTACAGTTGCCGTCTTGCACACGAACACCAGACATCCCAAAAGGTCCGGGAGTCTCCCGCATTTCAATAGCGGACACCCGCAAATGCCATACAATCTCCCGGAAATCCCCATTATTGTATTTTGAGCGTGCAAGAAACTGTCCAAAACTAATTTCGGGTATAGAAATGTGCATATCGCGGAGATAAGTGCATATCGCGTCTGGATTGCGCCACGGGGGGATATATATATATTATATATCATAAGATATGATATATTAAACAGCTAAATATTTCAGTTTTATGAAAGTCGACATACAAACATTTCAGATCTTTCATGTTCAAATGCAGATACATTTGTCAGCTTTATAGCTCCATAGTATTGGCACTGAAACATTTTCAACTGAAGAAAAAAAATCACCCAATCCTATTATTCAGATATGTTTATGCCTCATGATCAGTGATGCCGGTAACGCGCTACTTAGTAACGCATTACTCTAATCTGACCACTTTTTTCAGTAACGAGTAATCTAACGTGTTACTTTTTCCAAACTAGTAATCAGATTAAAATTACTTGTCCAAATCACTGTGCGACACAAGGAGGAGAGAGAAAGATGCGCATTTTCGAGTTGGAAATACAATCACTATTTTGAGTATTTGTCAGCTAAAGATGGAAATATCAAGGTTCGTTGTACACTCTGTGCTGGTGGCAACAACGTGCTATCAAGCTACAAAAACACGACGTCAAATTTGAAGAAAAATTTGGAGTCGCAGCACTGCACAGTCAAATGTACATAGCAAATCCCGTTTCTGTGACTAAGGTACAACCACGGGTTACTCGCTCCACTGTTTTACTCATAACATGCGGTTACAACATAAGATTAGGCCAAAATTACAAATGTAGACTACAGCCTACATGTGGTGTTATACGCTTGTTTTGTTTTCTAAAACCACTCCTTGCTTCTCTAATGCTGTGAACAACAGGTAAAATGTGCATAAAACATGTTGGAAATAATGTAATAGTTACATTTATAAACAAGGTAGATCATAAATAGTAAGTTTTGCCATTACAGTGTTAATATGTCAGGTGAAGAAAGACTGTCATTATTGAATTGTTTTATTAAAGCATCGCCTTTTTTGTGAAAATAGTTTTTTAAGTTCAACTTAAAATGTAAGGAGATACATTGTACATTGTTGTTGTGTGCATTACTGTTAAAAATGCACTTTTAATGAAGTGAGTGTTGGCAAAACCGGTTGTCATTTTTATGTTGAGGCGGCGGGGGTGTTGTCGGCAGCTGCTGAATGTAACTAAAAAAGTCACTTGTAATCTAACTTTAGTTACTTTTAAAATCAAGTAATCTGTAAAGTAACTAAATTACTTTTTAAAGGAGTAATCAGTAATCAGTAATCAGATTACTAGCAACACTGCTAATGATGGGTTTTTCAATGTTTCTTCTTTACACATTTTCTTGATTTCAGTTTCTTTACGCTGTCAGGATATTTTACAATGTCACTGCTTTTCAGTTTAAACTTTCTGTCACTGTTTTGGCGTAGAGGGGAGGGGATTTAGGGGAAGGAGTGCGCGCACCTCCACCAGAGTAAGTTCTCCAGCGGCCACCAAATCTCAAGAAAGTCAGTTTACTTCTGCAGTAGTTTTTTTATAGAAGAGGGCAGGTTTAATGTTATCTTGTAAGGGACGTTGTGCTGCGGAAGTAAACAGACTTACTTGAGATTTGGTGGCCGCAGGTGAACTTGTGGAAGCAAGCTGCACTGAGGATGACGGACTCTGGTGGAGGGGGGCGCACAGTCGCTCCCTCCTCTCAAGCCCCTTTCCATCTACGCCAAAACAGTGACAGAAAGTTGAAACTGAAAACCTGTGAAATTGAAGAAAAAAAACAGAAATCAAAAAATAAAGATTGAAATTTAAAAACCCATCATGATGCATACACATTTCAAAATAAAATAATAGGATTTGTTTTCTTCAGTTGAACATTTTTCAGTGCCAATACTTGTTGTTTCAATGCCAATTTCAATTTTTAACCCTTAGATGCGTGAGTTCTAAATATTCCCGACAGTCCCCACCATAGGTAAGGGATAATGTATAGAACGCCGGTCATTATCGGGAAAATAAGCCCCGACAGGGCGAACAGCACCCCGACGCGAATTATTATTACTTATTTTCCCGATAATAACCGGCGTTCTATACATTATCCCGCTTATTACACGGCTACTTGCCAAATAACTTAACAGAGTGTGTCTTTTTACAATTTATTTGTTACCATTCGTAGGCTAGTGTTGATCAGCAGATAAATAGTTCGCCAAAGACGTTGAACTTCATAGACGTTGAACATTCTTAGGCTTCAAATCAGTTGACGTCGCTAAGCAACGGAGTATACGCTGGGGTTGAAAAGTTACCGGACTACTTGCGGAGTGCTACGAAAGACTGAATGGGGCGTTTTACAGCATTAAGAACAGCCGTGTAATAAATATATATAAAGGCTAGATGTCTCGTCCGCGTTGCCGGCCAACGGAGTCGAACGTCCGCACATGGCGGCCATCTTGCTACAGTCAACTCGCTCACCCATAACATTGTGTTGGTGCTGCATGTACTTTTTAAATAACCATAACTTGCTCAATGTTCAACAGATTTTTAAACGGTTTGGTTTGTGATAAACGTCAGAGATGTAGTTATGCCACTGCATACTTATATTATATTTGTATCATTATTTATAAGTGCATTTTGTTGTGAAGCACTTTGCAAGGCATTCCACAACCTAGGGGCCACTGCCCGGAATGATCGATCCCCTCTAGTTTTAAAATGGGTACAGGGAACACTAAAAGCTTCTGACCCAATGACCTCAAATTACGGGTGGGGGTATGAAGCTGTATTAAATCAGAGATGTAGGGAGGAACTTCTCCATTCAGGGATCGGAAGGTGAGGACCAGATTTTAAATTGAATTCTGTACTGGATTGATAACCAGTGGAGTGATGCTAAAACATGTGTGCTCTTCTGTTAATGTGTGTTAAAAGCCTTGCAGCAGAGTTCTGAACGGCCTGGAGACGGTCAAGCTCCTTTTTTGTTCAAACAGGTAAAAAGACTATTACAATAATACAATAAAATACAATAAAAGCAAGAATAATCATCTCCATTTCACCCTTGGACACTACTTTTCTTAATTTGGAAATATTCCTTAGTTGGAAAAAACTGTTTCTAACTAATTGTTTAGAGTGATGCCCCAAGGACATAGCAGAGTCAAACACTACACTTAAGCTCCTAAAGCTCGGCTGGACCGATGAGCCTAAGTCACCAATATGCTGCTTTATCAGCGGAATTTTACATTCAGGGGCAATAATTAGAGTTTCTGTTTTATCTGAGAAAGATGCCAGCAAAAGCCATTCGGTCTGTTGTGGCAACGCGGCAGAATATCCAGAAGTTAAAGCCGGAGCAAGAACAATCTGTGCTGAGTTTTGTTGGTGGCAATAAAAAGTTCGATTGTTCTCATGCTCTAGCGACTGAGCTAGTGGGCAATCAGGTCAGACAGTTGCAGCCGTAACGCGCTAGACTCGTTCGGTCTAAATAGGAGGTAAAGTGGCCGCGATCAGCTCCGGCAGACTCATCCAGTGTAATCCTTGATTATCTGCTGCACTTGCTATTTGCACCATTTGTTAATTGCTTTGAATAAAAATGGCTGCAAAATTAATAAAATATATCAATGTAATGCAGGGGAGCAGGAATAGTGAGTAGACAAACCCTAGAGACCCAATTTTTGATAATGGCATGCATTTATTTTTGACATGGGCATTTGATGTTTTTTGGGGGGGGTGAGAAAACCAATCACCATCTATTTCAGCAATAAAATCCAAGTGCATCAATCTCAGAATGACCAAAGTTCAACCCCTGGCGGTTTATCAATCCGAAGAACGCTAAGAACGCAAGTACGGTCTTTTGAAGAACACTTGCAAGGATGCTTTCAAGAACGGTCTTGGAAGACCCCGAGGACAGAGAACGAATTGAGATGCAGGTTTTCTTGGCTATTGCGCAATACCCTGGACTCGCTAGCTAGGTTATCGAAAAATTGGAGCAAATTTACAAATGATCAATTTCACTTATAAAACAAGCACATTTTCAGCGACTACACTTCCCATTTTTCGTCACATTTTAATTCAGATGCTGATGTCTGCCCAGGTTCATACAGAAAGTGGCTTAAATCTTTGTTTGACTATTTCGGGATTCTCCCTCCGCCCTAGCCAGATGATGATATGGTGAGATACCAGCTCAGACTAAATTAACTGAGGGATAATCAGAGGGTCAGCTTCCTCCTCTGTCACAGCACATTCACACACACATGCTTCTGTCTTTCATTCTCTTTTTCCACCTAGACATTCGACTTTAAGCCTATCTTCCTTTTTCTCTCAGTTTGTAAACATGCAGAGAAATCCTTCCTCATTGCATTCATGGGAAGTTCTTAGCTTTCATAGTCACACAGCTGACTTGGTCATGTAACTTTCACTCATGCCAAATACACACTTAAGTGATTGGAAAAAATGCAAATGCATCTCTCTTTATTTCACACATCAACAAAGTCTGCCACACAGGAAGAGAGGCTGACGCCAAAGTCATAAACACTCCTTCGCCGTAGGACTAACTGTCGAGACGCGCTGGTACAAGTGATAAGGCCCACAGGATGGCAGGGAGGGCCTTATCAGGCGTGGCCAAGCCACATGCCTCCTCCTATCACCCACTGGCAAAAGGAAAGACTCATCCCCCTTATCTTAACTTAGCTAGGGAAATAAGAACTTGAAACATAAAACATTTACTCTTGCCATCCTCTCTGCCTAACCCCTTGGCCTCATGGTTTTGTTATTTACACCTTCATGAATTCACAGAGACTGAAGGAAAAGGTCTTGCCTTTTATTTTAATGCGTGGACATGCTTGAAAGGACAACCATTTAGCAAATACTCATTTGATAGCAGTAGCGTCTGATAGGCTTGGTCATTCAAGAGTTCAAGAGTTGATTTGGACACCCTGTATGCAGGGCTAGACGCACTTTTGGGCCAATATAATTTGGGCCGGCCCATAAAGAACTGACAGCGGCCCATTGGTACATTTTTGGGGGATAAGGCCGGCCCATAGAGCTGCGTCCATTGAAAAATCTACAGACGAATGCCTCAAAATGTGCAAAAATTTCGAACATGTTTGGGGGGTGCTTTAGCTGCTTCAACATCAGCATTACCTGTAGAGGAAGGAGGAGAGGTGGCTGGCTCAGAGAAGCAGAAACAACATACTGACAGGGTCAGGGAAGAAGCCAAGGAGGAGGAGAGTGACCATGACAGGGCCATGGGAGCGAGTGAGGAAAAGATGGAAGAAAGAAAGAGTAGTTGACGACGTGGTAAGGAGTAGGCAAATTAACAGGGGACTCTCAGGAAGGGAGGGAGGCTGTGTGTGTGTGTGTGTGTGTGTGTTATGTGTGCCTTACGTCGTAACTGCAAAAATCCAATAACATGAATAATACCGAATGGAAGTACTGAAGGGAAGATTATGGGCATATACCACGCTCACACAACTGATTTGTAATAGGCTAGTAGTTATATAAGAAATAAAATAAATTATCTATCTAGCTAAACTGGAGGACACAGTATTACTAGGTTACCCTATTTTAACCACTGCGGCCACCAAGCATAGGTAAAATGGTTTCAAAAGGTATCTGTATGGTAATAATCCAGTGTTGTTCAGAGGGCCATGCAGCTTTCCACTGTTACTTGCACTTGAGTATGGACATTGTGTACTATATAGCCTCCAAATCATCAATAAAAAGTGAATGAGTACACTGCTTCTCTTGTATTGATGCTCTTTTCCAGGGCAAATACTACTCTATTGTAGCTTTTGGGAAGGGTTGTGGTTATTGTATTTAGCACTTGTGTGCTAGACAGTTTTGTCCAAAGCGACAAAATATTCATCTTATAATAGTTAAAATTTACAGTAAACTGTTTTTAAAAGTTGCTAAGCCAATATTAAGCAAAATAGTAATAATAACAACTAGAGAGCATACAATTTCTGGGGAAATTGTGAGGGTGTGCCTGCTTGTCGGTCCCTTTAAGTTTTTCCCTTCTAGTGATATTTTCAAGCATTTAGCCTACTCACAGTCTATTGCATAATAATTCATTAAGAACACCCTTGGAAAGAAGCTACTGTAACAACGTTATCACTGGAAATATTTCAGATGGAATCGCGATTCAAACAGTAGCTCTATGTCTGCTAACTTATGACATGCCCCCACAAACGTAAATAAGATTGACATTTATTTAGTGGAAAATCGCTCATGCATAAAAAGCTCAATAGCGATCATTGTCAGTAACAACGCAAAATGCGATATAGCCGTTTGTGGAGAAGCTGCCCCGGTAAATTGTATACTACAGTGTTCGTCTTGGTGGTGATCGTTGGTTGAATTCGATGTAGCTAACGTTCCGTTGTACGGTTTAGGCTGAAATTAAAGATTGTTTTCTTGAACAGATTGACACGTTTAGGCTGTGTCAATGAAATTCGGGTTAGTAGTCAGACAGTTTCACCTATTGAAATACTTTTGATTTAAGGGAGTGCCGAACATGTTCTGTCGCCGTTTGACTTCCTACTGTAAACAGCTGATGTTTTTGTTAGCTACACAGTGTCTCGCATAGGCTACAGCGTTGCAGTACTGGTTTGAAATCACAGGTAATGATTATTTCACCAACAAATCGTTTACTTGTAATCTAATGTCATAATAAATCGTACAACGAAAATGTATTTGTGAGTAATGTTTATTTTAAAGATTGAAAACAGATGCATCATAGACCGCTGTAGTATGTGTTGCCCGGGCAACATAGGCTAATGTCATGATGCTAATGCTTCAGTGAAATAGTAGACTACCGTTTCCGAAAGTAGATGTAGTTCCTCAATAATATCAGCTTATATTGTACATTAAACTTCACAATTGTGTTTCATATCACAGAGTAAAATGAGTAAATAGTTATCACCCTGGCCTCTTTGCTTGTGGCGTTTCTGCAGCTGCCTTGCAGTAGCGTTAAAGCTATAGTTAGCCTAGCTATCTCCCAGAAGTTAACAAGCTGCTAAACTAATGTTCTGCTAGAGGTAGTCACGCGTGTTTCGTGACGTTAGTAGCGTCAGTGACTGTGGCTAGCAAGTTAGCCAGGTAAATAAAAAGACAAGCAACTCAATGGCTACCAACTTTTGACATGACGTTTTTTAAGTAATCAAAATATTGACGGATGCTAGGGGGGCGGCACGATACCATGTGCAACAGTCTTCTATGCACGTCGTATCTAATGCGTCGTTGCTAACATGTGCCGACGCTGTGACGTAGGCTATTATAACTGAGTAGTCTACCCTTTGCCGACAAAATCAACTTTATGCCACAAAAACGTTGTATCCTCCTAAACTGTGCAATGGAACGTAAACAAAAGTAATGCCAACGCAATCGAGACCAAGACTAAACTTTTGACCGTGTCGTTTTCTATGTAGTCCAAATATTGACCGAGCCTTTAAAGAATGTACAATACATTACAGCACAATACATGAACTGTCATCACCAGCTGCATCACGGGCACTGCACCTTCTATAATTCCAGACATCTGTGTGCCACCAATTCTATCAAGGGCTATCAATATTTGTGGCTTCTTAATCACTGAATGCATCATAGCACAAGAACAATGTTCGTACTACTTTATAAAGGATGCATGTCTTAAGGAATATATTGTGCTTATTAACATTATACATTGTGCTTATTAAAGTAATGTTTTATGAACTTAGAAGTTTGCTTAGGCTTAAACATTGTGTCTCACTCAGGCTGGGGGGAACAGGCTGTATTTTGTGTCCTAATCTCTTCATTTTAGGAGCAACCTTGAAGCCGGGCTGAGATGGCACCGGAGCGTGGGGCGCGCCAGCAAGAACAACTCCCGCATGAGAAAGCTCAACCCTCTTTTGATCATTTTGTATGACGGCACTGTAGCCTATAATATATCCTGGGGCAGGGACAGATAGCCAGTTGGACTTCGTGAACCAGCCTAACATTGTTGCGGTTAGGGAAACGTAGACAACCCCAGAGCTCTGTACTTGTTGATTTCCAACTGCTGCATTAAAGCTGATATTGTCGGACCTCTGCGACTCCAGACCACTCTTTCTAGAACACAGACTTGTGTCATTGAAAACTAGCATTACATAGGCCTATTGGAATAGACACAAAGAATCTCAACCCTTCACCTTAGGGGGGCAAAAAGAATAAATAAATATATATGTGAGATAACAAAGGTTGGCGCTTCATTCCGAAGCGCACACCCAATAATGGCAATACAATATCAAATATCAATAATAATAAAAAATACTATAAAATACCATAAATATACAAATCGTAACTCTAATAATTAATTACTTATTTAAGTGTAAGATCAACAGATACGTCTTGAGACCCCTCTTGAAGGATCCAAAACGATCACATGAACGCAGAACACTAGGCAACTCATGTGATAAAATGCATGCATATTTTAAGAGGACTGTCTGCAGGGAATGTGTCTGACCAATCACGGTGGGTGTGGGCCGCCTGGGCCAGACCTGCCTGTATGTATGTCAGTTCTAGCGTATTTCGTAAACCATCGGATGAACAACAAACTTCAGGTGTCAACATACTCTTAAGATTCACAGGCAAAAACCTAACCAGATTCAGACTGAACAAACACAAATGACGAAGAAAGATGGATCCAGCTGTATTTCGAGCACATGACTTAGCAGGGGCCTAATACAAACAAGCATGATCTCAAGCAGGGCACACGTGCAGTGAGAGAATGTGTTGTGTCCTTCCCTTGTGGTGGGACACACTCTAATGGTTATACGGTGTAGGTGAACATGCTGGTTTGTGTGTGTGTGGGTGGGTGTGTGTGTGTGAAGCAGGCGTAGAGTTGGGTCAGGTGGCCAGAGGATGGTCAGGCCTGTGCAGATAAAACTGTGGGATGACAGAACTGAATAAAGCCTCTTTCTTGAAGTGAAGTGAGGACAGACTGCTTCAATAGCCACAACCTCAAACAACTGTGTTTGAACATTCTCCTGCTCAGCACTGTTGAACAGAAATGTGACAATGCCGACATTCTTGAACTAATTCTGCAGTACTCCGATTAACTGATATATAGGTCAATGGTCCCATCTCATTGGGCTCTGATGTCCAAACCAAACCTGACCTCTAGAAGAGAGCACATCCCTTGCCAAGTTCATAAGGAACATCCTCACCTCAGCTTCTGCTAATCTGGCATTATGTGTCAGTATATATTATCCTGCATCGTACTGTCTTTAGCATTAGCTTGATTGCTTTACAGTAACTGGTGAAAAGTAAGAAAGGTAAAACAAAACAGTATGACAATTAAAACTAGAGAGCATACAATTTCTGGGGAAATTGTGAGGGTGTGCCTGCTTGCGTCGGTTGCCGGTGGGTCTGTCCCCTCAAGTTTTTCCCTTCTAGTGATATTTTCAAGCATTTAGTCTAGCTACTCGTACTCATATTGCATAATCATTAAGAACCCCCTTTAAAACAAGAGAACCCCCTTTGAAACAAGCGAACCCCCTTTGAAACAAGCGAACCCCCTTTGAAACAAGCTACAGTAACAACGTTGTCACTGGCAATATTTCAGATGGAATCGCGATTCAAACAGTACTGTCTGGTAACTGAAAATATGGCCCCCAAAACGTAAATAAGTTTGACATTAATTTAGGGGGAAATGGCTTATTCAAAAGAAGTTCGCTAGAGGCAAGCTGGCTGCTGATTGTTTGAAAGCGCCGGAAATTAGGACACTACACACTGCCAGTGGGCGACCGAGTCTGACTCTGAGGCTAACGTCAAAACAAGATGCTGTCTCACTCAAATTCCAAGTTTCACACAAATCACAAAAATATGCTGACCCACTGGCTGTCTTCGCAATAATCGCCATATCTTAAGCTAAAGAATTTGAGTGAGACCGCGTCGCATATGGTGTGTACTGTCTTCGATGCCACAGCTAAACTTTATGTCAAAAGAAACGTTCTAATTTTCGGCGCTAATGTCAAACTTGGGTATGTTTTGGGGGGCATATTTTTGTATCCACCACCTGGCTGTCTTCACAATAGTCATATCGTCATAACATTGCCCTCCTTCTGTTTTTTGGTTTAGAATTGGCCGAACTATCAAATTACGAAAATACTGACGCTTTCTAGCATGGCTGCCTCAGGCGGTCTCACGGGCGACCCGCATTCACTCAAATTGCAAAGACTTTCACGACCTAAATGAAAAATCTGAGATGTCAGTTCCACTCGAAATCGCTTTCTCAACAAAACCCAACGGTTGGGATGTTTTGGGGGTGGTATTTTCACTCATAATCTAAACTCCACTTTGCGTGCTAGAACGTCTCTATCACTATGTATCCATGCCTCGTTGGTAGAGTGTTCTGACGCAGTGAAGTCAGAATCAGAATCAGAATCTTTTATTAGTCCCACAATGGGGAAATTTGAGGGTTTCACAGCAGCAGCGCAGGCACAGCGCAACAAGAGCAAAAAGAAAGAGCAAAACAACCTAGTAAGAAACAAAACAACAATAATAAACAAAACAGAAAGGTAAACAGTAAATAATAAATAAACAAATAAATAGTAAATAGTAGCACCACTTAACAATACAAATTAAATAATTAGATAATTAAATTAAATAATTAAATACATTTGAATTTTGTTGTATGTTCAAATTGGGTTAATTAATTAATTAATTAATACATCTTTTGGGTTGGATCACAGCTGGTTGTATAGTCTGACAGCAGCAAGAAGGAAGGACCTTCGGTACCTCTCCCTCACACACCGGGGATGAATCAACCGGTGGCTGAAGGAGCTGTTTAGAGCTCCCAGGGTGTCCCGCATGGGGTGGGAGGAGTTGACCATCAGGGAGCATAGCTTAGCAACCATCCTCCTTTCTCCTACCACCTCCACCGTATCCAGTGGACACCCCAGCACACTGCTGGCCTTCCTGATGAGCTTGTGAAGTCTCTTCCTGTCGGCTGTCGAGATGCTGCTGCCCCAGCAGGCCACTTCAAAGAAGATGGCTGATGCCACCACCGAGTCGAAGAAGGTCCTCAGGAGTGCTCCCTGCACACCAAAAGACCTCAGACTCCTCAGCAGATAGAGTCTGCTCTGTCCCTTCTTGTAAATAGCCTGTGTGTGATCAGTCCAGTCCAGTTTATTGTTTGGGTGAACACCCAGGTACTTATAGGATCTCACAATGTCAATGTCCGTTCCCTGGATGTTCACTGGTGTCGGAGGAGAGTGTTTACTCCGGCGGAAGTCCACCACCAGCTCCTTGGTTTTTCCAGAGTTGATCTGGATGCAGTCCTGGTTCAGTTCTCTGTACTCCCTGTCATCACTGGCGGAAATGAGGCCGACGATTGCAGAGTCATCAGAGAATTTTTGCAGGTAGCAGTCAGTGGAGTTGTATGAGAAGTCTGAGGTGTAGATGGTGAAGAGGAATGGAACTAGAATGGTTCCTTGTGGGGCACCCGTGCTGCAGGACACCAGGTCAGACTCACACCCCTGTATCCGCACATACTGTGGGCGGTTGGTGAGGTAGTCCAGGATCCATGCGGTGAGGTGGAGGTCCACTCCGGACTGCTCCAGCTTGTCCCTCAGAAGTAGAGGCTGGATGCTGTTGAAGGCACTGGAAAAATCGAAGAACATGATCCTCACAGTGCTTCCAGCCTTTTCCAGGTGAGAAAGGCATCTGTGTAGCAGGTAGATGACAGCGTCGTCCACCCCGATGCCAGACTGGTAGGCGAACTGGAGCGGGTCCAAAGATGAGCTCACCAGGGGGCGGAGATGTACAAGTACCAGCCTCTCTAGCGTCTTCATCAGATGGGATGTTAACGCCACCGGTCTGAAGCTGCTGAAGTCCTTGGGTCGCGGGGTCTTTGGGACTGGTATCACGCAGGAAGTTTTCCACAGCTGTGGTACTCTCCCCAGCCTCAAGCTCAGGTTGAAGACGTGCCTCACGATCCCACACAGCTGGATTGCGCTGGACCTGAGGAGCCTTGAGCTGATCCCATCTGGACCCGTGGCCTTCCTCACCTTCATCCTGCTCAGCTCCCTCCACACCTGGGCAGCCGTGAGGGACAAGCTGGGGGATGGGGGCCGAGTGCCGTAGGCTGTCAGGGGGAGAGGGGGGGGCAGTCCACAGGGGGTTGCCGCAGCAGAGAGGACTGGATGGGGGGAGGGGTGGGTGGCTTATCGAATCTGTTGAAGAACAAGTTCAGGTCATTCACCCACTTCTGGTCCCCCATAGGCTGTTGGTTGGGCCCCTTGAAACCAGACATGGTCTGTTTGAAGTAGGCTATAACTGAGTACCCTTTGCAGACAAAAGACACTTTTTGCCACAAAAACGTTGTATCCTCCTAAACTGTGCAACGGAACGTAAATTCGAATACAAGCAACTCAATCGCTACCAAGACGAAACTTTTGACACCGAAGTTCTCTATGTAGTCCAAATATTGGCCGATCCTTAGGGGTGGGAAAATAAACAATAATAAATAAAAATATATATGTGAGATAACAAAGGACACCCAAAAATGTTTAACAAAAACATTCCACAAAATCTACTGGCAAATTAATATAGAAAATTGGAAAATTAAAACCTGTGAAGATTAGAGAACAATCACATTGTTCTAATACTAATAAACACTTGCTAGAACAAAGGTCACAGGTGTCAAGATTAATACTGGAGATGTTCCAGGGCAGAGCTAGAGGGGTGAGCTCTGGACCTGTCTGGCAAAGGACTGCAGCCGGGGATTGTTTCAATACTGCTGTTTGGGGCCGGTTGGTGGAAACACCTTTGTCTCAATAGTTTACTTTGGAGTGCAGGTTCTGCCAGTCCAAATTGCAATCAGGTAGTTCCTCTTTTCTCTTAGTGCTGACCGTAACAGCCAAGGGAAAACAACCACAATTTAAAACATGATATTGCAGATATACATTTGCAAAGAAAGCTTGAAGCAAAATTACACTCTTTCTTTGCTGTGCTTCTACTGTGCTTCTGTGAAAGCAATGGAATCAATGAGAGCACTGAAGGCCTTACTTAAAGGATCTTTTGGGTCATCCACGTGAATGTTAAATGCAAACTTGATAGTTATGGAAGAGATCCTGAGAGCTGTTATACAAAAGCATTTGTTTAGACTGAAATAAAAGGACAAAGATGCTCTGTAGTACTGGAAATATGACCTCTCAAAGCTAAATACAGATAAGTTATATTTGGAGTGTCGTCCAGTCCCTTTTTGTAAGCAGCCACCTTAAGACAATCACTTTAAACTTGGTTACCCTGATATTAATAATTCACACTACTCTACAGTATGCTCTACATCAGTGGTTCCCAAAGTGAGGGTCGCGAGTCCCTTGGGGGGTTAGATCAGATGATTTCCAGAAATCAAGGAACATTTAAAACAATTAGAAATAGCATATTTTAGCCATTTTAACAAGTTAGTAGTAGTTAAATTAATGCATACAAAAAAGAGTAATCAGCCTTTTGATTGCCCATTCTCTGTAAATACGGGAAACCATCTGACATCCGACCAGCAGGACGCATTAGTTGAACTGTCAAGCGCCCGAACACAGAGTTTTGGATTTCAGTAAAGAGGGAATACCCAACGCCGCAGGGAACTATGGGTGCTGCAGCACCCCCTGACTAGCCTGGTCCTAACCAGACTCTCGTACATTTCATTTGTACAGAGAGTCTGGCCTTGCTCCATTGACAAGCGTTGACTTCCTCGTAGGCGGGTACTCTGTTGAATCTGCCTAGAGCCACTGTGATCTGCCATAACCAATCGCTAGCGTTCGCCTTAGCCAATTCCTTCCACTAATGTTTTCTTAGCCTACCTCAATTCTGACTTGTGTGCCGAGTCCGACATCTGCAGTGGCTGTTTGGCAAGCTCAGAAGAGCGCGCTGACATGGAATTCTGCATGCATCGGTTTGTGTTTTTGGTTAAACACTTTTACAAGTGTTGGTTGGGATACTGCAAATTATCAATCTAAATGAATGCACTGACTAATAAAATAAATTGTTAAAACTCAAACTTTTGATTTTACTGGGGCACAGATTTATACTGGGGCACGTCCCCCGGTAAAAAGGGTCTAAAGACGCCCCTGCTTTGATCACTCTAACTGTTACAACAACAAAAAATGTCAGCAGCAATTGTATGGAACATAACTATGGATTCACAAACTAATGCTGCTTTTCACATCTGTTAAAGAAAACCAACAGGGCCCTGTGTAGGCAAATGCCAAATCAAAACAGGTAAACATGAATGCCAGCTAGTGTGAGCCCTGGTCCCGTTTTCCTTTGCTGAGCTCCGTTATCTTGGGAGTGTAATGCGTCACCTTAAATTGCACACATGCTTCGTAGTGATCAAACGATTGCAAGAGGGGCAGAGAACACTGTTCATGTGCGAGAATATTTGCTCGCAGAGGTATGTCGACCCGAAGACCGTCAACAAAGCCATAGCAACTCAAATACTGAAATGTATTTAGATAGCTCGCCCGCGTGGTTGCTGCGCTGCGTGGATATATCCTGTACATGTTGTCGATGGTGGTAGTAGGCTAATATCCCATAAGAAGATAGATTGTCAACAAACGCAGCCCATGTTTCGAACATGTTTAAGCGGTTTGTTCTGCACTTTGAAGCCTGAGATTTAGCTTGTTGAAGTGGCCTGTGATATCAGTGAGAAACTAAGTTTCAAAACCCACGTATCATCTTCGACCTTCTTCAGATGGTTTTTATACTGTCAAAGCTGGCAACAAACCTTTCCAAAACCTATAACCTCGGTTAACCGCCGAGTGGCCGAGTCCATTTCCTCGAGAAGGGACTTGAACTGGCGATGCGTGACTGAAGATAGCTTAACTACGAAATTACAACTTCACAACTGTAGCCATAACTTCATTAAGATTTGCACAGAGGTTTTCTTGGTGTGTAATGCAGTGTAATTTCATTATTGCATTGACATCTCCTTTCTGTTTGCCAACCATGGCAGGAGCTCCATCTATCGTCATTGCAAATATTTTCCCGACGTCAACCACTTGCTCCTCAAAATGCTGAATAAAGGCTTTGGCAATTTTTTCACCTTTTGTTGTGTCAGTCACTGGTCAGTCATTGGTTTTAGGCAACAAAGTTTCTCTCTTACATTCGAGTCACAACATTTTGCCATGACTGCCAAACGTGGTATGTCATTTATGTCCACGCTGGAGGACCAAACCAGCCATAATTTAAAAATAAATCACATCAAAGATCTATTTATTTTTTGTATTCATTCATTTATTTCCTTATTTCTTTCTGCATTTATTTATTTCCTCATTTCTTTATGCCTGTATTTCCTTGTCCTTAAGCTAATGAGGTAAGGTGTCAATCAATGTATGTCACGGTGTCACCAGAGCCATAAAAAGAGAGTTGTGACACTTCCATAGACTTCCTTTATAATCTAAGAATTCGGAAGTAAAGCGTAGCTCCAATGTTCAACCCCATTCATTTTCAGTGTTTCCGAAGCAAGTTAGCTGGTAAATTGATAACATTACTGCATTTTTTCATATTTCAACACAAGTGGACCACATCAATTATTATTATTAGTATTTATAGCCGCTTTAGTTAAAGTTGGTTTATAGTCTGTCAAATTAATTCTAGTTATGGTGTTCGTTGGCATACAAAGTTAGTCTTCTCTTATTAGCCTAGTTAGTACATCTGATTAGTTGAAACATCCCCTATCATCCAGCTAGCTCTCGACACTGACAAAGGTAATGATTTATACTGTAATTTTCTTACCATTTTTGTTGCTGCAAAACAGAACATGATGGGTTTATGAGAAACAATCATTTTAGCAATCTGTAATTCACATAGATCCACTTTTTTATATGCTCTTTCTTTTTGTAGACATGTTCATTTGCAAGTGTCACAAAAACTGCAGGGACAAAGGTCATTTCCATTGTCCTTGTTGTGATCAGATTTTTATAAGGAAGAATAACATGTGCAGGCATTTGGAATCTTGCAATGGGGCTGCACCTCTTCCCAAGTCAGCACCCAGCCCAGTTGCCGCACCTCTGCTCAAGACAGCACCCAGCCCAGTTGCTGCACCTCTGCTCAAGACAGCACCCAGCCCAGTTGCTGCACCTCTGCTCAAGACAGCACCCAGCCCAGTTGCTGCACCTCTGCCCAAGTCAGCACCCAGCCCAGTTTCTGCACCTCTGCTAACGTCCATGCAATCTAAAACCCCCCAAAATGTCCCCATTGTAATTTGACTTTGTCCTCCAAAAATCTTGCTGTACATATAAAAAGAAAACATGCATACATAATAAGGGATGTCACAGCCACAAAGCACCTGGACTGTGTTTGTGTGGATGCCACACATGGCATATCAGCTGTCCAGAGGACAAGTCGGGGGTTTTCAAACCCCATCCATGTCCAAAAGAAAACATGGGGTAAAACTTGAAGAGTGCGACCAGTATCACAAGTTTTGTCAGAGGAGTGACTTGCCATTCAACTTATGTGAGCACATTCGCGCACTGGATTATTGTGAAAGAACAACATCAGAGGAATTTCTCATGGAGACTGTAGCAGATGAGATGATTTCTGTAAAATTATAAAAAAATAAAAAAAAAGCTGCCCAGAAAGCGCATGTCCCTTTATCTGTTTTGGTCCAATTTAAAGAGTCTCACAACTTTTTTGTCTGTCCATATATGAGCCCACAGAAACAAATGTCAGTCGGCTTGGAGGAATTATGGTAACATTCAATGTAAACAACACCTGGCATTGTCCTTGTGCCAAGCCCCGGATGTCAAGAACATTGCAAAGTGGCATTTGTCCCAAACAAACTCTTTGTGAGCTCTTTGTGAGCTCATCCGTACATTTGCAGGAAATACCCCAAATGGATGACATATACCCACCCATTACTGATGTGGAGAGGTTGGCTCGTGATATATTTAAAGAGAAGAAGGTCCCTAGTAGCCTCCCAGACACAATCCTCTCCAAAAAGGACTATCCAACACAGTTACTGCCAGAGGAGACAACATGCACACTTTGTCCTGAGAAGACAGTTCTAGCAAAGCCAGAGCTCATTTGCAAGACTGCTTGCATCATTACCATGAATGGTGTAGTACAGAGTAAGTGCAATGCAAACTACTTTGATTAATTAAACATTTGTCTGGTATTTTGACTAAATCTGCACAATAGTTTTTTGTTTCTCCACATTAATATCACATTGGTCAGGGTTAGAGGTTAAAAATAATATATTATAGCCTCACCAGCTTGTTTTCTCTGTTCATATTACATTTCTAGATGTGTCAACCTTCTTCAGAAAATTCCCAACCTGTAAAATGACATACAGGTATCAGGAATGGAAACATGGCATACACAACTTTAACGACCACGTGTAAATTGACCTAGAGCTCTGCCTGTTTCTGAGGCATTCCTTGCAGGTAGGATGTAGCTGTGATAAAAGTGAAGGCAGTTGGTATAATTGTACATTAACACCTATGCCATTTTTGGCATACTTAATGTGTAGTGAAATAAGTGTCAGTACAAATAGTGATTTGATTAATTGCTTTGACCATTAGCGGGCATACATTTTTGACAATCACAGCATTTTGCTCAATTTTATCTAATAGGGCTTTGTATTGGGGAAATGCCCCCCCCAAAATGATGTCTCTACTGAATGCTCTATGATGCCTTGTATTGGCTCTATATCCTATCTTTATATCTCTATGACTGTGTTTAAGGTTAAAGTTTCCAACAATGATGGTGTTTGGTTCCTGCTGTATACTAACTATGTCTTGATGTATTCACCACAGAATCATGTTTCTGTGTCAAGAGTTTTGGACTCTTTGGAAAGCCAAAGGCAAGGGACATACCCCAAACGCGACACCGTCCTGCACGCCTACTGTCATTTTGAGGCATTGACAGACACAGAGCACACATACTTTTGCATTAACTGTGGATACTGCCCATCAGTTGTGGTGATGGATCTCCACAAGAAGGGTGTTTTTTCTATGGCTACTGTGTGAAACATTTAGACCGGTGTTTTTAATAAAAAATAAATGAGTAAATTATTCAAATTTGTAGTTAGACAGACACTTTGCATTTATTGTGTGTGTCCAGCAGAGTTGGGGGTAACGCGTTACAAAGTAACGCGTTACTGTAATAATATTACATTTGTCTGTAACGCAGTAATGTAACGCGTTACTGTTGATAACTTAGTAATCGCATTAAAGTTACTAATACAAAATGTCTTGCGTTACTTGCGTTACTAGCATTACTGCGATCTGCATATCGGGAGGAGAAAAAAACAACAAATCAAACTTCCCTTTACACTACGTGTGTTTGCGTCACTTGACTTAGCCCCAGAGTTCAGGAGGCGAAACAAGAATGGCAGAGCCGCTTAGGACGTCTTTTTGAGGGATGGAGGTATGCACATTACTTCGTATTAGTTGCGCAAAAGGACAAAAACGTAACTGTACAATGTAGCTACATTGTTCCCACGCAAAAAACACCTATCCACCGCCGCAAACACAACCTCTAATCTGTCAAAGCATCTTCAACGGCAACATGCTAACTCAAGACTAGCTAAAGATCCCCGGACCCTGAGTGACACTGACGCCGATAAAAGGTTGCTGTTGCCGACACCAGCCAAGCAGCCACGACTTGACTTTCAACAGCAGGTTACCATAAACAGTAGAAGCATACATAGTAGAGGAAATGTTGCCATTTAAAGTTTTAAGCATTATCTTATTTTGAGATATTTTGCTTACTGTCAGTAGGCCTACTATATAGCCTTGTTGCTTGACAACTTTTAGGTTGATGTTCACAACTCTTTTGTCAGCTTTGTGGTAAAAGAGATATGCCCTCATTATAATAAGAATTTGAGTTGACTTTGGGCATATATATGGTACATATAGGCCTATTGTTATTTGGCAAGTGCACCTCAGGTGATGTTACGGAGTAATCCAAAAGTATTTTAACTAGTAGTGTAACTAGTTACTTTCAGCAGTGAGTAATATAGTAAAGTAAAGCATTACTTTAAAAAAAAGTAACTAGTAATGTGTAATATATTACTTCTTTTGAGTAACTACCCCAACTCTGGTGTCCAGTAAGTGACCTCAAAGGCCCACCAGAAGACTACAGTGTGGAGGAAAATATTGAAGAGTTCTGGGATTCAATCAACATGGAGATGATTGGGCGTGGCTTTGTAAACAGTAATTTTTATATTTGGCTTACCTTGAAACAGTGCAATAATACTGTACATGTAGCATGCAACTTTGATATTACTTGTATAAGTCATATTTGTCAGGGATAATTAAACATATTTCTGTTAATGAAGGTCGTGCTCATGAGCTGAGCCCCCCCCCATCCATTGCCCCCTCAAAATCATATTTTAAATCTAATTTTGTTAATTTCTCTTCCTAAAAGGGGACACTATTAGAGGGCACTATTTAAAAGGATATTTTCCAAAATGTATTCTGGGGAAACATGCCCCAGACCCCCCTAATTTTGCTTGGTCACGGGAAAAATAAGAGGTTTTATCTAGGGGCTTAGCCCCCCTAGATTCGCCCCTGGTCGTGCTCAAAACCCGTTGGCTGTCCATCCAAGTTTTGCACACTGGGCAGCTTGGATTGGGAAAAAAACAAGGAGGGATGACATGGTGCACGAAAAGCTGGGGCCTGTAAAGTTTTCCGCTGAAGCTGAATTCATGAGTGTTACCGAGGACCGTCTGGTAGACGAACTGGTGAAACAGAAGGCAAGTACATTTTTTGTTGTTGTCATACTTGAGCCATATTATTATACAAGCTCTGTAACCACAGTATATACACTCATACCTTTACATCCAAATACTCATAATTAAACTGTTCTTTATTAATATTTTAATGCATTACAACCCTGCACAAGTTCCATCATCCTATTTCAAAATTATTTTACAGTTGTGAACAATTATTTGTCACAGGTTGGAGTTGTGCGCAAGTTGTGCAAAGCATGCAACATCGACTCCAAAGGATCCAGCATGGATCTCATCATGAGAATCAGATGAGATGAAAAGCAGAGCCACATATGACAAGGTGTTCCAGAAGGTCTGGGGTGCTTCTGGTAAGGAAAAACTTAAATTAATGTTTTTTTATCGACAATGTTGATGCTTAAGTTTGTGGTGTTGGCTGTTTCAGGTGGATGGTCTGTCATTCTCTGTCCGCATGGTTTAGCATAGTGTCAAGTTTAACCTAAGATCAGAGAGCCCAAGGGACTTCACAGACTTACTACTGTCATGGAAGCTTCTCCCTAATACATCAGTTTATGACTTTGCGCGTGGCTTGGCTACCCATGCTAACCTTCGGAAACCAGCCCACGTTCAGTTCCGACCACATGAAGGAAGACTTGCAGACCCGAACACAACAAACTGAAAGTGTCTCTTCCATGGCTCACAATGAAAAAAGCATCCCCAGCCCAAATGGCCATCCAGTCACAGGTTCATCACAACATTATGTAGTTTATGACAAACTGCATGAAAGAAACACCAAAGACCCTATAAGGACATATTGAGACGAATCGAAATCATCTCTGAGCTGGAGGGGTAGCTGAACAGCCAGGTAGGGGAGCAGTTTTTTGCTGAGATGAGGAAAATTTACTACTTTTTAAACAGTATGGCCCCATCAACACATGTATTGTTGATGAGGAGCATCATTCACCACCAACGACAAGACCAATAGGCAACTACTTATCCACCAGAGTTCCACTGGGAGTGATCGCGGTCGAGTGCAAAATGAATGGGAGTCTATGGAGCTAAACGGCTAAATGTGTCTTTTTCGCCTGATTGTCGTTGAGAAATCTGAGATTTGATTGTAGTTTTTGCACTTATGTCCTTTCGATTTCTTACAGAGGTTGTTGCCCATAACACGCTAGTGTAACAGGTTGAACTGACTAAAGTACTTGATTCAGGAAAAGTTATATTTAATGTATTACTCAATTAAGATAGTGGAACCATTGTTTCACACAGAAACCCTTTTCACTCCCCATGAGTGTTACCCTTAACTGAGATACCAGTCTAACTGGAAAGGGCACATTAACCAGAAACAATATATCAATAACCCATACCAACATCCACTGAATCCACTGTGTGTTAAAGACCCTAACAACATATGTACATAACTACCATAAACTCCAAGTCAAATTCAACACTCTTACTTCTACTTAAAGGTAAAGGCATTCAATTACGGCATTCAAGCCCATAACAAAAGATCGTTTGGCACAATTAACACATTCCACACATTCAGCTCGATGCTTGCACGCAGTTCGCTGTTTTGCACGTTCAGTTCAAAATGGTCGTATCACTGTCCGATGCTTTAATGTTCATTGACCGTTGTGGAGTCACATGTGGCAGGGTAACTAATACTCACAAACCACACCACCTGTCAGTGACGTGGGAGAAGGAGGGAGAGAGGGTAAGAGAGCTGCGGGCACATCAAGGGCTGTAGTGACGAGACGGCTGACCGTTCTTGTTCGCTGGCGTGGTGAAGTCTCCAGCGTTGGCGGCGAGCTAGTTTCTAAATGTTTAACCGAACTTCACGAACTAGCGAGGATATTCCGCCTCACACTACAACGTGCTGCTACTTCCTAGCAGTGACCCTGGGTGATCTTTAGGGCTGGTGGTGCAGACTCTTGCTTCCTCCACACGGCCACTCCAACCGTAATGCTTCCCGTAACACGAACACTACAAGCTTAATAACCTTACAGCTAACCTTGCAATGAACTAACTTTCTCCTTCTGTCGTTCATTCCCAATCACGTGGGAGCTCTCCAGGCGCTGCCATCTTCTCTCTCGTTGCTCTCCGTTTTTCGCTTGTCCCGCCCTTTCCGCTCTCTCCATTCGCCAGTGCACCACCTTCCCAGGCACTGATTGGCTGGACCTATGGCCAAGTTTTGTGGTATTATAGGGTGTGGAACTTATGATTGACGTCCCAACATAATCGCAGGGGCTGCATACAGAAATATGTCCACACTCTGAGTGTACCCCTACACTAGCATTCTGCTAATGAATGCTGATTGGTTTGTGAAGGACTGACTATGACCAGAGATCCCGCTTAATGGCATCCGAAGTGGAATCATAATGTCAGAACATTAGCAACAACATTAGCTAGCCAAAACTCTTTCTAGCATGTGTATTGACAGGGGGAGCCTAACCTGTCAGCTGTGTTGTCGATGCCTCGAGAGAGAGAAAAAAAGGAAGTGACCAGAGCTTGCCGTAATGCGGTATCTCTGGCCGTACAATGTGTATGACGTCAAAGACATTTTAAAACGCTTTGTAGAACAAAAGGCGACTTAAAACCCAGCAGTGTGTATTTTTTTTGCCTCCCCTCTCGAATTCAACATTCAAATTACTAGACAAAGAATCGTATCCTGAGAAAAGTGGATTTTGAGGGGTATAGCTCCATAGACCTCCATTCATTCTGCAATTCGCCATCATATGGAACTAGAGTGGAACTGCAACTAGTTCAGAACCCGGAAGTTTCCCGAGAGTGGCAGTTCTCCCTATATTAGACATTCTCTGTAGATATTCATAGATGCCACCTACGTCACTTCCAAACAGACCGCCGCCGTATTTTATACCTATCTCGCCCAATATGGCCGCCCACACTGCCGATTTCAATAAGAAAGAGAGACAGAGATGTCGTTGTATAAGTTATAGATATGTTTTAGGCTCCGATCCTTATTTGTTACCCCCAGTTTTCTTTGGTCCCTTCTGCCCCAGGCTTGTCCCAATTGGCTTTCCATGACAGAACTAGACTATAAACATTTATCTTGTGCATAACCCCTCCCCGGGATAGCTTGAAGGCTTTCAAGAGTACGGATGCTTCAAAATGCTCACGGCTAGCTGTCATTAATCTTGACAATGTTCTTTAATGATGCAGGGACAATAACTTTTTGAGGCACTTAGCTACGTTCCATGCACAAAAGTCACTTGTCCGAAACCTTTAGAGCTACAGTAGCTAAATCGCCTGACCTAGTAAACGGGCAAAACTAGCCTGGCTAACGGAGGTCGCTTTCTCAGGCAAATGACGAATGAAACTGTCTCGGTTAAAGAAATCCAATATTCTGGCTATCTTCGACAGGCTCGTTTCTACATAAAGCAGTCCTCCCTGAAATTTTTGGTGGAGAATGGAGCGAAACACAACATTGTGAACACTGCCAGTGAGCGCCCAGTCTGACTGAGGCTAACGTCAAAACAGTGTAACTAACGCCGGGGGACCAAGGCATGGCTGCCGCCTACTACATGCGGGCGACGCATTCTCACTCAAATGCGAAGACTTTCGTGACCCAAATCTGATGAGACAGATCAATGGGGAATTGCATTCTCTCTTAAAGGCTGTCCTCTTCGAATTTTTTGGAGCAGAATTCACTGAGATTAAATGATCAACTTCACCGAAACAGAAGGAAAAAGCTATGGCAACTTTTAAATCGGTTAAATAGACTTAATGAGTGGTACTGCACATAATGGGTTCCTCTTTCGGCTGTTGTTGCAGCCAACTGCACGGCATAATGCAGGCATGACTCAAACCAAGTCGGTAGGTAAGATGGTCGCGCAAAGCTACAGTGACGTCATGTGAATCAAATGAATATATAAAGGCTAGATGTCTCGTCCGCGTTGCCGGCCAACGAAGTCGAACGGCGTCCATCTTGCTACAGTCAACTTGCTCACCCATAACATTGTGTTGGTGCTACATGTACTTTTTAAATAACCATAGCTTGCAAAATTTTCAACCGATTTTTAAACGGTTTGGTTTGTCATAAATGTCAGAGATGTAGTTATGCCACTGCGTACTCATAAATAATTATGTTATTTTCAAATAGAATATAAGTATGCAGTGACATAACTACGTCAGATTCTGGCCCAGAATCTTGAAGCTGTGCTTTAGGTTTGCCCTGTTGAGAGCACTTTTACAATAGAATGTATGCAGCCCTGACAGCACATCTTCCATCTGTTTTGCCATAGAGCAGCTCTTAATGGCATCCTTGAAAGCTAGTTCCAGGCGGTGTGCCATACAGTGAATACCCAGGACGTGCATGTTACTTCCTCTCAGCCTGCTCACTACTCCTTTACGTATCCCTGTCATCACCGGCGCACCATCAGTTGCACATGCCACCAACTTGGCCTGCCACTTCTCCACTGACCCCCCTCATCATGTTGTCTATTGCCTGAGCGATGTTCTCACTGGCTGCTTTCTCCACATCCTGTATCCCTACAAAGTGGACCTCTACCTTGCCTCGGTTGCAGAAGCGTGTATACAGTATTTCCTGTTTCTATCACGGAAGTGTCAGTAGACCCGTCAGACATAATGGAGAGGAATTTCGCTGCTGCTATCTTTGACTGAAGGGTCTTCCTATCAGCTACAGCTATGTGCTTAACACCCTGGTTTAACACCCTGGCTTGCTTCCGATTGACGTATGTGCTACCTGTGGCAATTCCCTTTTTCTCATCTAATCTATAAAGTGGAAATGGAAAAATAAACAATGAAAAGTACAGTTAGAAGTAAATATCGTACCATAGCACTAACGTTATAGGCTACTTAATGCATATAAACTAGACTAGCTAGCCTACTGACATTAGTTACATGGGCGCTATATTCTTCTGACCTTCTTCAGCATTTAATCTACAATTCAACATTTCAAAGACAAAAAACACTTACTTGCATTGCCATTCATAATCTTGAAAAGGCCTTCCTTTTTTCGCGATTGCGTGGGCGTTCCTAAACAGTATTGTCATTTTATCCAACTGGGCCGTCTTCAGGCTGGTCAGTGTCTTCATGGCAGCCGTACTCTCCGGGGCTGCTTTTCCCTCATTAGGGTTCCTCCTGTAGGCAACTCATTTCCCCCCTAAGTCCCCCTGGTAACTTATTTTCTAATTTGGCACATTGATACTACTTACAGGTGGGTACCCCCACACCAAATATGGACCACATCGGACCATAGGGGGCTCCATCGGCCACGCCCTAATAATTTTGGAAAACCTTAAAAAATCCTCTTCTCTTGAACCAAAGGTCTAATTGTCTTGAAATTGTGTACAGATATGTATCATGGATGTATTTAAAAACGTTACATAAGGCAATTGAATCAAATACAAAATGGCTAAAAGGGGTGTATTTATGTAAATGTATACATTTCCTCAATATGTTTGTGTCACAAAATTAAATGTATTTTTGAAGGATGGTTCAAACCTAATAGGCTTTAAGATGAAACACCCCTGAAGTACCATGCAAAGTTTCACCTTGATATGTCAAACTATGACTGAATTACAGCTGCTCGCCATTGTAGAAACATCTATTTTATTATCAAGTTACTGAACTTTGGGTAGTCCATGCCTGAGAATGGCTCAAGTGGCTGAGATGTTGTGCTGGTAAGCAAAGGGTTGTAGGTTCAAAACTAGTCAGAGATATGTTCTTTTTTTATTCTGACCAAACGGTTTCTAGTCTTCCGATCAATCCTCCGGTTGTAAAACATAGCAATGCGTGTTTATTTGAGCCCATCACAACACTCCGATCATCTGTTTAGCGAGACTGTGTAAACCACTGCTAAACAAGCCAGGTTCACCACCGTAGCTAGCTACTTGTAGTCTAAATACTTGTAGAGATAATTCTAATGGTTATCTCTAATGAAGTGAATTTATTGTTCAGGTGGATCCCTTGCCTGTTGCACGAATTCATTTTAGTAACCTAAGCCATGACACATCCCCACTGATGCTAGGCATGATTTGAAATTCCATTCCATAACAAGTTATGGCACTCCAAACTACCTTTTTTTAAACCATGAGTAGCTAAGTTATTCTTTACAGCAGCAACCCAGTCATCCTGTTGTCCCGTTTTTATAGGAAATGTACCTTTAGTTTCAACTTTGGCTGAATCTAACAACGCTTACCACAGGAGAAACAGCTTAATTTTTGATACAGTAACTGAACATGACAATATTCAACACTGAGAATACCTCAATGGGCTGGGATGGTGACCTGTAAAGTATAAAGTAGTTGGTTGTAATCCGGTTTTATGGCCTCTAGTTTTAGGTTTTTGGTGCCAACAATAAAGCTATTAGTTTTGGCATCTTGTGAAGCGTGTTGACGACATACAGAGCAGTACATGATCAGATTAGTTTAGTCGTAAACTAGCCAATCGCGGGAGTCCCCATTGTCCCCCATGGACTGCACTCTTGACACTCCACCCTGCAACTATTGATGCACCTCATTGTACATATATATATTTATTTTGTAATTTACTCAGGGATATTTACTTATCTATTTATTAATTGTAATTTGTTATTATTTAGCTGTGGCAGTTAATGTCCACAGCAACTTAAGTTTTTAGCTGTCTGTTGCTGCCTCTACTGTCTCGTTGTTTTTGTGACAATGACAAATAAAGTACTTTGAACTTGTCTGCCTTTCGCCATCGTTCTTTTTTTTAACTTTCGCCTCTTTGTCCACTGGCTCTTGCAGAAAACCGAACTCGAAAAGTAGCTAGCTTTTTCCCTCTGTGTTTATAAATGAATCATTTTGCATCTTGGCAAATTCTTCACCAAGATGGTGGAGGGGGCAGTCTTTAGTAGAAAAAGCGATTCCCCACAGACCTGTCGGCTCAGAATTTTGTTTTGGGTCGTGAAAGTCTTTGTAATGGAGTGAGTTCAGACGCAAGGGAGACCGCATAGGCTTAGCCATGTTCATAAATTCACCATTTTGCAGTTCGGTCCACACCAAAAAAGTAGAGTAGGGCAGCCTTCAAGAGATCTGGGATTTGTGCTTTTAGACAGATGTTTTTTGTGATTTGTGGAAAACTTGCAATTGGAGTGAGACTGCGTCCCGGGGGTACATTGTTTTGACGTTAGCCTCAGAGTCAGACTTGGCTCGCCCACTGGCAGTGTGTAAACAATTTTGTATTTCACTCAATTCTACTCCAAAAATGTCAGGGAGGACTGCTTTTTGTAGACAAGAGCCTGCTGAAGTTGGTCTTTGGTCAGATGTGTAGGCTATATTGACCAGTTTAGAGCTAAATACTATTGCCAGAGCCTGGAATTGAACCAGTGTTTTGAGTGACTTTGAATGGGTCTCCAACATATTTGGATTCAAGTTCAAGTATTGCCACTGCGGTTCACAGTCAAAACTGTCTGTATCAAGTGTAGATGGAAAAAGCTTAATTTTTCACAACTGACATGAACACTTTCTTCACTTTTACAGGTCTGGAGGGTCATGCAGAGGCCCGCTCAACAGAGTACAACAGAGGATGCTGGGAGCAACAACAGAGGATGCTGAGCGTTACAGAGGATGTTGAGAGCAACACAGACCCCTTGCTGGACTACCCCTCTCTAGCTGGACAGCTTCTCTTCAGCCCTGACCCCAGGACAGCTTCATCCAGCTGGCCTGCCCTGCCTGCCTGCAGGCCCTGCTTGCCCCTACCTGCCAGCCCTCTAGAGACAGACAGTCACCCCACAGACTACTGTGTTTACTGGCTCTGCAGATTGCTTTTTTGAGGACATTGATGAAAAAAGACAAACCAACATTTTCTACCTTGATGAAAGTCTAAATGTTTAATCCTAATAATGATTAATCCTAATCCTAATCATGTTTTAGCATGCCAAACTGCTGATTTTGAGTGTCTTAAGTGATGAAACCAGTTCAAGTGATAGACTTTTGACCTGAATACAATGATTATTCATCTGAATAAAAAAGAATTACTGCTTCTTGGATGATTTGTGCTCCACATCAGTACATCTCACACATTTGTTTCCATGGGATTCATGGAATTGCTAGTTTCTGCTCCACCATTTCCACCATAGTGTAATAATAAATATAATTTAGGACATAAATTACACACAATGTTCGTAAACTCAACGAATTATTGTCATTTTACCATACTGTTCATATTGAACAGACATCAGTGTTTACTTGGAAATATTACTGTATTTTTTCACTTTTTAATTTCCATCCTAAATTTGGTCCTTAATTTCATTTGGAAGTGGTATTAAAAGGTCTTAAAAAGTCTTGAATTTAACTTGTAGACACCCTGTGAAGCCCCCACCCACCACTCCAGAGACAGTTAGTGACAGAGAGGTGCAGACATTAAGTTAAACATAGTCATGCCTTAAGAGTAGAGTAAAAAATAGAGACTAAATGTGTAAATGGATGTTGAAACTCAGTGCTCCGAGTTGGTGCATGTAAGTTTAGGCAAAGCCTTTTAAACCTCTAGGTTTAAAAAAGTAATTCAGATTTGATTAGAACTCTCTCTTTTATACATTTATAGTCAGATTTGACATCAAACAGATATTTAATTAATTTAGCAAATTGTTTTAACAACCATAACACAGTACATATGGTATACAAAGCTGCAGTCAGCTTTGGCAAAATTGTTAGCTTGGATGTTATCTTTACATATAGATGGGGTCTCGATGATGATGCGCACGCAGCTTCAAGGCAGAAAGACGCGATCCATTTCACTTTTACTGTACCCTACACTTTTAATATTCCCGCTATCCCCCCCTTTCTGAATAAAGTTTGACTGATCTGATTTGTTGATTTCTGTCTTGTCATATCACGCAGTCGGAGTACAGCTAGATAATCAGCGTCAGGGCCCTTGGGTACCCAGCATGCAGTGCGGCATGTCAAAAAACGCAAATACTTGTGGAAAATAGTCCGGTTACAACAGCCATGCGAGGGATTTCAGTTGTTGTGTTCGTTCAGTTTGTTTGTAATATTATTGTTTATTAGTTGAACAGACAGTTTTTCTGGAACTACTTAGTAGGTGTACATTATCACCTGATAATGGACACCCCTGCAGCCAATCAGAATCGAGTATTCACCCAGACCATGGTATAGGCTAATGACTTAAAAAATATATTTGTCATTAGGTGCGTTCGACATGACCTCGCTTCATGCAGCGCTGCAGCTGGCTGCAGGCGGCTGACTTGAAACAGTGAATTGTGGTTAGACTTTTTGTCCGACTTGAGACGGCGCCGAGGCTAGGTCACGTGACGTAGCCATCAAAGTACCGTGAGATCGATTCGAGAACTGCCGACTGTGTAGACGAGCGCATTTTCTCAAGAGCAACTGCACGGCTTCAAATGACGACACAGCTATTTCATGATTGGCCAGACTCACACACGACAACTTTGACGCTTGTTTTGTAATTATTCTGACACCTTCAGTTTCGCCAATGCTCAAATCCGGACCAAACAATTTGATTGAATAAAACATTTGTTGAAGAAAGGGTTTTGGGCCACCTCTTCTACTAACGGAAAGACTAAGTGTAATTATAAATAAAGTAACGTAAGCAAACAGCACTTGATCGGCCATGACTGACATCAACGCAGCAAACCACGAGAAGCTGGAATGTCCAACTTCACAGAGCCGTTTTCAACTCCTCCCCGACTGCAAGCGGCTACTCTCGCCGGTCGTTTCATGCAACCGCAGTCCATGTCGAACGCACCTATTGAATCGTTCATTCAGGAGATTCGTTAAAAAATGCTGATTCATCCATGAAACAAGTGAAGTCTTTGAATGAGTAATTGAATCATTCATTCAAACCAAGTTTTTTAAATAATTCAGATTAATTAAACATTTTAAATAGACTTGAATTAACATAAATGATATTATTTTGTTTAGTTGTTTGTTCAGAATCGTGATCTCTGTTTTATTGTCAATTTCTTGGATCCATGTATTATTATTTTTTGTTCTATTTAAAGTCATGTAGGCTATAGAAGGTAGAGCCCGAAAATGACTGAAGCCCAGGAGCCCCCACCGCCCTAAATCCTGCTCTGCCTACTGATATAGCGTTAAGTGTTTACCACTCATCACATAATACTCCAAAGTATTTGGAATAAAGACAGTTTACGAATGTTGTAAGACAAACATTTGTGAGACAAAATCAAAATAGCTTTACTGAGAGCACTACATTTAACTGCATTGAGAACTGAGAACTGCATTTAAACTTACTCTAACACTTCTACGGATTTTCTGCTCACTGTATGATTAAACGATTGGTTTAATCACTATCCTAATGTTTTATAATCACACCGATTCATTGTAGCCTGGGATATTTTGGTGTTTCAACCTTGACGCTATAGCTGATGTTCAACTCGTCGAGGTATCCTTCTGACTACAGGGCATGCGCACCGTCAGGATTGATCAAAGACTAGTGCAGAATAATCCCAAAATATGACCAGGTTGTTGTAGTCTACAGTAAACCATCCACGTTCGTGTTTACAGTAATTGCCGCTTTGTGCGGTGTACGGACAAGGAATAGAAGCCATACGATGAAGAAACGTTACGTGGACGTCAACAGGATACGCAAAATGAAAAAGATCAAATTTACAGAGAAAATATCTGAAAGGTAGGGTAACTAAAGCCGTTACACCGTATATTTGTTGCTGAAATGCTCCATCATCTGTCTGTATCTTCTATTTCAAATTGCCCTATGTTTTAGATTAGATTGTAGCCTATAAAAGACTCTACAGGGTGCAGTCTAAATTTGACGCCCACCTGCATTGTTTACGTTGATGTGTTATCGACTGTCAACATCCACCTCTAAATGCGCGCATAATAGCCTACATCATTTTTGAGAATTCTACATTGTATAATTGATTTATATTCGTAATATTGACTAATGATGATTCATGCTTCATGATTAAGATGCATCCTTATTAGGGCTACTGTTCATTTTAAGGTAACCGTGTAACATTTTTGCCATCATTATTATGGCAACCTGACTAAATAATAGCCTACTTAATAATACGTAATAATATGAGGGCCGATATCGTTTTATTAGCCTACAAAATATATGACGATATGTGAGGCATAAGCATGATGTCTAGACGTAAAGGCAACTCGGTTCCCAGAGACAAAGCAATGGCGTGCTTTCAAGGGCCTATAGCTTTTTCTTTGAAAATGCATGATCGAGTCTTTTTGTGCATGTTACACATTTGGCTACTTGCAAAGATTTTATTATTGGTCAATCTACAATTGCGTGGCATATCATTTTGTGCAATAGCCTACTTTTGTGCGTGTGGAAAGGGAGAATGTGGTAGGGGGAGGTTTAACTAGCTCTTACATTTAAGACTTTCTTACATGCCTTCCTATTCTATAAGGAACGTGTGCTCTCAATATTTAAGATGCGCATAAAATACATTCAGAGACACGCCATCATAGATATATATAAATACTGTATAATAGTATTTATATATATATCTATGATCTCCATGGCATATGAGCCGTTGTCATGGTTACCAAACAAGTGGGGTATGATAGCCCCACAGCGCTGGAACAAAGGAGTTGTTGAAACAATAGCCTTTAGCTGTGTCAAAGGGGAAAGAAAATGTGGCCTGAAATTAAAATTGTCAACGTACCCTAGCCTAGTCCTTTGGCCCCAATTCACATTAAATTGTTTTATTTATACAACATCATGTATTTTATTCTTTGTTTCGCAGCGCCTACACATTTATGAAGTTCATGATTGTGTGGACTCTAGTGCTCCTGGCAGATTTCATTCTTGAATTTCGGTTGGAGTACCTTTGGCCTTGCTGGTTATTCTTAGGGAGCGTCTACAGTACTTTCCACTGTCATGGCCTGGTAAGAACATCTTCTGATTATTTGAAAATAAAAACATACAGAAGTCAATAATGTTAAGCCTCAGTCCATTTTCACTGAAGCAAATTCACTCTTTGTTGCAGGTTATATGCGTTGCATTTGTCTGTGCTGCCTTTACCCTGGATGTCTTTTGTTTTATTTTTGTTCCTCTAAATTGGCTTTTCTTTGCTGCGAGCACCTACGTCTTGTTCAATTACATATGGCACACTGGTGGGTATACTACAGTTCACTGTTGGATTATTTTTTATTTGTTGTAATATATATTTTTTATGTTCTTTTTTTAACGTATCCTATAGGACCAAATGGTTCCTTTGATTGTATTGAACAAAGGTCAACCCAATATGTCATGTCTATTGTATTTGACCTGAAAATGTTCCTATCGGTACTGATTCTATACAGCACTAATTAACCCTGACACAATTTGTGTGGTTCATAGTATCATGCCAAGATAATGTTAAATTGTGAAATTGATTCTTTTTCTCAGAAAAAGGCATCTGTATGTCAACGGTGTCCCTGTGGATTCTCCTTGTGTATACCGAGGCTTCACTCAGACTTAAAGACCTAAAGAACTCCCACGCCAACCTGTCTCATCTCTTTGCTGCACACTGGTAGGTTGATTCAGCACAAAGTGGAGGAGGAGTCTACCTCAAGCAGAACTGAAACAGACTTGGTTGGTTCCTTTTAAGTTTCAGGACAATTGTAAAATGATTCTGCTCTGAATTGAGTGGTATTACAGTAAACAGAGACCTACAGGATGTTAGATTAAATCACCAAGTAGTCTACATGTAGAATCTATAGAGATGCTCTCGTACTTTATTGCTTGTTGTGAATGAATTAAAATACCGGTAGTCAGTCGTTTTTTTTTACAATTATGTAATATATGTATTGTGTTTCAATACTAATGTTCCAATATGTGTTTGTAGTGAGCACTTGTAACTGTCTTCTTGCTGTTTGTTTGACCCTCAGCATTGGGTATCCTGTTGTCTACCTGGGATTTGATGCCACCTGCTATTTCAGCAGCATCTTTAAGATGAGGACACAGAAAGCAGTCCAGAATGAAAATGACTTCCATGTGCACCTCCTTCAACAGTCTCTGCCTCCTGGGTTGCAGTTTTACCCAAAGTCTGTCACCGATAGCAACGGCAGTAAGTATAGGGCACAAGCCCAGACATGACTGTTTACTCCTATTGATATTAGGAAAAAAATAGGAGTATCACTGAACAATAATGCATATCTTTTGCAGAATTATTTTTCTAGTTATTAAAATAAGATCTGTAAATCTTCACTGTGTATGATTAATATATATTTGTATAAATATTTAGAATAATATTTAGAACCACCTACTTAGGTTAGACAGCAACATGCAGGAAACTGCTGAGAGCAGAACCAAGTATTCCCGACGCAAATGGCAAATAAACTAGAATTTAGAACATTTAGTGATATTGCACTTGCCTAAAGCATCATGTGTTGACATGTATGTTATTCTAACAGATGTTAACAGATGTTAATACTGTTATTATAGGTCCTAAAAGGTTTTTTTTTGCAGACTCAAAGTGGAGGCCCAAACCTGAGTCCACCCAATATCAATGTCAAAACGACACTGTGACCACTGATGAAAGACACACAGTGGACTGCCTTCAAATCCATAGCGAAAGCCACGGAGAGCACAAAAGTGTGGAGACCAGGCCAGGTGACTTAAACCATCCATCACCGTCATCCAAAATCAGCTGCAGTGAGTCAAGAGAACCCACTTCAGAAGCAGCAGAAGGAGCAGTGACCTTAGTAAACACCAAAAATCTACCTCAGGACGAGCAGGGCACCAAAGCGCCCTGGCCCTCTAAGAGCTCTCCGCCCAAAGCGCGTTGGACCCCTGCTAACACGTCTGCAGGGCCCACAGGCAAGGGAGACAAGAAGCAGAGACACAGCTCCTCCAAAACAGTCAGCCCCGTTCGGGACACAACCGACAAGAATGTCAACGCCAACCACAATCTCCACCTTGACCAGATCACCAAGTAGGTTACCGTAGAGCTTACATTAACTTAGCTAAATTGGCTAAATGCCACTGATCTCTCTCTTTCTCTCTCTCTCGCTCTCTCTCTCTCTCTCTCTCTCTCTCTAGACTGGAGCAAGAGTTCAGAAGGTTGAAGGCAGAGCTGCAGGCCAGCAGGCAGAATGAGCAGGAGCTACGCAGCCACGTCTGCAACCTGACCAACAGTGAGAGGAGCCTGAGGCCAGAGGTGTCTCTTCTCAGACAGTCTAATGACCTGCTCCAGAGCAAGTGAGTGTTCCTGCCTGCTGGTTATGAAGTGGTACTGGTGTTTTTGCTTGTAAAATCCCTGTCATGATTATCATGCGTCTAGTTCTAGTTTCTGCCGTCAAGACAGACAACTTCTTTTTTCAAAGTTGTATATTATTGCATTCAAAACCCATTGGAAAAATGCATCATTCAGGCACAGTTGTCCTAAGATTATGCTCTGCATACTCTATGCAACAAATGCTTAGACTAGCTTGTAATGTGTGCATCAGGGTTCTGTGTGTGACCAAGACCAAGCAGAGAGATAAACAGACTAGCGCAGTGCTGGAGAAGAAGACCAGAGCTGAGACAGAGGCTAGACTGTCTGTTGAGAAAATTCTAGCTGAACTTCAGGCTCAAAAACTGGAGGAGACAGCTAGCTGTGCCCGTAACATGACAAACAGGTACAGTAGCAGTCTCATTCTACTTCTATTGTTAGTTTAATGTAAAACTGTACATCACAACACTCTGTGTTGTTCAGTTCTGTGCCTTGCTAATATTGATCAAAACAAAATACAATACTTAGACTAGAATTCAAATTTCACAATTTGATTAATGTATGCCTTTAAGTCATGATCCACAGTTTTAGTAATTTACAGTTCGGTCAGGTAGTGCTGTTTCAATAGCTGTTAATTATGACCAGGCAACCATACTCTAGGTTTACTGTCAATTCTGTAGAGACTGGAGATAAATTACCTGCAATGTTGTTTTTTCTGTGTGACCTACCCACATTGACTTTAAAGAGGTCCCCCTCTACTCAAAAGCTTTTCTCCATCTTCTACACCAGGCAGGAACACGCAGAGAGCCTAATGTTAAGGAAAAAAGCTAAAGATCTAGAGACAGAGTACAAACAACTACAACTGGAGTTTCAAGGGAAAGAGGGTCGTGTAATAGCTCTAGAGCAAGAAGTGGAGGTATTTTCTATATACTTTATACACATGAATGGATTATTTGATAATGTTCGTGTTTGAATTTGTGACATTGTTGTGTGGACCTTTTGTGCGATGCTTGTTGAAGTGGTACTGATTTGTCTGCAGTTTCAGAGATGCAGTAATGTAAATGTGAGAATTTTTTGTTTGTCACCAATTTGAGTAAGGGAATGCCGCTGATGGCTGTGATTTAGAATATTTTTATTTTTGTGTCATGTCAAGGCAGCCTGAAGGTGGCACTTTCAGGGTTCCCACACATCCTGGAAAACAGTTGACCAATTTTCCAGTCATGGAAAACATGTAACATTTTTGGAAAGTAAAAACATCTTGGAAAATCTTGTGAACATTCTCCTATTTAACTTTTTTTCTGAGAATGAACCGCTAGGCTTTTAGAGTTCCTTAAAAAATATAACATTACCACCTGAAAGGGCATGGTAGTAAATGGACAAGAGTATTTTGAATAGGCTACTCTTTGTTATCAAACGTTGTGAACACATCCCACAAGTCACGTCCCATGGTAGCATAATGCAGTAGTTCCCAACCCTGGTCCTCAGGGCACCCCTGTCCTGCTTGTTTTAGATGTTTCCCTCCTCCAACACACCTGATTCAAATGAATGCAGGCTTCTGCAGAGCTGGATAACGACCCATTCATTTGAATCAGGTGTGTTGGAGCAGGTAAACATCTAAAACATGCAGGAGGGACCAGGGTTGGGAACCGCTGGCATAATGGATCAATCTGTCATTGTTTCTAAGATGATTTCCTAGCTACGTTACAGCCATCACCTGCACATCTTTTAAATCAGACTTCCACAGAGAAGAACACAAGGGTATGGAGCAATTCCTCTCTGTCACACCAGCTAGGTCATCGCTGGAAAAGTCTTGAAAAAGTCCTGGAAAGTGATCTTTAGAAAAGAGTGGGAACCCTGACTTTGTCGTTGCATCTGTCTGTCGATTGTTTATGTTTTTCATTAAGTATGAGGTATTGCATAATTTAATGTCTTTGTTATCCTCTTTCACTGTGGTAATGTTTACCCCATAATGCATGCAGAATCAGAAGCCAAGCCTTTCATAAAACAGTGAACGTCTTTCACACAAGTACTTTTCAGTTTTAACGAGAAAAATACACTTCCCTCTACCGCCTTGTTGTCCATTAACCTTGTGAGACAGCTGGATTTGTGAGATCACGATCATGTGAAAATCCATCTTGCCAACCTCCAATTAATCCGTTTGTGCCCAAACCACAGTGGTCTGAACAACAAATCAGGATCCTATGAGGAACTACTGGCACCTGTAAGTGTTAGTTAGCTAGTGATACAGATGACATGTGAAAATGCCAGCCCTTTTCCAAGCAGTTTCCAAGGACGACTTCCCAGATGGTTATGTTTCACATGTGTCTTGCTGAGTGAGGTTAATTGTCCATCCTCAAAGATAATTCATTTGTATTTTTATGAAAGTCTCCCTGACTGAAAAACAGAATGCCCCCTGAGAAAGTTTTAATAATGTGGTCATTGTTTTTTGAATGGCTGGCGTACCACTAATCCACCATCACTGTTGAAAACTGTTTTGTGGCGCTTTGGTTCCTAAATTAGATAAATTCAAACAATTCAATTTAAGATACCAAAGTTCGTTCAGTTATGTTTTACATAAATACAGTAGAAGTTTGGGGAACCAAAGCGCAACCTCTGAGGCATTGATCTCTCCTCTGTCAGTTGTTTGTTATCTATGGCTGGTCTCAGTGTCTTCTCTCTGTCCTGGTCTCAGGCGATGGGAAGGTTCCGCTGTGTGGAGCAGGAGACCGAGGTGTTGCTGTCTGCCCTTGCCGCCCTGCAGGAGAAGGCTCAGCACCTGGAGTACAACTTGAGCGCTGAGACTCGCATCAAACTGGACTTGTTCTCAGCTCTAGGAGATGCGCGCAGGCAGCTAGAGATAGCACAAGGTCCCCAGTCCTCTCACCCATTTTTTTTTAAACTATTCATTTAGTGTTCTGTATGAACTGTTTTACTTGACTATACATTGTAGAACACTCTGTTTGTCCAGTAAAAAAAACAGTTAATATAAAACACAAAAGAGTTGAGAGAAAACATCTATTAACAAATGTCTCTGCCTTACAGGGAGAGTGATGAAGCAGGACAAGGAGATTGGAGAGATGAAACAGAAAATTGCGGAGGTTATGGCTGTCAGTCCGGGCATGTCATACTTGACCCCTCGCCCGGCTGTGCCACAGTACCTCACAAAGTTCCTCAACTCTGAGCACTACATGCTAAACCCACGAGCGCTCATGTACCAGTGTTTGAAGAAGTGAATCGTCCCCTAGTCAGAAGCCCCTGGGGGACATCATGGCAGTCCTCGGCAGGTTCATCTGGAGCAGAGAGGACGACACTAAGAACTTCCCTGACGATGTCACAGAGCTCGACCTCCAGCAAACGGCCTTAAACATTCATAGTACATCTTCACAAATCTATGCTTTGGCAAACAAAATGCCTTTGGCTGAATAGCTGGTGCTGAATTAAAGATATATCCTAAATTGATGTTGAAAACCTTATATTCAGTTCCCTTGATGTGAGGGAAGACAATTTCATTGTCCTTTTGGATTTCCAGTGAAGAGTAGTAGATACTATGCTGGTGGTGTGTAATGGGTGGAATAAGAATATGTTCAACTTACATTAAACAATGTGAGCTAGGCCTGGTGGAACCCCTATCTCTTGGCAGCCGTCTGTTCTAATATATTAAGTTTATATCTGTATTAATTGGCCGTTATGTTGTATCAGCAGCTTTTATTCAACCTACAGTATGATCTGCAAGTTTCCCAACCCTTGGCTCAGTCCACTGAGCTTAAGGTCCTTTGGACAGTCTTTAACAGAGAGAACAAACCGCCCCAAGTACCTGCCATCTTCAGTGATCTGAAAGGATGCTGTGGTGTTTTAATGGTAGATGTTACGTGTCCATAGAACAGTGATAGATACTTTGGCCATTGTGAATAACATGGGCATAATAAGGGACTGAGCGGACCAAAAGTACTAGATGTGCAGCATTTGAGAATTTCTCAAAAATTGAATTTTTGTGCCTATTACTTTCAAAATGGGAAGTAAACACTATTTAACGTAAGACAGTAATGTGTTTGAATTGAAGTGCTATGTACTGTTTTTGTAGTCTTTTTTAAAGCAGTGTAAATAAATAAATAACACCCTGAATTGTTTATAAATTCAGGAATACAAGAAATTGATGTTGCAATTTTGGTATCTTTTTGTTTAGATTTAATGTTTACAGGATGATTTTTAAGATTTTTTTTTGGTTTTATGTAATTATCACATGAAAATGTACTGCTTACATTTACAAGTTAATGTGTTTGACTCAGCATGACTTAAATGTTTAATAATACAATTACTATTTCTTTGAGCACAATATGTGTGACCTAAAGTTGTGCAGTGCGTAACATACTAGTTACAAGGGCTAAAGTTTCTTGCTGAAAATATTTTGAGTCAGCAAATTAATAAATAATTTTAATGAATCACCTCCAAATGTTGTCAGTTTTATGTAGTTGACAGATTTTTGGAGGCACTCTCTGTACTGAATTAAAGCACTGTATTTTGTGGCACCAAAGTCCATTGGACAGTCTAACATAAATAAGTACTATAAGGTTGTTCTTAATAGACAATACATCAAACACCATTTCATTGCATCTCTATAATTCAGCTGTGGACCAGACTGCTCTTAATGACTGAAGGACATATAGTACGACTATAGAACGAGTACAACTCATTCAAGCTTTGAGGTAGTAACAATAGCCTCGAACCATTCCACAACTGCTTGAGGCTTTTGCTCGGTGAAGATCACTGCAGCACTTGTTTCTCTGGGCTGACTGTATTTAAATGCCGTTTGATGCTGTTTTTTTACCAGACTGTTGATGACTAAGTTTAGTCAACCAAGTATGATTGTGCCAGAGTAAAAAACGCTTTCCTTTCTAAGCAGACAAAATTTGGTTCAACGGGCAGAACTATTCCATAATTTATCAGGTTTCATTTATCGACCACATTTTCCGTGGTATATTATATATTGTCAATATATTGTGCATCCCTACTTCAAAGTCAAGGTATCATAAAAAGTTTAAAGTTTTTCCTGGGGCCTCATGTATAAAGCTTGCGTACGCACAAAAAGCTTGCGTACGCTGGTTCCCACGCACACTTTGTGATGTATAAAGATTTACTTGATGTGAGAATGTGCGGGCCGTCAAGGAAACTTTTGAGCAGACGTGAGAATGTGCGGACCGTCCGCAAGGTCTTGTCTGGCTCTGTAACATGGCAAATTCTAACTGAAAAGTGCAGAAACTCACCAAACATTACAAAATGAAGTTTCCACTACAGTTACTGTCATACTTCTATGAAGTTGACTATTCAAAAAACGTAAAAATTAAAGTTTGATCAATAATGTATGATCACACCAAAATGCCAAAACGGTAAAATGATATATAGGCTGTTTAATCCGCCACCATTTAATAACTTCTGTTACATTTGAGGGTGTCAAACGAACGACAAAGTCACTCAGGAAATCCACGTCGCGCTAACCCTATGGCTGCCATGATGTTACCATGCGCCACCACTCGTTTCTTACTTTCAAATTTTACATCGGACCATTTCTTCTTACTTTCTGCCATGGTCCGGTTCTCGGAACCCACAGCATTTATGGCCCTATAATAATAATAATGATTTTATTTGTAATGCACTTTACATTTAGCTAAATCTCAAAGTGCTACAGGTTAAAAACAAGAAAGGTCTCAAATACTGACAGTTTTCCACTCCGCCGACTTTCTTTTGTCGCTAATACCTGATGACAGGCCGCCAAACAGGACACATTTTCTCGCCTCAACCACTGTTGTCAGAACCTTGATCTGACAGTCAGTGAATGTTTTCGTTTTTGCGTGTTTAGCCAGTTTACCGTGTTTCATCGAAGAAACACCGCAGCGTTTATTAAATTATGTTCATTTTTGGTGCGGCGTTTATTCGAGGGTGGCCTTTATTTAAAGAATTAAAAAATGAATCACCCCAGGAGCGCATTTATAGTCCATCTGCATATTCATTTATGGGAGGAGGCAAGGCGGGGTCAATGGCTCGTTCACGTGCGGTCAATCTCACGTTGATTGTGATTTATAAAGGAAAGGTGCGCAGGACCTGGCGTACGACCGGTTTTATACATGTGAATATTTCTGTGCGTAGGTACTTTTCGAGTTTTAGCCGTACGCCATCTTCTGGTATGAAAGCTGCGCAATCCTTTATACATGAGGCCCTGGTGTCCTACAGGGCTCTGTCCTTGGACCCCTCCTCTTCTCCCTGTTCATCAACTCACTTGGAGCGATCATTCCCTCCCATGGCTTCTCCTACCACTGCTACGCTGACGACATGCAGCTGTACTTGTCGTTCCCCCCCGACTGATCTGGGGATTTCAGCTAGGATCGAGGCCTGCCTCACTGATATCTCCGCCTGGATGACCAAGCACCACCTCCAGCTGAACCTCGCCAAAACTGAACTTCTCATCATCCCGGCCAAACCCTCCCATGATCTCTCGATCACCCTGGGATCGGCGACATTGACCCCTTCATCCTCTGCCCAGAACCTTGGGGTTACCATGGATGACAAGCTCACCCTCACAGCCCACATTGCTGCAGTCTCCCGGTCGTGTAGATTCACCCTCTACAACATCTGGAAGATCAGGAGATACCTGTCTGAGCATGTCCACCCAGCTGCTAGTCCAAGCACTTGTCCTCTCAAAGTTGGACTACTGCAACTCTTCTTTCCGGTATCCCAGCATACGCAACTCGCCCTCTCCAAAGGATTCAGAACGCAGCAGCCCGCCTGATCTTTAACATACCCAGACACTCCCATGTTTCAAAGTTAGGTAAAAAACGTTTTGTTTAGTCAGTTCTATGACTGCTAAAGTGTGTGTATGTACTTTTAATGTAAACCTGAAGTGTGTTTTTGTCTATCTATCTATATATAACTTTAAATTACAAATAAAGCTTCTATATGTCCATGGAGGCCCAACTTGATTCTACAAATAAAGTAAACCTGTTACTGTATATTGTTACTGTTATTGTTTCTGTACTAGTTGGAGACGACGGGGAACGGGGCATTCTTATTCGTATAAGAATAACGTATTTTAGAGTTTCTTTTCCCTTGAACAGATTTCATGTTCCAACCGAGGGGGGCTGGCGCTATCTTAATGTCTAGTGCTGCATCAAATACACTTTTTGCTCTGCTAATTGCTGCACTAGTCCACATTTGACCGGTGGGAACCTTGTTCTGATATTACTGTAACTGTTAGTTGCTCCTGGCATTCTCTAATCCCTGCTCTTCTCTTTCTGTCCCCCCTCCACACATCCCCTGTGGTGTGGGGGGTTTGAGCTGTCAGCACATGCCGGGTCATCGGTCTGCCCAACTTTGGACATGGTCGCCAGTGGACTTTTTTTTTATTATTATTTTTTTATTTAACCTTTATTTAACCAGGAAAAAACCTATTGAGATTAAAAATCTCTTTTTCAAAGGTGACCTGGCCAAGACAGGCAGCAGCACAATGAACCACAGTTACAGACAAACGGTTACAGACAAACACACAGGGACAAAATTAAAATAGCACTAAAAAATAAAGCAAATCAATTCACACTGCAACAATCCTAAATAGACCCATTTCTGTAACCAGGAAAAAAAACTATTAAAAACTGACATCTTTGAGAGTCCAGCTCAATTTCCTTCATTTTCGACTTAAAGGCATTCAACGAAATGAATTCAACAAGTCCTAGGTCTTTCTGCAGCGTATTCCACACAGTGGGGGCAGAGTACACAAAAGCCTTTTTACCCTGTTCTGTCCGTACATTGGGGACCGAAAGCAACCCAAGTCCTGCGAACGTAAAAAGTGTGGACCAGCACTTTTCCGCATGATAAGGGAGCATACATAGCTAGGTAGCACACCAATAATTGCCTTGTAAATAAATGTGCAGTAGTAACTGAGCCTACGAGTGGACAAAGCAGGCCATCCTACCCGAGAGTACAACTGGCAGTGGTGAGTCCAAGCCTTACAGTTTGTGATGAATCTCAGGGATGAATGGTACGCCGAGTCAATCATATTAAGACACTGAACAGAGGTATGCATATACAACAAATCACCATAGTCCAGAACAGACAAAAAAGTAGCAGCCACAAGTCGCTTTTTTACATTGAAAGAGAAACACATCTTATTTCTAAAAAAAAACTGAACTTTAGCCTCAGCTTTTTTACCAAATAGAGCACATGAGGCTTAAAGGTGAGGGAGTCATCAATCAAAAAACCCAGGTATCTATAAGACGTAACCACCTGTATAACACTACCCTCCAGAGTGACCACAGAGGGGACATTTTGTGGTCTAGTTCTAGAACTAGTAAACAACATGAGTTTGGTCTTATCTGCATTAAGAACAAGTTTCAGCTGATGAAGGCTATTTTGGACGACAATAAAAGCATTCTGCAAGTTTTCAATAGCCTGTTTAAGAGTCGGTGCAAAGCAATAAATAACTGTGTCATCAGCATAAAAATGGAAATTGGCATCCGACACGTTTTTATCAATATTATTAATGTAAATGGTGAATAAAAGTGGGCCTAATACAGAACCCTGGGGTACACCCTTACAGATTGGTAAATTGTTTGAGTAGAGACCGTCATGTTTAATGCACTGGGTCCTATCACTGAGGTAGTTTTGGAACCAAGAGACTGCTTGCTCTGATAGTCCTGAGTTGAGGAGCCTGCTTTTTAGAACATCATGATCTACTGTGTCGAAAGCTTTGGACAAATCAATAAACAGTGATGCACAGTGTTGTTTCTTATCACGTGCTACAGAGATGTCATTTATCACCTTTAGTGCCACTGTGGTAGTGCTATGTTTTTTCCTAAAACCTGATTGAAATGTAGACATAATGGCATTGGTCTGAAGAAAATCCTTGAGTTGGTCATTTACCAGAGATTCTAGAATTTTTACCAATACTGACAGATTTGATATTGGCCTGTAGTTGTTTAGCTTGGATGGGTCACCTCCTTTTAATAAAGGGAGAACAAATGCAGATTTCCATATGCCAGGAATTTCATTGTTTATCAATGTGAGGTTAAAAAGATAAGTGAGAGGTCCTGCTATCAAATCAGCTGCAATCTTTAAAAAGTATGGCTCAACAAGATCAGGCCCTGGAGGTTTTCCAGGATTTAAAGCTTTTAGGGCTTTTTGAACTTCCTGTTTAGTGAAAGGCGTAAAATTAAAAAGGCCTGCAGACACTGGAATATCAGTACAGGGCTTTACAGTAGCAGAGCAACTGTTTTCAAACAGAGAGCCAGACAAAATAAAATGCTCATTAAAACAATTCAGCATCTCCATTTTATCACTAACAGCAACAGCATCCTTCATAATAAAAGCTGGTAAAACATTAGAATCTTTGCTCACAGAAAGTGATTTTATAGCTTTCCAGAATTTCCTTGGGTCATTTAGGTTTTCGGTAGTGACAGACAGATAGTAATCTGACTAAAGGCCTCAATATGCTTCTGCGTCTCCGTTTTCGGGTGGGCGGGCTCACGGATACGCACGGATACACACGGATAGACTTCGTTTATAGTTCTCCGTAGGCTGTGGGTGCTGAAAACAATTCACCGCCAGAAGAGTAGGTGGCGCTGCACTGCGATGCTAGCTATAGGTTATCGAAAACTCGGAGCAAATTTACAAATGAGCCGTTTCATCAATAAAATATGCACAGTTTCAGCGACTACACTGCCCATTTCTCGTCACATTTGAATTCAAATGGCGATTTACATGTACTGTTTAGCTGAAATATGAATTGTAAAAACTGCTTCGATCTCTTTGGTGATGTTTGTGATGCTAGCTGGAAGGGCAGCCTGCTTTGACTGGGTGTGCAGTGAACATTTCTGGGGGGTTATTATGATTACGGAAAGGGATCGTATATGTTTTTATATTGCTACCATTTTAGAGACTGCTTATCGATCCGAGTGTTAATCAGGCGCGGAGCCAGACGTTGTAAACATTCCGGGTTTAGCCCAAACCAACAACGTATTGGGGCTTGATTTGCAAGAACGCGACGCTGAGCGCCTCCACGGTCCTCTTCCACATATTAAAATAGTGCTGCTGCCAACGAATAATGCACCTAATAATATGGTGCCTGCACTGCAATGTCATGGCGGGCTGGACCAAATGATTTTTCGGGCTGCATATGGCCCGCAGGTCGGACGTTCCCCACCCCTGGTCTTGTTGGTCACGGCAACCCATAGCGGCAACCCCGCCCCTGACTTCTTAATACGGACCAATCACAGCCAAGGGGGTCTCCGTCGCTCTCCGTCGCTCTGCGTAATTTCGACGGATAGTTAAGGCCTAATTATGCTTCTGCGTTTTTCGAAAAACGCAGAGGAGGGAACGCCCTCGTCTCCGTGGAACGCCGTCAGCCCTCGGAGAGCTTTTGACGGATTGACGTGCACCTCCTGAATTTTCTAACTATCCGTCGAAATTACGCAGAGCGACGGAGAGCGACGGAGACCCCCTTGGCTGTGATTGGTCCGTATTAAGAAGTCAGGGGCGGGTTTGCCGCTATGGGTTGCCGTGACCAACAAGACCAGGGGTGGGGAACGTCCGACCTGCGGGCCATATGCGGCCCAAAAAATCATTTGGTCCAGCCCGCCATGGCATGGCAGGCACCATATTATTAGGTGCATTATTCGTTGGCAGCAGGACTATTTTAATATGTGGAAGAGGACCGTGGAGGCGCTCAGCGTCGCGTTCTTGCAAATCAAGCCCCAATACGTTGTTGGTTTGGGCTATACCCGGAATGTTTACAACGTCTGGCTCCGCACCTGATTAACACTCGGATCGATAAGCAGTCTCTAAAATGGTAGCAATATAAAAACATATACGATCCCTTTCCGTAATCATAATAATAACCCCCCAGAAATGTTCACTGCACCCAGTCAAAGCAGGCTGCTCTTCCAGCTAGCATCACAAACATCACCAAAGAGATCGAAGCAGTTTTTACAATTCATATTTCAGCTAAACAGTAGCCTACATGTAAATTGGCATTTGAATTCAAATGTGACGAGAAATGGGCAGTGTAGTCGCTGAAACTGTGCATATTTTATTGATGAAGCGGCTCATTTGTAAATTTGCTCCGAGTTTTCGATAACCTATAGCTAGCATCGCAGTGCAGCGCCACCTACTCTTCTGGCGGTGAATTGTTTTCAGCACCCACAGCCTACGGAGAACTATAAACGAAGTCTATCCGTGTGTATCCGTGCGTATCCGTGAGCCCGCCCACCCGAAAACGGAGACGCAGAAGCATATTGAGGCCTTTAGAAAATTCAGGAGGTGCACGTCAATCCGTCAAAAGCTCTCCGAGGGCTGACGGAGAGCACGCAGAGGGCGTTCCACGGAGACGAGGGCGTTCCCTCCTCTGCGTTTTTCGAAAAACGCAGAAGCATAATTAGGCCTTTAGTGTCCCTGACAGCAGCAACAACACAATGGTCACTTAAGTCATTGCAAAAAACACCAACAGCAGAGAATTTATGGGGAACATTAGTCAGAATCAAGTCAATTAAAGTTGACTTTTCAGGGCATTTTAGACTTGGACGTGTAGGGCAATTAATTAATTGAGTAAGATTTACAGAATCACAAAATATTTTAAAATCATCTGATGCTGGCTTAAGCCAGTCCCAATTAAGATCACCGGCTAAAATAATTTCAGTGTAGTCCAATCTGGATAGAAGATGCACGAGAGAAGGCAACGCAACATTTAAGGAAGATGGAGGCCTATAACATCCGACAACGGTTATACAGAGGCCCGTTAACCAATTCCACATTCAGTGCCAGAAATTCCAGTTGCTTGCTAATTGATTCAGAGACAATTACCTTAACATGAAATTTCGAATTTACATAAATAGCAACACCTCCACCTCTCTTTGGTCTGTCAGCACGATACACATTGTAGCCATCAATACAAATATCATTATCAGCAATTGATTTTGTCAGCCAAGTTTCAGATGTTACAACAATGTTGGCATCTGTTGATTTAATCCATATTCTGAGCATATCCATTTTGGGTAACAAACTGCGCACATTAATATGTATGACACTGAGACCCGACAGGGATTTAAAATCAGACGGCGTCTGAATGACCTGCAACTCAGGGCCAGGGTTAGGTTGCACGTTACCAGACAGAAGTAACAGTAAAACAATCAACCACCTCTGCTTGCCGACATTAGGCTTACACAAAGAGCCGTTCAGCAATTCATACTTTATGTCCCAACGATGTCTGTCATTGAACGCAAAATAGTCATTTAAGACCAGAAGGCTTTGAAGCCGGCGTAAGTCTCTGGGTGGATACCCCTCTAGGTTCATGTCCTGTGCCTGTAGCTTCGGAGTTTGCACGGATTGTTCAACATCTGTACAACTGGAGCATCCGTAAGCAATGTCTGGTGGGCAATACACGTTGTCAGATGTACTCACCCACTTGCGATCGCTTGCTCGTAAATCCCACACAGCCAACGCGCAAATAAGAGTGACGAGAAACGCCATTGTCTCTGTTCGAAAAAGTTTGTGTGTGTGTGTGCGTGCGTGCGCGTGTGTGTGTGCGTGTGTGACAGGAGCCCGCAGACAAGGGATCAGAGAGGGGAGATCAGATGAGATGATGCAGCGCCTTGGCTAGGGGATTTCGGCAGGCAGGTGGACAAAGGCGCAGTAGCGATGAGTGATAGATCCAGAGGATTGTTTAATCCCAATCAAATAATCCAAGAAAAAAATATATCCTTACACTTTGCATACAATTAGGATGGCAAAGGAATGATTTGCTTTACTTTAGGACAAGTTTAAAAAGGTAAAAACGTGTTAGTAAAAAACAGACAACGCTGACGTGGGCTGGCATGCTGCCATCTTGGACATTGATCTGTGACGGTCTGCCAAAGCTGGATCTAGTCGCCAGGTGGACACCAGTCTCCCTGACGGACAACAGTGAGTTCCCGGGCCCTTTCCTCATCCCCCTGCCTGTGATGCTGTGCCGATCACAGTCCCCAGCCCTGTGGCTACCTCTGCTTAAACTGACATTTACCAACTCTGACAAAGGGAAGACTGGATTTTGGTGTTTTAACACCCATGGACACTTCCCTGTTATGACTATGTTTAGCCTGTGTTCTGCTCCTCTCTTTCACTAACTGTCTCTGGAGGAGAGGATCCCTCACTGAATTGCTCCTCCTAAGGTTTCTTATTTTTTTTCTCCCCTAGTGAGTTTTTCCTTGTCTTCCTTGAGGGTTGAGGTTGGCTGAGGGGCAGTTTTATGGGCGTATGTGAAGCCCTCTGTGAGTTGCTTGTAAAATGGGCTATACAAATACATTTTGATTTGATGTTACTCCGCTCTTCTTCTCCCTCCACTGGCTACCCATCACGGCCCGCATCAGATTCAAGAACCTGGTACTGACCTTCCGAGCGGTGAACGGGACTGCACTTGACTACATACAGTCTCTCCTCCAGCCTTACACCCCCACTTGCCACCTTCGGTCTTCTTCTGACAACCATCTGGTGGTCCCACCTCTCAAGAGCGCCCGCTCCCAATCCAAGCTCTTCTCCTGTCTGGCCCCCCAACTGTAGAATCATCTCCCCACCTCCATCAGAGAAACTGTCTCTCCACCTTCAAGGCTAAAGATGCACTTGTTCCGGGAGTACAAGGGTACTTAAGAAAGATTTATTGGATCAGAAGTTAGTTTATTTCCTCCAGGAACACTTATTGAGGGACTTGTTGGTTAGTCGTAACCAGTGTTGGTGGTAATCAGATTACATTTGTCTGTAACGCATTACTGTTGATGACTTCAGTAATTGCATTAGTTACTAATACAAAAATGTATTGCGTTACTTGCATTACTGCGATCTGCATATCGGGATCACTTGATTTATCCCCAGAGTTCAGGAGGCAAAAAAGAATGGCAGAGCTGCTTAGGACGTCTTTTGAGGGATGGAGGTATGCATGCAGATGACTTCGTTGTTTTTGACTCCTTGGCAAACATTGATCCACAGAACTAATAATCTTACCGTATGCATTTTGATTTGACTCCTTAACAGTCGCATCAAAGCTGCTCATAGTGTACCTATCTAGCTTGTATTAGTTTAGCTGTAATGTTGGTTGTGGTAAAACGCGCTTGAGAGCAGCGCACAGTCCTGCCCTGGGAGAAGCGCATAGTTAACTATAGCAAAGCGCTATCTTGCAGCGCTAGAGCGGGAGATTAATAAATAGTTTAAATGTCTGTATCAATAAATGAAATGTCACGGAGATCTGAAGCAATTATGTCGTCGCATAATGGCTTTATAGAAAGCGGGCTAAAAAATAAATAAAGCGCGTTTTACCACAACCAACAGCTAAGCTAAACCTTATACAAGCTAGCTAGCTAGCGTTACACCATAAGCAGCTTTGATGCGACTGTTAAGGAGTCAAATCAAAATGCATACGGTAAGATGATTACTTCTGTGGATCAATGTTTGCCAAGGAGTCAAAAATCTAAATGCATACGGTAAGATGATTATTAGTTCTGTGGATCAATGTTTGGTGACAATTCCGATTCCCAACACAAACGTCTTCTGAGCCCGCCTCACCTCACCTGAATCTGTAAACCAATCATTTTGCTTTCTGCCCTCAGAACATGTTTGAGTTCGTATAACTCCCATCTGCGTTGCCAAAACGACTTTACTTTCAACAGCAGCAGGTTACCAAAGCAGAGATAAACAGGCTTGTAGCAGCATACATAGTAGAGTAAATTTTGCAATTTAAAGTTTTAAGCATTATTTTATTTTGAGACATTTTGCTTACTGCCAGACAGTACTGTAGCCTTGTTATGCTTGACAACTTTTAGGTTGATGTTCACAACTTTTTGTCAGCTTTGTGGTATTAAAAAGCATAAAAGAGAGATCTGTCCTCATTATAATAAGAATTTGAGTTGATTTTGGCAAATATATGGTAGCCTACATATATTGTTATTTGGCAAGTGCATCTCAGGTGATGTTACAGAGTAATCCAAAAGTAATGTAACTAGTAGTGTAACTAGTTACTTTTAGCAGTGAGTAATCTAGTAAAGTAAAGCATTACTTTAAAAAAAGTAACTAGTAATGTGTAATATATTAGTTACAACACTGGTTGTAACTTATTGAACTACTGTGCTCACTGTGAATTATATTATTGTTGCTTGCTTTCCTCCAGGTACACTCTAGCACTTTCGAGGTTCATGTTGTTTAATTTGTAATGTTTAACTACATGCTCTTCGGGTTCTTCCCATTGGGACTTATATGCTTTTCACAATGTATCCTTCATGTTTTGGCTACTCGCAATGTTTTTGGGTTCTTGTTGTTTATGATCATTGACTAATGCACTTTTTGTAAAGCTCTCTTTTGGAAGTCGCTTTGGATAAAAGCATCTGCATAATGAACAAATGTAGTTGTTTTATTTGTGTATTTCAGGTGTAGTAAAAAATAAAAATAAACTATAGGGGAGACATGCTGCAGGAGCAGATGCAGCAAAGGTCCAGCATTACTAACAGTAAACGAGACACACGAGTGGCTATGAATTTACAGAAGGTACAATGGATCAACAGCATATGACCCACTGACTTTCAATACAAGTTTGTACCTAACTGGAACATCTTAGATACACACACCCATCCAAAAATGTAGAAACAAAACGGTACAGCATTTAAAAGGTACATAATTGAAAAATTAGTGCAAACTATCATCGAGTTGTGCCTCGATTTAGGGGAAATTAGGTAGTCAAGAGTGGATGGCCCATATGGAAGAGTACTGTAGTGGATCTGTGATGAAAAGTAATGCCAATAATACAAGCATTCCAACCCATTAATTTGATCATTTATCTGAAGTAAAAAAAAGACATTAAATCACAGATGGCACAAGAACACAGAAAGAACTATTAGGTGTGTGGTTAATCTTTGGATTATGTAGACTACGGTAAAATAATGTACCACATATTTACAGGGGAAGGCCAATACATTTCTTGAAATTCAGGCCAATATGCCAAGAGAATACGCCACCATTTATGGCACTGACATATTTTTTGCTGTATTCCTATTCCTGTATGAGCAGATATAAGAGGGGACTGTGGTAAAGGAACTCTCATTTACACTGACTCTAGAATACCAGCCATCATGCTGAAAGTGTACCCTCATGATAGACCATACATTACTGATAAATACCATCCATTGTTGTAGTGTTCCGACTCATCATGGATTTGCCCCTGTTCAGTAGCTATGGTGGTTTGGGTATGGATGTTGTGATTAGTTAGCTCAGATGTACAGAAAGAACATTGTAGATTAAGAAATGTGATGGTAGCATATCCGACACCTTGTGAAGTGAACTTCATTCATCAAAATCAGACACCTCACAACACAAGGACATACGCAAGGACATTGACTTTGCTCAAATAGACAAACTATTCAACAGATTAAAAACATTCTAAATATTGACTGATATGGCCTGCCTCTAAAGTTACGACTGGGTTCGATTCCTCTTCTAAAACAGGAGCAGATAGCTACACTGAAAACAAATGCAGTAGTAAGTACAAACAGGACAGCCACCTAGTGGCTGAGTCGGAATCTGGTCTGGGAGATGATCAAACTTTCCCCAAATCCTTTGAGGGGAGCAACAGAGTCTTGCTAGAGAGAGGGGGGGGGCATCCTCTGCTAGGAGGACACTGTGACGGGGTTCAGGGAACCGTTACGGCTATAGAACTTGGTGAAAGCCTCTTCCAGAACTGAAGCCAGTTGCGGCTGATCCCCCTGGGTGTGGAAACAGAGAGAGAACATCAAGAACATGTGCGCTGTGCTTGTAGCCGTGGTGTGATGTTCCTCCCCTTACCTCACTGATGAACCCCAGCTGCACCAGCTCCACGGTCAGCTCCTGCACGTTCTCGTCTGTAGGGACAGAGGCAGAGAAGTGAGCTACACCACCAGCCCTCCACCTCTACCGGGAGACATATTGTGGGGATTACTTACTTGGTAACAAATCACAACTCAAATGCCTGTTTAATTTGTCCTCCAGTTTCAGCAACAATGTCAGCTAAAGAGATGAGAGAAATTAACGTTGGACACAAAAAAACCTACGAACTCCTTTTAAGAAAGAACATTCAGATTTGTGAGACAGTCTTACGTGATGTTTGGCCCCCTCGTCAACAGGTTCTATATTGCACTGCATCTGCATTACCTGCAGAGGAAGGAGGTCAACAGAAGTACTTCAGAGTTCCAACAGTAATGTTATAAATTAAATATGCATTCTATATAACAATTTTGATATTCATTTCATTGCATTCATCATTTTTTTGGTGATTTTTATGTATTACACATGTGAGGTATTCTAGAGGTATTAAAGGGGTCACTGATTGCAAAACCGATTTTACCTTGTCATAGTTGAATAACGACAGTTCGGTGGGTAAAATGAACATACAGTGAACCTCAAAGTCCATTGACACTTATTTCCCATGCAAATCTCAAAAAGAAAAAATCTAGCTGTAAAACGGTAGTTTTTGGAAAAAGCCACCGACTGACGTCAGTCCGGTGTCGCGCATTAAATTGGCTCTGGTCTGTGTCACGCCCCAAAATGTACATCCAGACCAGCCCACTCACTGGTGTTCTTGCCCAGTCCGAGGTAGCGACGCTACATTTCTAAACACATCAACATACCTTACTTACATTTACATTTACATTTATTCATTTAGCAGACGCTTTAATCCAAAGCGACTTCCAAGAGAGAGCTTTACAAAAGTGCATAGGTCACTGATCATAACAACGAGATATCCCCAACATTGCAAGTAGTCAAACATGAATCATACATTGTGAAAAAAACCAAAAAATAAGTGCCAAAGGGAAAAATCATAAGAGCATGAAGTTAAACAAGTTACAATTGGACAACATGAATCTAAAAGTGCACCTGTGGAAGAGCAAACAACAGTAAACTACCTCACAGCGAGTACAATAATTGTAATCAGTTACAGCTAACCGACAAGAGCAGCAGCTCTCTAAGTCAGAGTCCTTGTGATCCTGGAAGAGACTAACATCATGTCCAGCAGATCTTTCCTAGGTACCGTTGTATTCCCGGAACAAGTGTGTCTTGAGCCTATTCTTGAAGGTGGGGAGACAGTCAGTGTCTCTGATGGAGGTGGGGAGTTGATTCCACCACTGGGGGGCCAGACAGGGGAAGAGCTTGTGTTGGGACCGGGCGGTCTTGAGCGGTGGGACCACCAGACGGTTGTCAGAGGAGGACCGAAGGTGGCGGGAGGGGGTGTAGGGCTGGAGGAGAGACTTGATGTAGTCGGGTGCAGTCCCATTCACCGCTCGGAAGGTCAGTACCAGGGTCTTGAATCTGATACGGGCCGTGACGGGCAGCCAGTGAAGGGAGACGAGGAGCGGGGTAACATGGGAGCGTCTGGGTAGGTTGAAGACCAGACGGGCCGCTGCGTTCTGAATCCTCTGGAGAGGGCGGGTTGCGCATGCTGGGAGCCCGGCGAGCAGCGAGTTGCAGTAGTCCAACTTGGAGAGGACAAGTGCCTGGACCAGCAGCTGGGTGGAGTGCTCAGACAGGTATCTCCTGATCTTCCGGATGTTGTAGAGGGTGAATCTTACTTAGCATTAGAAGGGAAGCTTCACAAAAAATTGCCAGAAAACGAAAGCAGTCTAGCCTTTTGCTGACGCCTGTTTAGATTATCTATTCGAAATAACTGGAGAAAGGCTGTGCTAGATACAGGATACGTTAGCATTGCTAATAACTGTTACCGACAAAATCTTACAGCTTGCGGTTCTGATGAACATAACTGAGGTCGGAACGCACCTCTTTTCAGCAACAGCTTCATAGCAAATCCTGCTTTCATATTCCCAGGTTTTTAAAACCGTCCTTGGTGAAATGGTTCGCGCAACTGCACAGAGATCTTCTATGCTACGGTATAAACAAACACATTAGCCATAACCGTCTAGTCAATGTTAACTAGACTCAAGCTCATCTGTTTTTCATCGGTGATTTGCAAGGAATGTAAGAACAGCTAGATAGCGAAAACACCTATACTGTAGGCATGTATACTAGTTTAGCTTGCTAACGCAAGAGCATGAATGTGTTACGATTTAGCCTAGTTAATTGGCAATGGGATTTACGTTATTTCATGTTCCTGACTATGTTTAATTCAAATAAATAACCCGTGTTGTTATGTAAATCTACAATTCAGATGCATGTTTGTCCAGATCTATTTTTCAGTAAAATAGCTAGAGCTAACTGAAGCTGTGTTGAATCACGATAGTTTGTTTGCTAAGCTGTAGTGCTAACGTTACCCACCTAAGGCGATTCTGTTTGCTTCGACAACAGACGTGGAAACTACCGTAATCATTTCAAATTATATCTAGTCAATCTGTTGAAAACAGCGTAGACACAATAGATTTATTTGTACGTTTTTATTTGAAGTCGCCACCTTCTTGTTTCAGTGAGTGCTGTTGGCCGTTTTTGCTCCGCAGCTTCGCTCGTTGTAAACCAACCAATTAGCGCACAGCTCATCTAAATACCAATGATATAAGGGAAAAAGCAAGCGTTTTTTCCTGGGGAAAAAAATGCTGGATGTAAAAGAGGGCATAGAACAGCACCCGGGCCATTTTCAGCCAAACCAATGTTACATACCCTATTCGGAGACCTTAAGGAACAGTGTAAAATACTCAAAAAACCCAGTCAATCACCCCTTTAAATCAAACAAAACATAATGCCAGCCCTTAACAGTTGGCTGTCTATCGCTTATCCACTGCAATAATTCTCCTAGCTGCATATGTAAGAATACAGAAGAGTCTCTGGTTATTCAACATTACATATCTAGCAGGGAGACCTAGAATAAAATACATTGGATCCATCTGTAATTTTTGCCCAAGTATCTTTTCAGTTTCTGTCAAGACATTAGACCAGTATCTTTGCAGTTTATGGCATGACCAAAGGCAATGGGTTAGAGTACCAATCTCTGTTTTACATTTAAGACACATTGGTGACAAAGTTGGATTGAAATCAAGTCTGCGGTTGGGGGATATATGCATTCTATGTACAATTTTGAACTGTATTGATTTGGCTCGATTACAGACTGAGATTGATTTAGCGTAGATCCAAATATCTTCCCACTCATTGTCATTGATCGTGACAGAAAGTTCTCTCCCATTTTTCTCTAAGCTCCTGCAAAGCCACAGTTGACAGTGCGCATAGCTCCGTAGAGTAGACCGATAGACATCCTCCTAGCTGTTCCAAACAGTACTTTCTCAATAGGAGAAGCACCAGGGTTGTCAATTAGCGTTGTACTGTGCAATATATAATGTTGTATTTGTAAATAACGAAAGAAGCTCTGTCTGGGGATATTATATTTCTCAACTACTTGGTTAAATGACATTAATGTATTATCAGAAATTAGGTCTTTAAGCACATAAATGCCACAATCACACCACTGTCTGAAGCCAGCATCAAGTAGTCCTGGTTGGAAACCGGGATTGTTCAAAATAGGAGTGAAAACTGATGTTAGTTTTGACGTCCCCTCAAGTCTATGCTTTAGCCGCCAACCCTAATTGTGTTGAGAGTAACAATATTGTCACAGCATGACCTAACAGTTTTAAAGCTCTTAACAAATAGCAGGTCCTTCAGTGGGTATTTTGACAGGGAGGTTTCCACATCCAGACAAACAGAGGCCGTCTCATTTAAGATTCCATCATACATACATTGCAAATGAGCACAAAGCTGGTACTTTCTGAAATTTGGTAAATCTAATCCCCCTTACATGGCAGTTGTAAGGTAGTCATCTTCAGCTTTGGTCTGCGTTTGCTCCATATAAAAGCACTAAGCCAACCATTTAGTTTTTTCAAGACTCCATTTGAAAATAAAACTGGGATCATTTGGATAGGGTAAAGCAGTCTAGGCAATTCATGGGTTTCATGTGACGTCACACTGTACTCGCGGCGTCATTTTAAGGACGGAAGTGCAAGATGCCGTCTATCTACTGTGCATGGGCTGTGATAACAGCAAATCTCAAATACATAAATTACCTTTTACAATGTCCCAAAAAACCCTGAGCGTCATGACAAATGGATTGCTGCTATCAAGAGGGATCACTGGACTGGACTACAGAACATAATTTTAAATGTGAGCATGTATAACGTTATTCTGGACAGCTAGCATTAGATGCTAGCATTAGCTATATCTAATGCTAGCTGTCCAAAATAACGTTGATATAAATCTACATTAGCATTAGTAACGTTAGTATTGTACGGTATTTTATTATGAGCTTTCATTGTGACAAGGGGATCATTGCTCTGACGGAGTGAGTTAAATAAAGTGAGACGTGCAGTGCCGTCTTGGTCCCGAAGCCCGTGTCCTTCTTTTAAAGCCCAAACGTAAGTTTAGCATAAAACCCTCGGCTAGTTATATGGTTGAATTATGTTATGTTGCTACTTGTTGGAGTGGCGTTAGTATGCTAAACTACTTTTCATTTGGTGTCCTGGTGTGACTGATATTACAACAGAATGGGATGGCAATTCAGTTCAGTGATATTAACGCTATTCGTGTAATGTTAATATCGCTTGATTAACAGACTGTCACTGACCCTTCCTATGATCAATAAAATGTTCTTCATCTTTGGATCATTAACCCATCCTGATGAGAAGTAGCGGTAGGCTTCGGTGCTTTTAAATGCCTTAAGGCTTAAGGGCTTCCCCTGTGTGCGGAGAGGGATCGTGGGAGAGGTAAATATAGATAACGTCAGCTAACGTCAAATTTGGCAGGTTTTTACTATAGCTACTTTAGTGGAGTAAGCAGTTCACATGTAACTCAGTAACTATGGATCAAAACCTAAAGTAGGCCTACCGGTATATATCTTCTATTTTTTTTTGTGCTTTTCGTCTGTGTCCGGTAAAGTGTGCTATTTTCGTGTGTGACATCCATCCATTCTCACTGAGGGGACCCTAGGAGAGGTTCGAATTCGTCCTCAAGATGGCGGCCGCAACAAAAATCACGTGACTGAAACCCATGAATATGTTCATCTTAATCAGGGCTATACGACCTAGCCAGGAGACTGGCAAAGAGTTCCAACGCTCCAAATCTTGCCTTACCTTCTCAAACAACGGGACGAAGTTAGCCTTATACATTTGGTCAAATGTTGGGGTTATGGATATACCTAAATAGATAAAGCCCCCTGGGGACCACTTCAAGGGGAAACAGGGCAGTGTTGTAGGTATTGAGCTTAAGACTCCCTAGCGACATGGCCTCTGATTTTGTCAGACTGATTTTATATCCAGAAAATGTGCTAAATAAACCAACAACATCAAGTAATACAGGTATTGATGTTTCTGGACTTGAAATATAAATGAAGACATCGTCGGCATAAAGCCTTATCTTATGATGAACACTGTCTATTTGTAAGCCCTGAATGGAGGGTGTTGTCCTTATGGCCTCTGCCAATGGTTCAATAACCATGTCAAACAAAAGGTACAAGACCTTGACCCATCTAATGAAATGATCCCCTAAACCAAACAGCAGTAAAATAAATATGACCATTCAACTCGGTCAAAGGCTTTCTCTGCATCCAGAGAAAGCACTAAACCATCAACTTGTCTACGCTTAAAAACCTGAATGATATTGAGCAGTCGCCTAACATTGTTATAAGAGTTACGCCCCTTTATGAAAACAGTTTGATCCTCTTTTATAATTTTAGGCAGGAGACCTTCAAGACGTATAGCCAGAATTTTTGCCAAGATCTTCCGGTCTACATTTAGAAGAGATATGGATCTAAGAGGCGCAGGACTTCCCCTTTTTCAGTATGAGTGAGATATTTGCTTATCTCAAGGTCAGAGGTAACTCTTCATTTGAGAAAGCATCATTAAACATGTTGACTAAAGGGTCTACTAATACACCTGAAAACTCTTTGTAAAATTCACTGCTGAACCCATTCGGTCTAGGAGAGTTCCTATGGCATTAACCACCTACCCCTCTGGAAATGAGTGAATTAAGGGCAAGTTTATGCTCTGATGGTACAGTGAGCAACTTTAGCTGGTCAAATAACTTATCCATCAGAACAGACGCATCACTTGGCAGAACTGTAGAGATTATGATAAAATGTCTTTAAGGTGTCATTAATAAGCCTATTATCATATATACGGTTGCCTTGAGCATCACAAAGGGCCGCAATGGTTTGTGACTCTGCTCTTTTTCTTGTGAGATATGCCAGTTATTTCCCAGGTTTATCCCCATGTTCATAACATTTTTGTCTAATAAATCTGACTTTGACTTCCTCATCTTTTGTTAAAAGGTTGTCTAAGGTTGTTCTGATTGCAGATATTTCTGTCAAAGTAGTGGGTGACGGGGACTCGACATAAGCATTTTCTGTATGTTCAGCCATTAACAGATTCTGCTTTTCTCTTTTTTGCCTTTTTTTACTTGCTGAAAAGGAGATAAAAAAACACCTAACATATGCTTTAGCAGTTTCCCATAGTAAGGCAGGGCTATCTGTGGACCGACTGTTAATGGAAATAAAGTACTGAAATTCAGTGGTAAAATAAGTAACAAATGTATGAACTGTCAAGATGGATGTGTTCAGTCTCCAGAACTTCATTCCACTATTTATACCCTTGAAGGAGAGGTCCAAAATTACCTTGGCATGATCAGAAATCAAAATATTGCCAATAGAGCAAGACAAAACCCTTGTGCATCGCTAGACCTGACAAGAAGAAATAGTTAATCCTACTGTGAGAACCATGAGGTGCAGAAAATAAAGTATATGCCTTATCAGCAGTATGAATTGTTCTCCAAACATCAACAAATCCTAAATCCCCACTAATAGAACTGAGTGCCTTAGCCTGTGGTGAAAGAGACATAGCTTTAGAAGGTAATCTATCAATAAGTGGGTTCAGTATGCAGTTAAAATCTCCACCTACAATGGCAGTATCAGATTGGATCTCAGAAAAGTCTAAGAATACCTTAGTCACAAAGTCAGAGGGTGTGAAAAGGAGGGTAATACACATACAGTATTGAGGTTAATGTAATAGTCAAAGCTAATGTAATAATGTAAGGTTAATGTAATAGTCATAGCTAATGTAATATTTTCATCCTATTTCCCCTAAAGCAGGGGTGTCAAACATACAGCCCGTGGGCTGATGTCTTTGGTCTTTATGTTTCTAGTTTACTGTAGAAATACCTTAAAATAGGGTTTATCATCTAAAACCTTCACCAATGATTTAAACATCAAGAAATATTGTCGTTATGTTTGTGTTATTATGCTATGATTTTACTGGTCTGGCCCACTGGAGATCAAAGTGGGCAGTATGTGGCCCCTTAACTAAAATGAGTTTGACACCCCTGCCCTAACGCAACAAACTTAGGCTACTTAAAGAGACCTTCCATTCATAAAGTGTGTTCTAAATGCTGCCAATTAATACGTAACAACTTATTGTAAATGGTCAGTAGCCTATAGACCAATTATTTGTTTGTAAACATTCGGGGTGCGCGTGCAGCATAGTAGCAGTATACCGGGAAAATATAGCCTTTATAACGGCTAAAGAATTACACGGATTACACAAATAGTTTGATTTAAAAAGCCCCAAAAGGTCGAGGAGGACAGCCTTCAAGAGAGAACGCGATTCCCGATTGATCTGTCGCATCAGAATTTTGATTTGGGGCACGAAAGAGTGAGAATGTCGCTCGGTAGACCGCATAATCATAGGCGGCAGCCATGTCTTCACGTCATGTCACAAAGTTCATCATTTAACAGTTTAACAGTCAAATCTACACCAAAACAGTCGAGCAGGGAAGCTTTCAAGAGATATGGGAATTCTGCTTTTGCACCTAAATGAGCAAAAGGCAGCAATCGCTATCGAATCAACAGACGTGCAATTTACTGTAGCTAGCAGGGGAATAATACAAACAACGAAAATCACCAGTTAACTTAGTTAGCAAGAACTATAGACTAATACAATAACAGGCTTAAATGAACTGACAACATATGTTATACGACTTACAATTCTCAAGACGCACACACGCAATCTCAACTGCGGTGTAAAACGCATGTCCGTGCTATTCTCCGACATGCACTCTAACAATCACTGCTGATAGACGGCCTAAATTTTGTACAGCCCTATTTCTGATACTGTGGCGGCCGAAATTTAGCTGCGGTGGGCCGCCACGGCCAATTCAACATAGCGGAAACACGGCATCAGCCACTTTTATCTTTAATACAGTCAAGGAGACTGTGGGCTCCCTGGCATCCATCTATTACTCGTTGTTTGTTTTGAAAGCTATTTTTCGGTGCCAAGGATCTGTGAGCCCTGTCAATCTTTAAACGACCGTCTTTCACAGTCATTTGGAGGTGTTCTGGAATCCATGTTTCCAAACATTCCACTGGCTTTGTCCCCTCGGAGCCCTCTGGTAAGCCAACCACACGCACATTGCATCTACGACCTTGGTTATCAAGGTCATCGATGTGCTCAAACATGTGGCACACTTGTTTTTCAAAGGATGCTATCCTATCATCTGAGGCTATAGACTTCAGAAATTCATTTTTCAGCCTCTCCTACACGTGTGGCAATTGCTTGCAACTGTGCTGTCTGTTCTTTAATGGCCTCTAAGACTGTGGAAACTTTGGTGTCAATCACCTTAGTGAGTTTGTCAGTTATGTTGTCCAAAGCTTAAATTATATGTGGCTCCATCCCTGGGCTAGCATCCGTTAGTCCACCGCTAACAACATTTTCTTCAGGAGTCGTCTTCATCGTTTTCTTTGATGCTTTTCTCATGCTTTCTGAAGTTTGCCGAAAAGAAGTATCTAGACTCATGTATGTTAGAGTACCTCCCCTGCAAAATTCTGTACTTTTACTGTACAGACATGATATCTTTATGTATATAACTGATAAATGCCACCGGAGCTGGTTTACAGTGCTGTTCACTCTACGACGCCATCTTGTTCCCCCATAATTTTTATATTCAACATCATTCATTGAAACACCCCCCCATCCAACTTCCCCTCTCCGTCCCTTGCTGGCTGCTCGGCTGCAGGTCCTACCTTCCTGGTCTCCAGCTCTGCAGGCTCCGGGGTGGGCGTCTTCACGGAAGGGGGCAAGATGGGGGAAGTGACTGCCTCCTGCTGGGGCTTCTGGGGACAGGGCACCCCGAAGGCAGTCAGGGGGTATATCCCATTCCTGACAGCAGGGAGGAGAATTATGGAAGTTTATTAGACTCTTTAGTCAAATGGCAATTCAATGCGCAAAGCGGCAATGCAATCTGCAATTCAAATGGCAAACAAGTTGTCAAATGGCAATTCAATGTGCAAATGACTATGCAATCCGCAATTCAGTTTGTATTTTTTTGAATACAAATTTGAATGAACGCTTATTGCATTGCATTTCATATTGACACGTTTTTTTCGACTCTTTATTCAAATTTCAATGCATTTGTCAAATGGAAATTCAATATGCAAAGTGGCGATGCAATCCGCAATTCAAATGGGAAAAGCAGTTGACAAATGGCAATTCAATGTGCAAATGACAATGCAATCCGCAATTCAGTTTGTACATTTTGAATACAATTTTGAATGAACTCTTATTGCATTGCATTTCGTATTGACACGGTTTTTTCGACTCTTTATTCAAATGGTAATTCAACGTGGTAACTAAACAGCGCCCCGGTTGGACCGAATTCTCACTCCCTCGCAGAATTCCACTCCCCTACGCGTGAACGCGAACCGAGGCGATTTAAAGGGGTCACTGACTGCAAAACCGTTTTTACCTTGTCATAGTTGAATAACGACAGTTCCGTGGGTAAAATGAACATACAGTGAACCTCAAAGTCCATTGACACTTATTTCCCATGCAAATCTCAAAAAGAAAAAATCTAGCTGTAGAACGGTAGCTTTTGGAAAAATCCACCCTACTGACGTCGGGAGGGTATCGCGCATTCAATTGGCTCTGGTCTGTGTCTTTGTCACGCCCCAAAATGTACATGCAGACCAGCCCACTCACTGGTGTTCTTGCCCAGTCCGAGGTAGCGACGCTACGTTTCTAAACACATCAACATACCTTACTTAGCAAATGACTAGCTAGACTAGCTGTAGTCGGCATTAGAAGGGAAGCTTCCAAAAAAATAGCCAGAAAACGAAAGCAGTCTAGCCTTTTGCTGACGCCTGTCTAGATTATCTATTCGAAATAACTGGAGAAAGGCTGTGCTAGATACAGGATACGTTAGCATTGCTAATAACTGTTACTGACAAAATCATACTACAGTTTGCGGTTCTGATGAACATAACTAAGGTCGGAACGCACCTCTTTTCAGCAACAGCTTCATAGCAAATCCTGCTTTACATATTCCCAGGTTTTTAAAACCGTCCTTGGTGAAATGGTTCGCGCAACTGCACTGAGATCTTCTATGCTACGGTATAAACAAACATCAGCCATACCCGTCTAGTCAATGTTAACTACACTCAAGCTCATCTGTTTTTCATCGGTGATTTGCAAGGAATGTAAGAACAGCTAGATAGCGAAAACACCTATACGGTAGGCATGTAAACCAGTTTAGCTTGCTAACGCAAGAGCATGAATGTGTTATGATTTAGCCTAGTTTATTGGCAATTGGATTTACGTTATTTCATGTTCCTGACTATGTTTCATTCAAATAAATAACCCGTGTTGTTATGTAAATCTACAATTCAGATGCATGTTTGTCCAGATCTATTTTTCAGTAAGATAGCTAGAGCTAACTGAAGCTGTGTTGAATCACGATAGTTTGTATGCGAAACTGTAGTGCTAACGTTACCCACCTAAGGCGATTCTGTTTGCTTCGACAACAGACGTGGAAACTACCGTAATCATTTCAAATTATATCTAGTCAATCTGTTGAAAACAGTGTTGTGTAGACACAATAGATTTATTTGTACGTTTTTATTTCAAGTCGCCACCTTCTTGTTTCAGTGAGTGCTGTTGGCCGTCTTTGCTCCGCAGCTTCGCTCGTTGTAAACCAACCAACCAGCACAGCTCATCTAAATACCAATGATATAAGGGAAAAAGCTAGCGTTTTTTCCCGGGAAAAAAATGCTGGATGTAAAAGAGGGCATAGAACAGCACCCGGGCCATTTTCAGCCAAAACAATGTTACATACCCTATTCGGAGACCTTAAGGAACAGTGTTAAATACTCAAAAAACCCAGTCAATGACCCCTTTAAGTGTGGTTCCCTCGTCTTAGGCTTTGAGAAAACTGTCAGTAGGCTATTTAATTCATGTTACATTAAAATATAAGTTATGTTGCGCTGCACTTGAGAGAACCTGTTTAGTTACCACATTGAATTGCCATTTGAAGAAAGAGTCGAAACAAACGAGTCAATATGAAATGCAATGCAATAAGCATTCATTCAAATTTTTATTCTAAATAATAAAAACTGAATTGCGGATTGCATTGTCATTTGCACATTGAATTGCCATTTGACAACTTGTTTTCCATTTGAATTGCGGATTGCATTGCCACTTTGCGCATTGAATTGCCACTTTGCTCATTGAATTGCCACTTCGCGCATTGGATTGCCATTTGACCAATGCATTTCCATTTGAATAAAGAGTCTAATAAACTTCCATAGAGAATGTGCTCAGGGAGGTCTCTATTTACAGTACACTAGGGCTGTCAACGAATATTCTAAATTCGAATATATATTCGAATAGTTGCTAAAAACAGAATTTTGAATGTGAAAATTAATATAAGAATGTGAGCGCGCCTGAGCGTCACTGCTGACAGTTGATAAATGATTAAATAAATGACCTACAGTATACAAGTAGTTATGTCTCGTTGTATTAATTTGTCCTGTCCTGGCGTGCTTAATGCGCAACCAGATATTTTAATATATGCATTTTTTTAAAGTGAATATTCGAACATGATTTTTTTGCAATTTTGACAGCCCTACAGTACACATACTTTGCTGTATGCACAGCTACACTGGTAACCTACACGGATGCACTCTAAAAACAATCACCCATACCTCACATCCTCCAGAAACTTGTCCAGTTCAAGAGCAGGAAACTGGGAGAGCCTAAGGCAGAGGAAAATATTGACATGCATAACAATCAGTGGCCCATCAGCAGTGGATGCACAACACGCATTGCAAAGCAGCTGCCCTCACCCTCCACCCCCACAGTGAATTCATGATGTTCTCCAAGAACTAGTTCGAAGAAACTGCCTGTTTCAAAAACCAACAGCGGGACATCCAGCACTCACTTCAGCTGAACTCCTTCCTTGCACTCCACAATCACAAGGTTGGGGTCCATGTTCTTGGTCATCTCCTCTAAAGCGTTCTCTGGAATCATGTCTGCAAGATACACATTGTCTTTAATAACATGTGTTTGTGTGGGCTGCGACAGTGAGAATGAGAGTGAGAGAAAGAGTGAGAGTGAGTGAGAGAGTGTGTGTATGTGTGTGTGTGTGTAGTTCCTCACGCTGGTGGCTGACGATGCAGTGAGCGGCCAGCAGCTTGAGTAGGGGCACCTCGAACAGGGCTTGGTGGAACAGCAGCTCTCTGGGTGTGGGCCGCTGGAGGGGGGCTGCCTCCAGACACTTCTGAATGAACTCCTGCAGGACACACACACAATGAACCGGATTGTGTGTATGTGAATGTGTGTGTAGCCGAAAATGGCAAAACACTTGTGCTCCACGCACCCTCTGTAGAGGGTCCTCCAAAGACTGAATGGCACTGTTGATGGCTTCTTGAGACACGTAGGAAGACTCGCCATTACTCTGGATCTCCAGCACGGCCATCTGACGACACATAATGCAGACATGAAAATGGGGACTACACAGCAGGACAACACACTCCCCAACACAACTGACACAGCTTAATTTGACACCGGATTGACTTTAGTTAATCTCTTAACTAGGTGGAAGTGAGTCCATGGTCCTGCTGTCAGGGAACTCTCCACTCACCTCTAAGGCACACATCCCAAAGGAGTAGATGTCCACGGCTGTGGTGACATCAGCCACCGCTGGGGAGAACACAAACACACGTTAATGCCATGTCTCACACACCGTGGTTACATGGATTCGAATTACTGGCTTATTCGGACTGAAATAGAATGATCCCTTTCTTGTAAACACCTTGATTCGAATAATTGCGATCCGACTACGATCCGATCGACACCTCGAGATAACCGTGTCCGAGTCGATTGATAATTCCGATATCGCATGCTTGTAAACGGTGAATCGGACTATGAACTGGACTCAGCGTCTTTGCGCATGCTTGAGATAACGCTGCCGTCCCCCTCCCTCCCTGGTTGTGACACGGAAGTCGAAAAAGACTGTCGCTGCCGGGAGCTGGCCCGGTAGAAACAAAAAAACAACGCGATGGACAACCCAGAAGACTTTGTGTCTGCTCTTTATCTAGACTGTTCGTCGAGACCTTTGCGGTACTGTGGCAAAGTGCAACAACATATTGGTGGTCTGAATGAAATAATTAAATTAATAATCGGATAATCCAGTTGCCCCAAAAAAGCATTATCCGAATAAAGCAAGATTCGAATTAATACCATCATGTAAATGCACTGACACTGTCCATAGCCACCTCAGCAGAGCGGGGGACTCTTACCTCCGTACTCTGGAGCGAAGAAGTGGAGGCTCTTCTGCTCCTCCCGGCAAGTCTTCACATGGTTGTTGATGGTGTCAGGGGCCACTGTAGAAACCAACAGTTCACAGTACAGTTAGGGAATGTGGGCCTCGATACTCGGCTTGGCCAATAAAGTTGGTCTTATTTAGTTTTCAGCTTTGTTGCTATATTAATGCTAGAGAGAGCATGAGGGAGGGAAGGTGGGAGAGGGAGAGAGTGCAGCAAAGGGCCTGAGCTTGAATGGAACCTGGGTCACTGGGACCTACGTGGTGTGCGTTTTATTGGGTGAGCCAGGGGGACCCCCAATAGTACAGACTAGGGTGTGTGTGTGTGTATTTGTGTTTGTATGTGGGCCTGCGGGGCAGCTGTGTGAGATATTGAGGGTCTTATACCCAGGGTTCTAAATTAACATTAAAACACATCAGATTCATTTTGGCGGGTGTTAATAAAAACTCACTAGCCAGTTTAGCCGGTGATACATGAGGCATTACATGAATGATACATAAGGCTTTTCACCGGAAAGAATTTGACTCGTGGAAATTCTGATTGCCACGTGCAAAGCCATGTCACCAACCACATTGGCTGGTAATCAAAAAAGTTAATTTAGAACCCTGCTTATACCCCTTTCCACCAACGCATTTTGGGTGTCGGTTCAGAGCCGCCGCTTAATCGCGAACCAGTTCTTTCTCTTTCGAAAGATTAAGAACCGGAAAAGTGGTTCGTACGTGGTTCGCAACGGGAACCACTTCGAAGCTGCTCTAGCTTGTGAACCAAGTAAGAACCGCTTAGGGCGGGGTTACCGTGACCAACAAGATGAACAGAATCCTTTGACCGCCATTGCTCTTTTTACAATTGATATTTCAGCTAAACGGTACTTGTAAATCAGCATCTGAATTTAAATGTAAAGAGAAGTGGGCAGTGTTGTTGCTGAAAATTTGCTTATTTTACTGATGAAACTGCTAATTTGTAAACTTGCTCTGACTTTTCGATAACCTAGCCAGCATCGCAGTGCAGTGCCACCTACTCTTCTGGCGGTGAATTGTTTTCAGCACGCACAGCCTTCGGAGTACTATAGATTCAACCAATCCGTCCGTCTGTCACAGAGTAGGAGTAGTATATTTTCGGCCTTTGGAAGGCTCCGTTCTTGAACCAGCTCCGAACTGGCTGTAGCACCAGCTCCAAACTAGCTCCCGGTTCACTTTGGTGGAAAGGAGGTATTAGAGGTTATGGCTAGTGGGGTTACTGGCTAACACCAACACTGTCTTTTTTCCCTTAACCAGTGTTTCATCTATGTTGATTTTCGAAATTTCTGCCGCCACAGTATCAGAAATAGGGCTGTACAAAATCAGTGATTGTTAGAGTGCATGTTGATCATGTCGGAGAATAGCACGGACAGTTCATTTAAGCCTGTAATTTTATTGGTCTATAGTTCTTGCAAATTTTAATTGAGCTAATTGGTGATTTTCGTTGTTTGTATTCTTCACCTGCTAGCTAAATTGCACGTGGCTGTTGATTCGATAGCAATTACTGAACATCCTTGCGCAGGTTTGTATTTTAGGTGCATTTATGCTGAAGTAGTTACACTGCATTAAGATAATGTAATTAATAGTGGGTTTATTGTTATTATTTGCTACAGAATGCTTAGCCTATATGTCAAGATCAAATTAAGCAGACAGTGTACACGTGCTTTAGAGTGGCCTACCTTAAAGGGGTGATTGATTGCAAAACCGATTTCACCTTGTCATAGTTGAAAAATGACAGTTTGGTGTGTAATATAGACATACAGTGAACCTCAAAGTCCATTGAAACGTATTTCCTATCAAAATTTCACTTCACTATTGTTTTGAAACTGCAACTTGCAAACGCTCGGTTTTGAAACAGTGCAACGTCACAAGTTGCAGCATCATCTTTTTCACGCCCCAACATTTATACAGACCAGCCCTCTGGTGTTCTGGCCCTGGATTTCAGACACTCGTTTAGCTGCGCGCTGCTGTATGTACTTCCACGCGAACAACAAAGGAGAAAGTTCCAAGAAAGTTTTTTTATATATATAAAGTATATTGAAAATGGACCATCATAAATGCAGTGTTCCAGGCTGTACTGGGAATGCTGACACTTTTCATAATCTTCCCAAGGAACCAGACACTCAACGGGCATGGCTGATGTCTCCTGTATCTAGCATAATAGAATGCTAAATACGTTTCTAAACACATCAACATACCTTACTTAAATGACTAGCTAGACTAGCTGTAGTCGGCATTAGAAGGGAAGCTTCCAAAAAAATTGCCAGAAAACAAAAGCAGTCTAGCCTTTTGCTGTCGCCTGTCTAGATTATCTATTCGAAATAACTGGAGAAAGGCAGGTGCTAGATACAGGATACGTTAGCATTGCTAATAACTGTTACCGACAAAATCGGTGATTTGCAAGGAACAGCTAGATAGCGAAAACACCTATACTGTAGGCATGTAAACCAGTTTAGCTTGCTAACGCAAGTGCATGAATGTGTCATGATATTGCCTAGTTTATTGGCAATGGGACTTACATTATCTCATGTTCCTGACTATGTTTCATTCAAATAAATAACCTGTGTTGTCATGTAAATCTACAATTCAGATGCATGTTTGTCCAGATCTATTTTTCAGCAAGATAGCTAGAGCTAACTTAAGCCGAGTTGAATCACGATTTGTTTGCTTAGCTGTAGTGCTAACGTTACCCACCTAAGGCGATCCTGTTTGCTTCGACAACAGAAGTGGAAACTACCGTAATCATTTCAAATGATATCTAGTCAATCTGTTGAAAACAGTGTTGTGTAGACACAATAGATTTATTTGTACGTTTTTATTTCAAGTCTCCACCTTCTTGTTTCAGTGAGTGCTGTTGGCCGTCTTTGCTCCGCAGCTTCGCTCGTTGTAAACCAACCAATCAGCGCACAGCTTATCTAAATATCCATGAGCATACCATATAAGGGAAAAAGCTCGTGTTTTTTCCAGGGAAAAAAATACTGGATGTAAAAGAGGGCATAGAACAGCACCCGGGCCATTTTCAGCCAAACCAATGTTACATACCCTATTCAGAGACAGTGTGAAATACCCCCAAAAAACTGTCAATCACCCCTTTAATCGATAGGCTACTGACCATTTACAATGGGTTGTTACGTCAATTATTAATTGGCAGCATTTATGCCATGTAGAACATACTTTGAGTGGAAGGGGTGTCTTTAAGTAGCCTAACCTTATTGCTCTAGGGGAAATAGGACAAAAAAATGCTATATCACATTAACTATTAGACAGTAGATTACATTATTACATTACTATTACATTAACCTGCTCCAAAATATAGTTTCAGTTTCAGTTGAGGGGAGGAAGGGGGGTTGTTGTTTGGACAGACCTGCCCCCAATGCAAAAAACATCCTAAAGGAAATTAACTAAAATTTTCCCCTCAGTTCAAATGCCAACTGAGGGTTACCTGAGCCAATCTTGATCAGGCCATTGTGCTGGATGAAAATGGTGTCACAGGTCAGGTTTCCGTGGATGATAGGAGGGTCACAAGAGTGCAGGTAACTGGAGGGGACAAGAGGAAGCAAGTGTGATCAGAAAAAATAATAACAATATCGGAAAGAGAGTGATCCTGTGTGCTGAGCACAGTGTATGCGTGTAACTGACCTGAGAGCAGACAGAATCTGGGTGCACCATCGCTTCCATGCCTGACAACAGAACAGATTTTTTTTTAAATCCACACCCAGGTCTAAAATACAATTGAAAAGTGGGTATGTTTGAGCACTCAAAGTGTTGCTGCCCTAACACCGCTTAATCGGCAGGTAATTGCATTCGAAAACATTGCGCGAACTTAGAATTAACAGAGGGCTTAATAAAGTCAGTTACAACTGGGTTTGTCTCAAGACCCTAGGATTTGTTGGTCTTCCATTCTTTTGTGTCAATTTCCCTTGTATCCTCTGTGAAAAACAAAATGAGTGTTACCATACCTTCTCATTCATAGTCTTGTGATTTTTCTTGGTCTTTTTCAGAAACTGTTTTAGACTTCCTGAGGACATGTATTCCGTGATGAAAATGACCTGTAATACACCATACAAATTCTTTTTTTCACAAACCCTTTCTCTGTATTTTCATTTCTAGAATAAAAAATGTTAGTAGAGTGAATAATTTCCCTTACCCTGGCTCTGTTTTCCTTCACATCAGCCCAGTACTTATGAAACTTCACAATGTTCAGGTGCTCCAACTGAATCAAGTTGTCGAAAACGGCTTTGACCTTCTCCTAAAAGTGTTAAACAGAAGGATAAATTATGTTTTTGAGGAAAGATACTACTTCATTGTTCAGGAACTAGTCCCTGATCCATGTAATTGGGACTTAAGATCAACACTTGAATCTTAAGGGCAACTTTGCTCTCCAGTCTACAGAAAAGGATTACCAGATGCTTAACTATTTAATTTAATTTAATTAAGATCACTATATCCATGTCGTCCTTTCATTCGAGTGGATATCTTAGTGGGTTTCTACTGAAGCTGAACAGGCAGAATGTGTAATAGTTTGTTACCCACTATAAGAGTGTCTGCTAAATTACTAAATGTACTATATTAGGAGCTAAATGGGTGGCTACTGCATAAGCCTGTTAACGTTGTGGAGGACTCAAAATATTCCAGGAATCTGTGATGCCACCAATTTGATCACAGGCACTGTGCACTAGTGTATTAAATGGAAAAACAGTGTAGCCTTATGTAATCTAAAGTGTATTAACATCACAATGAAGAGGGTTACAGAGGGGACGTTTTTAAATATAGCAACATTACAGAGCACATTATTGTTCTTATGCAACTATCTATGTGGACACACCTCCTGCAGTTTGAAGTTCTTTCTCTCTGAAAACATAACCTCGTTCCACACCACCTCCACGCCCTCTTCAGTGTCCATGGCCAAGTACGCATTGTCAATGCCTGGGACATTGCGCTGATTCACCTAAAACAAATCGAGCAAATGCTGTAATGTTCTGCTTTTGCATGTCAAATGTAGATAAACTCAATTACTCTTTATACAAAGGTGTGTAATAGGTCTAGTGTACCTCCTCTCTGCGTTTCTGCCAGCGTCCACATGGGCTTTCCTCCAGAATGTCTGACTCATCTTCACTTTCCTCCTCCTCATCTTCAGTCGCTGCAGTTGGGGGAGGTTGTGTCAACGTGGATGCTGGGGGGGAAACGGATGACACACTCTGCGTCGTAGAGGCAGCAGCCCCTGACTCCGGTATCCCATCCTGTACGCAGTCCGCAGCCTGCTTTCCTTCTCCCTCTGACATAGCTTACTTTCAGTCTAGTCTGCCTGCTGCAAAATGAAAATGTGTATGTTAAGATGCAAATCTGAAGCGTAAAAAAGTACCATTGTCAGAAGTTCAACTACGCTTGCTAACTACTACCCACTGCATTATAACACATTACAACAGTTTAATCAAATATTTCAAATAGTGAAATCGTAGAATTACATGGCTTTTGTCAGCTGAGGAATTGCATTTTAATTGTTTAACATCACATTCCTTTGAAACATGCTTTAAAACATGTCATTAGCCACCAGGGAAACACAATTTGAAGTCGTAAAAATGAATGTGCACTTACGTATGCTTAATACATTTAGCAAAGAGGTCCACCTGGGATTGTTGTTAGCTAGTTAGCTAGCTCTAGCTTGCTGAGCCAATACTCTTAAGCTAGCTAGCTGGCTATGGCCTGATCGTTTGGCTAGATAGCTAGACTAGCTGTTCAGCTCTTGTGTCAAATGTAACGCACCTCTCTAAATTGTAGTGTTGCCAGGTCCGCAACCAAGGACTTGACGCGTTGAACACTGTCCTTAGCCGACGAGGCGAAACCAACTGACTGACTGGAAAATTACAGATAATGATGGTGTTAGCTAACCACCTAGCCAGCAAAAGAGGTCTCTTTTAGGAACTCTTACAACTAACCATAGCTAGCACATAAATGCAGCTACTTGCTAACAATTGGTATCAATGTGGTGTCATTTAAATTCAATGCTGACAAGGTAAATTAGACGCTATATCTATATGAAGTCCTCCAACAAACATTTGTTGGTTAGCCAACTTGGTTGTTAAGTCGTCTTTATCCTCGAAGAATTTGACCGGCAGAGACGCCGCTGCGCCAGCTCTGCAAGCCAGGGCGGCGTTGGATTCAAACCACACTACTGTTAACTGCAACACTTTATCCGAAATGATTGAAATGTTACTTTTACTAGTGACATTATATACATAACCCTAACCATGTAATCCCATAAACAAAGCCAGAATGTTGCCAGCGATGTAGTTTTAAATCTAACTGTTTCTACACCTGCTCGACAATGGCGGTCAGCATATCACAGCACACTGAGCACAGCATGCACTCACGCACTAGAAAGGAAATTTCGTTTAGCGTCAAACATCACGCCATAACGCTGAGTAATTGGTAATTCAACACAAGTATTTAGCATACTTGCTACTGGTGAGGATAGTTTGTCTATAGAGGAAATGAAATCACTAACAAATCAGAACAATTAAGATAAAACACAGTTTAAGGTAGGAAAAAATGGAATTGTGTAACATTCCATATCGTTTGTGTTGAATAAAGTTAGTTTCGTTTGCCGCTAGAGGTCAGTGTGATATTTCAAGTTTCTACTTGAAACGGGGGTCCTGCAACATTGTCGTCTAAAGATGTAGGCAAGCTCTTCCAAGATGGCGTCCCCATTCATTTCTATGAAAAGTGCTCAGTGGCGCAGTGAGGCAAGCTAGAGCGCGAAACGGACAGCGCCATCTTTCTACTTCCGTGTCTTCCGGTCTAAACTAGGAAAAAAGTGAGCCCATAGCTTTTAACGGGCTCACTTTTTTCCTAGCTCCAAGCTGGCTCCGACATAGATATATATATCTATGGGCTCCGAGACTCGTGCACGCTTGCAAATAGCTGGACACGTCATACTTTGCGACAACCAGTCGCGAGCTTGTGAGCTGGAGCTGAGGCATTGCAGAAAACGGTCAGAATGTGGTACAAGTCCGATCAAGAAGCAGATACATGTGAACTAACGAAAATCAATACTGTAATATTATACGTGCAATGCCTATACGTTGTTCTTTTTGCTTCGTGTTTTTAGTTTGACTGCTAAGTATTGTGTTGGATTAAAGAAACTTCAAACTTGAATATCTGGCTCCGTCGTTGTTCTAGCTCGGCAAAGCAAGCTAAATTAAGTCTATAGGCTATACCTATGTTACTATTATAATGATGATGAGTGTTGCTTACTATTACTAGCTTATTGTTAATGCCATCGTTGTAGTGTTAACTGACAAAGTTCTAACAATAAAACGACCATAACAATATTGTCGTTATCAGACATGATTTATTCATCTTCGTCTTTGCTCCAGAATAACATGTTATCTACAATGACGCCGTAACATGCCACGATATAATAACTAATTATATTAGGCTATAATTAGCCTACTTTGTCATGCAATGAGAATAATCGCGTTCATTAGCCTACAAAATGGTTAAATATGCTTTAAAATAACGGAAATAAACTCTACAAACAACCGTCATGTATATGTGCAAGCATTTGTAAAACGTGCTACAATTAAGGCAGGCAATTTTAGATTACCAAGTCCTTTCTCCTTGTTCTCATTCAGCCCAGGTTAATCAGCGACTTGCTGATGTTCCCTTGTGTGCTCGTCCCCGGTTAGTATCCGCGAACACGTTTCGAGGCAACTTTTCTTGACGTAGGCAAATAAATGGGGTGCTAGTTTACTCATTTCGGATTGGTTTCAAACATAGCAAAAATCTGGAAAAATTATTCTATGAAAAAGCTAGTAGTATGAGCCAGGTTCGAGTATCGAACAAAAATTATTGGGGGTATTATTGCACGTATAATACTACAGTATTGATTTTCGTAAGTTCACATGTAGGCTATCTGCTTCTTGATCGGACTTGTAGGCTACCACATTCTGACCGTTTTCTGCAATGCCTTAGCTCCAGCTCACAAGCTCGCGACTGGTTGTCGCAAAGTATGACGTGTCCAGCTATTTGCAAGCGTGCACGAGTCTCGGAGCCAGCTTGGAGCTAGGAAAAAAGTGAGCCCGTTAAAAGCTATGGGCTCACTTTTTTCCTAGTTTAGACCGGAAGACACGGAAGTAGAAAGATGGCGCTGTCCGTTTCGCGCTCTAGCTTGCCTCACTGCGCCACTGAGCACTTTTCATAGAAATGAATGGGGACGCCATCTTGGAAGACAATTTTGTCTCTCTCTACTTAATAATACCTCTATGGATGTAGGGCCAATCCCAATACATCCCCTTACCCCTTACCCCTTCCCCTTGGTTTACCCCTACCCCTTGGCCCTCGAAACCGAGGGGTAAGGGCTACATAGCCCTAGGAATTGGGACGACACTTACGTGTACATCATCTAGCACGTATCAATATCTCCAAAGCAAGTAGTATTATGCACTGATTTCAAACGAAATTCGCTGCTAATGGAGTTTACTTAAAACTGTAGACATGCTAGTAAGAGAAATGCGGGACTGTTGTGCAAATGAACACTGTAACATTATCGTAGCAAACTAGCGATTTTTAGAAACGTTTCAATTAGGAAAATGGTTGCAAATATATATGTGCAGGACTGTGTATAGCACAAAACAAGACTTTAATAATTTTGTTATCAATTAATTAAGCCGCAAATATATCATTTATCGGACTCTCGGGATGATCGTTTCAGTCACTCCCCTCCGGCAGAAGGCTGAGGTCCATCAGGACCAACACCTCTCGCCACAAAAACAGTTTCTTCCCTTCTGCTGTTGGCCTCTTCAACAAGGCCAAGGGCAGTAGCGGACTGGCCATCGGGAGCACCGGGAGAATTCCCGATGGGCCGGAGCACTTCTGGGCCGGAGGGCCGCTTGCCTTATTATTAACTTTTTTTTACTAGCCTACTAATAAAAATTTCGGCAGAAGATCGAGCGACACGGTTGGCCAGCAACACGGTTGGCCGGCCCCCTTTCCCCCAGGACGATTGGTCTATTCCAAATGAACGTATGCAGCCCTTACGGGCTGTCACTGTTGTGTGTAAGCGGCACTAACTGACAAATCGAAAGCTAGCTAGTAGAGACAATATAAAGATGGAAAACCAGGCTAAGAAACGTAAACGTAATTACCTTCACTAGAAAATGTTTGCCTGATGGACAAACGGCTATACGGTTTGTTTGTTTTACATCAAGCTCCAAAAACAATTTTTCGCTAAAATCAGCCAAAAGTTTTTAAGCATTAAGCGTGGAACTACCGGACATCACATCAGCCACAGAATTGGCATGCATTAGCAGGGCGCTCGCTGTGATGGCGAATACGGGACCGGTTCTGGTGGGCCGGTCTGGATCAAAGTCCAGGGCCTATTTTTACTCCCAGTCCGTCCCTGGCCAAGGGTTCACACTGACTTAATGACTTTACTTTAATGACTCTAATATTCTGCACTACATTACTGCATCTTGTACATTTGTATTTTTTGTCATATTTGTATTTTTTGTATTTTTAGATTGTAAATTAGGCAACTTATATTTTATTGTATATTTTATTTTAATTATAATTCCACTTTAGTATAGATAGTATAGATAGTATCGTTATATAGTATAGATATTTAGTATAGATAGTCCACATATTTAAATTTAAGGTTACTATATGTTTATTGTATGCACTTTCCTGCCAAAGCAAATTCCTTGTCTGTGCAAACTTTCATGGCCAATAAATCCCTTTCTGATTCTGAAAAATCACTAGAAAATCACTAGAAAATGTTTGCCAGGTGGACAAACGGCTATACGGTTTGTTTGTTTTACATCAAGCTCCAAAAACAATTTTTCGCTAAAATCAGCCAAAAGTTTTTAAGCATTAAGCGTGGAACTACCGGACATCACATCAGCCACAGAATTGGCATGCATTAGCAGGGCGCTCGCTGTGATGGCGAATACGGGACCGGTTCTGGTGGGCCGGTCTGGATCAAAGTCCAGGGCCTATTTTTACTCCCAGTCCGTCCCTGGCCAAGGGTTCACACTGACTTAATGACTTTACTTTAATGACTCTAATATTCTGCACTACATTACTGCATCTTGTACATTAGTATTTTTTGTCATATTTTTTTTTAGATTGTAAATTAGGCAACTTATATTTTATTGTATATTTTATTTTAATTATAATTCCACTTTAGTATAGATAGTATCGTTATATAGTATAGATATTTAGTATAGATAGTCCACATATTTAAATTTAAGGTTACTATATGTTTATTGTATGCACCTTCCTGCCAAAGCAAATTCCTTGTCTGTGCAAACTTTCATGGCCATTAAATCCCTTTCTGATTCTGATTCTGATCTGGCCGCCATTGTTGCCGGTTCAAGAAGGTCTCGATCTCACTTGGTTTCAAGGGGTGTATACCCCTTCGTCTTAGCCCTACCCCTAGCTCAAAAAGAGTATTGGGACACCACTAGGTCTCACGCGAACGCGCAAAACCAAGGGGTAGGGGGAAGGGGAAGGGGTAAGGGGATGTATTGGGATTGGCCCGTAGGCTGGTCAGGGAATGGACATTTTCTGCTGTTAAGGGGAGGTATTACAGGTGAATAGGAGGAAATAAAATCATGTTCTTCTGTCAGAATGAAACTTTACAACATGAATATACCCAGAAATATAAGACATATTTGTATTGTGACTTTTAGTTTCCCATCCCCAAAATTATGCAAATGCAGTTGTACTGTTCTCTCTACGTGTTGTGCTTCCTAGCGT